>WBMY01012067.1:42518-126399 GCA_013397315.1 Donacobius atricapilla
AAAAAGAAAAAGCTGCTGTATTCCCTGCCCTCAACCCTCAACTCTTCTTCATATGACTGAAATGCATTAACGTTTTTGTTTCGCACTTATTACAATTTAAGAATATGTAATTTCAGCTATTGAGCCACATTTCTCTGATACTTCCAACTGTATTATTCTAAAAAAACCAGTCAATTTTTATCTAAGTTACACGGTGACATTAACTGAACATGTTTCCTCTTCCTTGTCCCTCCGTGTCTCCAGCTCCAAATGCATCCATTACATTTGGTCAATGGTTTAAAACTTAGCCATCACAGACTTCAGTTACAGGATTAGAGCAGTATTTTAGTTAAGAAAGGAGATGCTCATACTCACCAAAACTCCACTTCCACAAGAGGGAGACAAGGAAAATCAAACACACTGATAGATTTACAGATTTGTAGGCCAGAAGGGGTATGCAACCATCCTGCCATCCTCGGTAGCAAACACTATTCATCCCTCCTGAATTCATTTTTCAAGAGTAGTATTTCTTCAAGCAGCATGCTGACCCCAGTGAAAACTTTTTTGTTTTACAAAAATCAAACTGAGAAGTGACTAGATCCCCTCATCTGCTTGAAACAAAGGGGAAAAAATGTTACATTATCTCCTATGGGTTCCACCCAATATTCCTGTTTTCCTTTTTTTCCATTTCAAAATGCCATCTTCTTTCTTCTTACAACACTTCAAAATTTTATCACAGGTTCACATCCATGTGTCCTCACATTGCATCTTTTCTGTGTTTGTTTCCAAAAACTACACAGGCAAATGAATTACAATCTAAATGCTGTTACATACTTCCAGTAAGGGTGGCAAAAATTAATTAACCAAAGACTGTCAAGTTCCAAGGATGAGAGGAAGAATTTTACCATTTGTCTCTCATGACACACTGCAGGTTTCAGCTGTAAGGTTGTTTGCATTTTTTCACCCAATCTTTATACATATTGCACAAGTTTTATTTTAATCACTGAAATACAAAATCTCCCAGTGCTCAATTTATCAGTTCCTTTAAAAGTAAGTAATACTGAGGTGTAGTTAGCTTTAGTCCAGCCATCATTTCAGCCTAACTGTATATTTAACCGTATATGTATGAATTAAAAGCACCCCATGCCAGCCAGCTCAGAGGTCATTACTGGAACAACAGCACAGGAAGTTGTACCATCAAGTAATGTGTCACTGACAGGCACAGATGCAAAAGTCCACAACCTAACAAAACACCTCAAGTATCACAGCTTTCATTTCATAGGACAACAATTTACAGAAAGGATTATGGGCAGACAAAGCACAGATGTACATGCATGAAGAAGTGTAACAAGTTTTGCAATATGCTGAAGGTCATTGGTACAGCTACCTAAGTAATAAACTGGAAGCTACAAGAATGAAACAAAGACTACCTTCCAGTGGAAGATGAGATAAATCCCAAATAGAGGAGTATAAAACTATCCTTCAGTGAGAAGTGCACTCACTAGCAATTCTGGAAGTGGAATTTTCCTAGGCTTGTGCTGCATTTCATAAAGGTGTATTGGAAGGAACTGAAAGGCAGAGGTGTGCACATAAGAAGGAAAGCATCCACTCCATTGTGAATTTTCTCACAATTTATGAATCTCTTTAGTTATTGCCAAAAGTGCATCTTCATGTTTAAAAATGTATATAGTCTGGTAGTTTTTCAGGAGGATTTCATTATTTTCAGATTATTATTTCATTATATTCACCATCAAAACCATGGCAGGTAAGATTGTGGTAAGGAAGAATTTGTGTTTTAGGAGGAAGATCTATGCTCTTTGAAATATTTTATTATAATTATATTTATATATACAAAATACAGCAAAATACTTCACATATTCTTTCACATCACTTGTAGCAGAAAGGCACAGCTCAGCTGTACATGCAGCACAAAATAAAACCTGTATAGTGTATGAAAAAGAAACTTTTTTCCGTCCCCCCCCATTGGGAAAGACAAAATTATTTTAGGACAACGGTAACCAACCTCAAATTTTGCCAAAAATTTTTCTCCCTTATAGATGAAGCATTTGACCTCATTAAATGTGAAGAGTTTTTCAGAATTAATTTAGATACATACTCCTAAGTCCATGTTTATTTAAAGCGGCAAAAAAACATGGTAGAAGATAGTTTTAAAGACAATTACATAAACATAGTAAGTTTTTATCTTTATTCAACTGCTATTTGTTTTGCATTATTCATACAGCTTCACTTAGAAAATAATACTGATTGACAAAACCAAGAAAATTTTAAATCACTGTAATTACTGAAATCAGCCAATCAACCAGATAAAACCTAAGCATCCAAAACTATATATGAATATGTAACTAGAGTTTTACAATGCAGATTTAATTTCAATTCAATTTTATGCATACACCTATCCTATGTGTGGCTGCTGCTCTCATACTACACATGGTGGTAGCATATGATAAATCATATTAATTATGCACCATGAAAAAACTCATTCGGACTCTGCCCCTAAATCTATCTCTGTCAGGGCTATTTCCTATACCTTAAATACTCCACAGCATCCAGCCACGATCACTGAGTTTTAAAAATAATTATTTTCTTCCTAAAAGTGAAAATTCATATGCTTACAATAGATAACAAGCAAAGAAATAATTGCCTTATATTCTGATAACTTGCAATCCAAAATAACAGGAACTTTTTTCCACCACAGGTAGAAAGAGAGCTTTTCATCATATTTTTGTTCACTGATAAGCTATTCAACTAACTTACTAGAAAAATTAAAATATTTCAACTGCCATAATTTCAGAAGTCAAGGTAAGTGGACAAAATACAACTAGAGATACCTGGAAGTATTTAACATTAATTCTTCTGCAGAATTTCTCTAAGCACATTAGAGAAGGGAGAACAATTAGCGCATACCATAGCATACCCTGAATGTTGTAATTATAATGGTTTTGAAACAAACTCCTGCAAACACAGCATTTGTGTTTTTGAACAGATAGCAGCCCCACAGTAAAGGACCTGAGGGCCCTGGTCAATGTCAAGTTGAACGTGAGCCAGCAGTGCCCTGGCAGGCAGGAGGGCCACCCGTGTGCTGGGGGCATCAGGGACAGCATGGCCAGGCAAGGGAGGGGACTGTCCTGCTCTGCTCTGGGGCAGCCTCACCTCCAGTACTGGGGGCAGCTCTGGGTGCCACAGGACAATAAAGACATTAAACTCCTAGAGAGCATCCAAAGGAGGGTAACAAGGATGGTGAAGGGTCTGTAGGGGAAGCCAGAGCAGCTGAGGTCACTTGGTCAGTTCAGCCTGGAGGAGACTGAGGAGAGAGTCTACAACATCCTCTCAAGAGGAAGCAGAGGGACAAGTACTGATCTCTTCTCATGACCAGTGACAGGACTTGAGGGAAAGGCATGAAGCTTCTGGGAAGGTTTAGGCTGGATATTAGAAAAAAAGGTCCTTCACTTAGAGGGTGGTTGGGCACTGGAACAGGCCCTCCAGGGAAGTGGTCACAAAACCAGCCCCATTAGAGTTCAAGTACTTGGGCCATGCTCTCAGGCACATGGTGTGACTCTTGGGGTGTCCTGCACAGGACCAGGAGTTGGACTCAATGATCCTTGGGTGTCCCTTCCCAGCCAGGTAATTCTGTGCTTCTGCAGTAGTTTAAAGAATAAGCTGTCAAGGGAAAACAACATTACAATTACACAAAGGAGCTCAAGGTTATTTTTCTGAATGGTCATAAAAGAAATTGAGCCACCTTTATGTTCCACACCAAAACAGTCATACTCTGCATATGATTAAGAAATAATTTAGATAACATTCCTGTTCTGTAGTATTCTGAAAATAGTTTCAGTTCCTAAAGGAATTAACCCTCAATATTTTATGCTGAATTTCAAACACCCTAGGCAGACACAGTACATTTTTTTCTATTATATACACACACACAAAGAAACTCTAAAAACATAATCCAGAAGTTTTCAACTGTCCCTTACATATATATCCACACCAAACCATCCATATTGTCACTCTACAATGCTTTGGGGGAAAAGGATTTTGTTAGAATCTTAATGGTAGTAAAAGACTTTTGGGCAAGAATCACTGCATGGATCAATAGAGCACCATTGAATTTGTGTTCCACTTTACCACATTACACAAACTCACATTCTGGTAAGCCAGGCTGGCTTCCCATGTGTCCAAGATGCACTCCAACTACCAGGTCCAGCAATGCATTAAGAGACAGTTTATTATTCTCACTGTATATTACTAAGAATACAGATCACAAGCAGGGAAAATTCAAGATTTCTCAGTCAGCAAAACTAATTCTCTTCTTCTGGAGCTGATAAACCCACAAGTTGCAAACCACGGATTAGCAGATGGGTGCAACAATTCATTACACTTAAGGAAGGGGTGATCGCTGCTGTTTCTTAATAGAAGAAAATATCACCGATTCTTTAACTTATATTTTAGGGTTCTTAACAATAAAATACTTTGTGCCAGGAAAGCACGTGTGCCTTGCCAACGGTCACCATTACACACGCAGGAATGGCCACATTCCATGGAAAGCACAGGTACAAGCTGGGTCTCCTCGCCACCTGCCGGACAAAATCCTACTGGCACCAACTGGTTTCGGGGTTCCTCACTCACTCAGAGGGATAATTTGTTACCACAGATAAACGAGCTGTCATGAAAACATTAGAAGAAAAATAACTGTTGCAGAAGCCAACCAATTGTTCAAGTAAGTATTTTAAATAAGTAAACTTCTCTTTAAGTGACAGAACATACACAAGAACACCGTTCACAATAGACACTCCAGCTTCATCCATTTTGCTTTTTCCATCAAATACTGTGTTTCTTACTCCATCAAAAGGCATAGCTGGATCATCGATTCAATAAAGGCAGTCTTTTCTTTCTGAAAAGACAGGCACACCGTGAGTACAGTCTGTATCTCTCACGGGTCTCCTTTCAACAATAACTGAGATACACATATAATGTTCTCCCTTTTTTTCAAAAGTTGCTGAACTATTGTATCTCCCCAAAGAAAGCCTAACATCAAACATACAGGAGCTATGCCATTTTTAATCTTAGAATTTGAAGTGCCACACATATAGCTATGTTTTCAGAGAAAAAATAAAAACCCCTCTGAGATGAGGCTTTTCTACCCATCCTCTCAGTGGAAAATTTCAGATTCTGTATATGGAAAAGGAATTAAATTCCTAAAAAATCTCATGGAAGACAGTAATAGCAATTACATTCTGAATAATCCCTGTGAGATATTTAGAAATTTGATTCTCAGGTGGAATCAGTAGTAGGCAAGCTCCATTCCAACAATAATTATCAAGCTTTTGGCAAGGTTTAAGTTATTGTTTTGAGATCCTTCTGAACAACAATGCACCTAGTCGCCTTTATTTTGATGCCTTCTTTTCCTTTTTGAAGTATTTAATCTCAACATTTGCAATAATGCAGTATTTTGGCAATGAGATAATATATTATGTACTTTCTCTTAAGGACACACAATTCTTCTTAATGTGTTTTGGCTGTTTCTTCCACTATAAGATTCAATACTTTCCACTATTCATGGTCCAGCTTCTTCACAAAAACACTCTCCTTCACTAGAAAGCAATAATTAAGCCTTTCAACATTCAAATTAATTCAGAAGATAGTTTACCTTGCTGAAGTTTTGGCTCCCCATGGACAAAAGTTCTATTGCAAATCAGCAAAGTAAGGAAGTCTGGAATAAAAAGGCATGGTCTCCAAACGATCGCTAGTTGTAATCCCATATTTAACAGGTAGAGGACATAACACAAGCATACCAAAAACATTAATTCACCTTTATAGGCTTCTGGAAAAGAAACATCATGCTAGGAATGTTTGTTCAGGATATGCAGCTGTAGGCTAGGTCTCTTACTTAACTTGGTTTTTTCTCCCTCATTTACAGTAGGCAATCTCATAAGTCAACTTTGTCTCTTACCACCTCCATCCCCTCTCAAACAGACAATCTAACAGATAGAAAAAGGAATGTGTGATCAAGCAAGTGTATACTATTACTATGAAATTATTCCATGCTTTACAAAGCCAACCATCATTTCTGAATTTAACTGACCAAAGACTGAGTGTCTTTCATTGTACCACATAATTGCAGCTATTCTGCAATGATCAAGAGGTTAAATGTATTCATGAGAAGAGTAGCCGCTAACCAATCTCCTGCTGATTATTATATCTTTTACTCAAGTGACATTAGGTCAACCTGAGTACTTACCTAGTTTCTTAATCTCCACAACACCATGAAAGAAAATCCTTAATAGATGCAATGATCTTACTGTACTATTGCTTTATTAAAAATCGGATAGAACTGGATAGAGATATATGCACCGATTGGGCATACTATGATAAAAGAAAGAAAGAAAAAAAATACTTCCTAGCTTCACTTAGATGACAACAGAGCTGATGCCAAAAATCATCAGTCCACTGTGGCAGGGTACAAAAGGGTGAAGCAAACACAATTACTGTGTCATGCCAGTGAAGCCAGAACAATTTAAATCACCATATATCAGAACAAGAATACTTACAGGTAAGGTATGGTAAAAAATATCAGGTAGGGTATGGTATGGTGTACTACAGTAAAAAATATCAAAGTCCACATTCCCACCTGCCTCCACAGGACAGAAGTGCATTTTACAATAACACATCCAGTTTCATATGAACGTACAAGAAAGTCTGACTAAAAAATAGCTACAAATACCCAGCAGCATGTGTCAAAGCCAACTGTGGCAGTCAACCCACTTCAAGTTTCAGGTCGGTAAAACAGCAGTTCCTTTTAAACCTAAAACTGCAAGAGATTAGAAGTCTCAATGCACCATCCAACACAAAAGTACTCTCTTGTGTGTTCAGGAAATTCTTGTCAGATACCTTTGCTTTGTGGAATTAAAAAAAAAAAAAAANAGCAGAAAGGAATACACCTCATCAGCTTCCAAACAATCCCATCACTTTAGGCCAAACTTCACTAGGAAGTTCAAAGGATTTTAATATTTGCGTTTTTGTCAGCTGAAACTGCCGAAGCAGGGACCATGTTTTCTACAGCAATAGCAGCACTAGGAATAAAGTTTTCAGAAAGCTAAAAATTAAGTTTCTAATCAATATAGAGAATCACTATTAAAATTCAGGTCAGTGGGATGGTATCTTGCCCTCTAGCACTTTTTGTTTAATTAATCAACCTATCCTAATTATGCATGAGTACCAAATTCCTAAGAGTGCTAAGAACAGTCAAAGAAATTGTAACTGCCTCATCAGAACACCAAGCAACACCCTAGCCTACTACTACTCACCCACGCCACACAGGGAGCTCTCACTTCGAGGTTACCAACACCTCTCACTTCAGATTCTGAATGCAGACTGAAGTATAGAGAGTGGTTTTCCTACACTCATCACATTATTCCCCATGCCCACTTTATCTCAGTTTATTTTAAAGACAGAGCTGTGATTGATATTAGTTTCAACTTTTATTATTACTTTTGAGACTGGAAATCAGACCAATCAAATTAGATTTGTATATGAGCACACTCCTCAAGCAAAGGAAGATCTCCTTGCAACTTGTTGTTTACTATTTTCTCATCAAATGTTAAAAACTAAAGATGCATCAGTGTTTCAATTAATATTAACTGAGAGACAATGAATTCACAATAGTCTGCTTTTTGTGACCAGAGGGAACAGGAGACAGCATGGAACAGGAGACAGTATTACAGTTAAATTTTCCTCAACCCTTCCAAATGTCAGTAATTTTTCCAGTTTGTTCCTGCTCTTCTTGTCCTTTCTAACTTCTTTATCCCCCTTCCATTTCCACACCTATAAAAATCTTTTAAGGAGTTGCAGAAGCTTTTGATCTCAGGCCAAAGAAGATCATCACTATATTCCTGAGTTTTATCCCTTGTTAATCACAGATTATAATTTTATGCAGTTATCCTCAAAGTAAAGTCCAACAACAAGCCATGAAAGTTCTATTCCCAGCAAGGTATGTAAACTTCAAACACTATAAATGATTACACATTGATTTCTCCTGGTCATATCGTTTACTGCCAAACACCACTACTCCTTTGTTTCTCATGTGGCCAATTCTATCTGGGTGAGAAGTTCACANCAGAAGAGATCAGTCAATGAGGAGGGATGCTCATTCCCACCAAAGATCCTGAAAAACTACATTTCCCCACCCTGCTCCAAGGTCTGTAAGTCAGCAGTGTCATTCAACTCAGTTCGAGTCTCTCTGTTTTGAGAGTTACAGCTACCATCAGAACCATGGGAGTACTTCAGCTTGAGGAATGACAGCTATTATTTCCATCCTCTGCCACCCTACAGTCACTTTGCAAGTACTACAGGCATGAGAACATGTTGCCTTACAGGAAGGAAAATAAAAATGTTACTTCATCCGCCTAGAATTTAGTTATCCTTTTAGCTATCCTTTAGCGTAAGGATGATGCCCCACAGCAAATAAANACTTTATCTCAGTTTATTTTAAAGACAGAGCTGTGATTGATATTAGTTTCAACTTTTATTATTACTTTTGAGACTGGAAATCAGACCAATCAAATTAGATTTGTATATGAGCACACTCCTCAAGCAAAGGAAGATCTCCTTGCAACTTGTTGTTTACTATTTTCTCATCAAATGTTAAAAACTAAAGATGCATCAGTGTTTCAATTAATATTAACTGAGAGACAATGAATTCACAATAGTCTGCTTTTTGTGACCAGAGGGAACAGGAGACAGCATGGAACAGGAGACAGTATTACAGTTAAATTTTCCTCAACCCTTCCAAATGTCAGTAATTTTTCCAGTTTGTTCCTGCTCTTCTTGTCCTTTCTAACTTCTTTATCCCCCTTCCATTTCCACACCTATAAAAATCTTTTAAGGAGTTGCAGAAGCTTTTGATCTCAGGCCAAAGAAGATCATCACTATATTCCTGAGTTTTATCCCTTGTTAATCACAGATTATAATTTTATGCAGTTATCCTCAAAGTAAAGTCCAACAACAAGCCATGAAAGTTCTATTCCCAGCAAGGTATGTAAACTTCAAACACTATAAATGATTACACATTGATTTCTCCTGGTCATATCGTTTACTGCCAAACACCACTACTCCTTTGTTTCTCATGTGGCCAATTCTATCTGGGTGAGAAGTTCACAGCCTCACCTTTGTAACACTTCCCACTTTCTAAGTGATACTAGCAACACAATTCTAGATGACATTTTGAGATAAACATCACTTAACACCACACATAGACAACTCAAATATTACAGCAGACAAGAATAAGCCCTTATTCAGACCCACTACTAACACAAAGTTGAAGCTTCAGTTCCAGAGATGATGTACTACATTTAACCTTTAGCTTACTGATCTCAACCATGTGGGTCCTACAAACCAAACAAAAATCTAGAAGAGCAAAGGCATCCTCAGCTGACAAAAATTTTAACAGCCCAAGATTCTTGACTGTCGAGAACTAGAAACTGGTCCTAGTGAGCCTTTTCACCGTCCAGGGTAAGTCTCTCATGAAGGAAGAAGATATATGGGACATATATGGGACATCTGGAAAACAGACGCATGGTACTTGGGCAAAACAGGGATGTATTGCTTAGCTCCTACGTGTATTTGATCTCCACTCATTCTGTACCATTAATAGGATACAGAAGAGGGTAATACCTACATTCAGCTCTAATAAACTGTGAAATAGCTCCTTTCAGTTCTCCCTCATGCTCAGTACATCCTGACAGCTGGAAGCTAACTGAGGCTGATGGGAAGTGACCTACTTCACCACAAAGGGGGTATTTTTGAAAAACTCACTGCATATGCTCACAGGACTTTTTAACCTAGGTTAGTCTTCTCTGAGAGATTATTATTTTACCTACTTTTCCCATTTTTCTTTAACTAATGCTAATTTGCAGCACAAGCTGTGTTCTCAATTCTGAGAAATCACAAGCTCTCTCTCGGAGAAATGTTAACCCCAGCCATCACCACATCTGTATTTTATCCACATACAAGAACAAGCAAGAAAAGTATAGGAATTAATAAAGCCATTAGTTTTAATCAGATGACTTAGGAAAAGATTCAGTATCTAGAATTCTACAGTTTTGTTTTAAATTCAAGTACACCATGACTATTTTGAAAACAATGGTAGAGCAAAATAGAGATACATTTATATTTATGAAAGAGAATACCCAGTCACCAACTTCTTGCATCAGCTTGTCAACTTATTATAGTTTCACAACTCTGGAGCAGGTCTACTCCAGCCTTTTGCTGCGTACAAATATGAAGCATATAGGCCTATCTATGAAGATGCATGTTCACCCCCCTCTTGCTACTACTAAATTAGATCTATCTACTGCATTAGAACTGCAATTAAGTATTTGTTTAAAGGCAAATACAAAGAAAGAAATATGAATGCAAATACATATTCATGGGTAAGGAATTAATGGAATAAAATACAGGGAGAACAATTCTCTAGTCTTAAAAAGTTAGAAGCAATTGAAGCACAGAAAACCTGCTATCATTACTTGACAATTTTAGCATTTCATAGGAATAAAACCCTCACATTTTCCAAAGATTTTCAGTAATTACTTTTAGATGTTAAGCTTATTTTAAGTTAAACAAGAATATGGTTTTCAGCTTTATACAGTGGTTTAGCATTCAAGCAGTTTCCTCAGTTTCCTCAGTGTTTCTGAAGTCTTGCTCATTATTTTGAGGAGAATTGAGATAAGAAGCCAAGATTAGCTACTTTGGCAATTTCTATTAAACAGTTTTTGTGCTTCTCACAAGTGCCATCCTTGTACTTGCTCTGCATTAACTTTCAGAGTATTAATTAGCTGCTCACACTCAAGCACTGAAAACCTGAATCCCTGGACAAGAAGAAGTAAAACTTAAAGCAACCTAAGTTTCAGATGCAGCTTCCTTTTGCTTTCAAGGAAGTTTACTTAAAAATAAGTTCAGCTGCACCTGAACTTAACCATTAGATAAAAGTATTCATTAGATAAAACTGATATTCATTAGATAAAACTGAACATGGACAATTAGCGATTTGAAACATTTCCTCCAATTCCAAAATAAAACATTTAAATAAAAACCTTTTTTAAATTATGTGGGTTGGCTAAGCACAACTGATACTATCATTCACTTATCTAACCAATTAGTGCTTCTAAAGAATGTATTTTATTTGTTCACAATCTATTATCCATGCTGTAATTTTGCAGCTTCTCAGACAACAAATGGCTGTCTTACATCTGTGGAATAAAACACACAAAAGGGTGTTGGTGTGCTGTTCGAATACATGCAATTACTGGTAGTTAAGTTCTAATTAGCATAATTAGTTTTGAAACACGTCTCATAATAACTGTCAACATTATGTCAATTTAGCTGAAGTTAATGGCATATTTAACAAAGACACTTACTCATTTTCAGTATTATACTATTTAAAAGAAAGGAAGAGGCAAAGCTCTTTCTGAAGAAGTTGAACTGTTTTTCATAGACATTGAACATTTCTTATCTTTTGTCCTTTCAGCAATCCAACTTATAAACCAGTACTTTATATAATTAGCCTCCTCCGGTTTCCATAAAACCATTCTTACAAATTAACACTTATAAAATGGCAATAAAAAGCAATCAAAGTACAGATGTTTGCAAATTCAGTCTTCTGTTGTTTTGGGGAAGGCAGTTTGCAGAGAAGGATATATGGTTTGGAGGGGGAAGAAATCAAGAGGTAAATCCTGTAAAAAATAAAGAAACCAGTATCCTAAAAACTAGCAAATGTTTCCAGTCATACCTAGAGAAAGCACCCCTTCACTGTTTAGTAGGGAAGGGTATAAGCCATTCACGAAGGCCAGTTCTACTGCTTTTTTTCTAGTTTTGATGTAACTAGAAGCTATTTCCAAGTACTAAAAGATGATCCATTATTAAACTAATAGTCATTTCACTGACGTCTTTCACATTTCCAAGAAGGAACCACATACCCTTCAGTGCCAGATTTACCTCATGCTGCATGTATTCATCTCACACAACAGAAGGAATAGCCAACCCAAGCTCAATACTTGCCATAAAGCTGAAATCACACATCCAGTCTCGACTGAATTTAAAAGCCAAGTGTATTACAATCTAAACATTTGAGGATCTTTGTTATAGTGTATTTTTATCAAGTGAATATTTCATAGAGCAAGTTACCACAAAATACTCATGAAACATGCTCTCAGAACTGTGAGAAACCTTTCTTGTGGCACAAAGGATTTTCTTTATTTATATAAAACAGATAAACAAAATGAAAAACTTCCTGTTCCTTAAAGCAAGAGATTTTTTTTTTAAATTGGAAAAAAGCCACCATACAGCCAAACAAGGAATGAATTAATAAAACCCATAATAGGACTTTGACACTAAACCATGACAAAGCCAAATCGGAAGAAATTTTGCCCAATTAATTTGAGCAAATTCTTTTCCTTTCATTTACACATTTATCAATGTGTATCATAGAGACACTTTATTTTGTGGTTTCCATTGTTTTTATATATGAAGCTAACTAGAAAACATTAAAATTATTTCAGTCAATCTGTGTCACACAAAATATCTTTCTGCCTAAAACAGTAATTAATTACTTCTTTCAGACTTGTTATCATAATTTTAAGCATATCAGCTTGTTACAATGAGAACTTAACAAAATTGGCTTTATTTTAATTTATTTTGAAGCATTTTCCAAAAATTCTCACAGTAATAAATGGAAAAGTCAAAACAGTAAGTTTACAAATGGTATTTGAAAATACTTATGGAGTGGCAGGGGACTGGTAGAGAACAGGAGAATGACCCCTAAACTTAGGTCACTGAATGAGTTAGCAACTTCACATCAACTCCCAATCCGTCCTACCCTGAAAAGATACCTGAAGTCTAGTGAGATAACTGGCGCTTACAGTGCAAGGAGTCAGATAAACTAGCTCTACCACAGTTTCCCTGCACTCCTGCAAAACTCCACAGAGACACACACTGAATCGCCTGCCAGGAGCGCAAATGACTGACCTTGGAAAGAAAGAGACTGACCAGACCAACATGACTCACAAAAACATCCTAAAGCAGAACCAGTTCTCAACTCAGCTTTCCCTTTCTGTTCAGTGTTTAAGACATTTCTGCAGCATTTTCTTAATGTTTTTAAGTCCACACTAATTCTCTGTGCAGACTCCCATTGTCTGTTTCACCCACCACAGAATCTGTCTGTCGTAGACAGTTCGAAATGCTCATGACAGAAATGGAAGAGTAACACAGCTAAGACTTAGCTGCCTCTGAACTGTGGGGAGACCTCACTGTAGTCAGAACTTCCTCATGAGGGGAAGAGGAGGGGCAGGCACTGATCTCTCCTCTTTGGTGCCCAGAGACAGAACCCAAGGAAATGGCCTGAAGTTGTGTCAGGCGAAGTTTAGGCTGGATATCAGGAAAAGGTTCTTCACCCAGTGGATGGCTGGGCACTGGAACAGGCTCCCCAGGGAAATGGTCACAGCAACAGCTTGACAGAGTTCAAGAAGCATTTGGACAATGCTCTCAGGCACATGGTGTGATTTATGGGGCTGTCCTCTGCAGGGTCAAGAGCTGGACTTTATGATCCTTTTGGGTCCCTTCCAATTCAGATTATTCTGTGATTCTGTGAATTAAAGATCCATATCAAATCCGATACACTACCCACTCATCACAAAACCAGCCTTCCATACAGCTTCAACCCAGTTCTGTGAATCTACATGGAAACTGTATTTTTAATTGATAGTCCAACTGCCTATACTATAGGAGTGAATCATGCATAGCTATTGAACTCTACTTCAAGCAACAGCTGCACACCATTTTTAATCAATATTCTGCAAAAAAAATCTATCATTTCCCACAGAAAGATTTTACACCTGTGAACCAGTGCGAGATCTTGTGAATTTTTTAATAAATTATTGACAGAACAAGGAAAAAAGTATGTTTTTTGTACGCTTTTTGAAATTGCACTAAACACTGGCATGTATCTTTGACATGTTCACTTGCCATTCTTGTCTGTATTGGCTTACAATCACTACTCAGTTAGATCCAAATCAGCTGAGTATCAATCCAAGTGAGAATGACCAGTTCTAGTAAAAGAAATAGTAACAGGCTAATCGTTTTTCATATGAGTGAGACAATATATTTAACATATATTGTGAACAGCTACATGAAAATTCTTCATAAAAATCTCTTCTGCATCAGGGTAAACTCCCTCCTAAGTATGATTAAAAGCTCCAATTACTAGAATCTAACAATATGCCTCCCAAATTCAACTCTGCCAAATCACAGAATCAAGGGGAAAAGAAAAGTATGCAAGGTGAGGGAGTGATCCCTACCTTATGGCCCATTTTAAGTGAAGACCAGAGTCCTTCAAAAGCCTGACAACAAAGTATTTGTCAAAGGCAGCTTGAGAAGAGCTCTGCCTATGTGACAATAACATTAACCTCCTTAGGATGCAAGTCTGATCAGCAGTTCCAGATAAGAAATAAATACTTCTGAGGAACCTGCACCTCCACCCTGCGCACAATCTGCTCAGATCTGCTTAGATGGCTCTTGCGCACTTCTACACTGGAATGAAAGAAACCGCAGCCAGGCACAGATAAAAGATGTGGAGAGACAGGAAGGAAGAAGTATGTGGCAGACAGATATGCCATAAAACAATATAGGTGATGAGTTAAAGGGCCTTAAGGAAGCAAGGCTCACTGAATTTTTCATTAGTCTATTGGTTTATGACCATTTAAAGTACTTACTGTCAAAACGGTGCTGCATCTTCCTCTTCCAACAGTTTAAACATCACAGCCAAACAAAAGCACAATATTGCTAGCAGCATGCCCCCTAATAGTTGTGCAGATAGAAACAGACCATCAAACAGCAACACGGCCCTTTTTAAATTTAGTTAATTTGGAAGAAAAAAAAAATTATTCCCAAATATAGAAAAGAAGAAAAAACGTGGGTTTAATGCAATTTAAATTAATTTCCGACCATTCATCCACTTTCTTTTTCATTTCAATATATGTAATCCAAATACTTCATTCACAATTAATAAAATACATAGGTTGACAATTCCCTGGAGAATATTAGGGTCCAAAGAATAGAACTTCCAACAGAATTAAGTGTCTGTGCTAATGTGGAGTCCAAAAAGCCATATCTGCCCTAAAGAGCCACAAACAGTACCACCATCAAGCAGAAGACAGGATTAGATTTATATGTGAAGATTTAATGCATTTGAAGTGAAATACTACTCGAGACAGATCATGGAGAAAACAACCATCTACCTATCAATATGATATGAAAAAGTGTCATGGTGATATCTGTTCAACATTGGCTGACCATAGCTGCCTTCAGCCTGAATATTGCGTTTAAAAAATCCAAAACAAATCACAAAATAAGCTTCCCCTAGGAAGCAGATATGGAACAACAAAGTTTTAATGATCAGCAAACATCAGGAGAGGGGGGAGGCATAGGATTAATAATTTTTTTTCTTTCTTTATACAAGAAATATATTACCATAACTCTTTGAAGAAAAGTGTAAGCTAGTATGCAGGGCCCTGCATTAAATTTCAACACTTCTTAAGATATTAATATACAGAAACACAAAGCAGTAAAATAGATGCTTGAAAACAAAAAGCTGAAAGTTCAAGTGTATGATGCATCTCTGTCCCTTTCTCTTCCCTTATCATTTTATCCAAAAGACTTCATTAAACTCATGCTTCACACATCTGTGTCCTCATGAGGACAAAGTACTTCAGGAAGTGGAAGTAGACATTGATAGAAAAGAATCCTCAGGAGAAAGGACAGTTGCCTTCTATTGCATGCCTTTTTTTAAGGAAAGAAACCATTTAAATGCAAACAGTTATATTAATGCAACATTCAGCTCAGGCTTTATGAAAAATCCAATTCAGTATCCAGTAACCCAATTCAGAGTTACTGCTACCATAAATGTTATTCAGCTGCACTCAACATATTAAGTAATGTTGTGGGTAGGCATGCATTAGGTACTTTAAAAATGCAGGTTAAAGAGAAGAGATTTGGCTGGAAACACTCTGGTTTGATCCCCATCCTCCCACCAACAGACACAGAGATATAATTTTTTTGGTACATTTCTGTCACTGAAAAAACATTACTCACCAAACTAGCAGTGAGTGAAGGTGCTGACTGTCCAAGTGTTTGGTAGCGCATCCGAACAAGATTAGTGGTTTCTATAGGTTGCCACAGCTGCTGTCCAGTTGCACTGGGAAGCAAATATTTGCCTGTCAAGTTCAGAAAGAGTGAGTTAAAACACGAGATGTTGCAGTTGAGGCAATGCAATAGACAGTTTACTGTAACATTCTTGCTACTTTCACTGCAGTCCTGACCAAAGCTGATTTCAACAGAATTTCTGCCATTCACTTGTTAGTCCTTCACATCATCCTTCCACTAGGTACAGCTCTCTGTTCTCAAAACTGTACCTTTTTCCTACACAGAAACACATTTAATGCAGCAACAGATGCAAACATCTAGAATGCTAGTTCTGAACCAAAAGAAACTTAAACTCTGAAAGCTAGTCAAAAAATGAAAATAAAAAAAAAAAGTATTAAAAAATGTTCCTCTATTTACCCTGTGAAGGAATAAGGTGAGATTTATTGGAACAAGACACCATGTGGACGATTACACCATTTTGTGGGTGAGGACTGTTCTGCTTCTATTCCAGAATTCCTCATAACCTACCTCTTATGTATCACTCAGTTCCCAAGAATGTCTGGCTATCCAGTGTCCCAAGTAAGGGGAGATGACCGAGGTTTAGCCCAGCCTTTCTGCAGGAGTGCTGACATGGGCTCAGTGCCTGTGCTCCCTGCACAGTGGTGTCCCTTCGCTGTGGGCAGGAAACCATAAGCCCAGGGCCACACAGGGTTACACTCCCCATCACAGAGTAACACCACTCAGCCAGGATTGTCTCCCTACAGGTACTAATGGGGCAGACAACATCTCCAGCTCATGAAGCCTGAGCTACAAACTGGCACCAAGGAGAATATTCAGGGAATTACACTAAGATGACAAGCATGTGCCAATACTGTTAATTTCTACTTACTTATAGCCACTGTCAGGAAACAGGACAACAGGCTAAATACGGGCCTTAGCAATATGTCCACCTTAAGTTCTTACTTATCTCTGCAAACTATGCAAAAGTGAGACAATCGCATTACCAAAGGAAGTGACTTCTCTTGGAAGACCTACAAGCTAATATAAAGCAAGAATTCAGAAGAAAGTTTTTATTTTTAATCAAATCTCAGTTCAAAAACACAACGCGAGATCTTGACTAAACAGATCAAATGAAAAACATTTCCAAACTACATGGTCTAAACATTTGTTTCCTGAAATTATTAAACCCCACTTCATTAATCTTGTCATCTCAAGACAGCTATGCAGTGGTTATGTGCATGACCACTGACACAGGATGTGTACCCCGGTAAATCAGCACAGGCTTGCCAAGAAATCAAAAGCCTCAGCTTCATAACTTTATTTTAACAGTAGATCCACAGAGAGTTGCTGAGGTCTCTGGGAAGTGTCTGTCTTGGAAGCTAGAAGTTCCCTAGCAGCAGCAGCAGCTAATCTTTTTAACACTTCCCAATTACTCTTCCAAATGTGCTACTGTTCTTCGTTACACTGGCAAAGCGGAACCCATAAACATTTTTTCACCCAATTTGCTAACAACCTGCCCAAGACTAGAAGAAAAATGTACAACAAAGCTGTGGTTTCTTGCCCAATTATCTAGGATAACATTTCCCAGAACTGGAAAACTTGAATTAATTTCCCCATCTGCTCTCTCTGCCTCTTTCTATGAAATTTTCGTTCCCTTTATGCATAGGCTCCCATCATCCACAACTAAAAGGGTGCCATAAAAAGCTTAAGGCATTGATTGCAATATACACATCTTTGAGATTCCACTGATGTCAATTCTGAAATATATCAGTGACATATGCAGAGAGAGCTTTATATCTATCACCTCAAAAGGTTAATTCCTTCTCATCTGTACAGGAAAAAGAATAAAGTGACTGCAAAAAACTAAGTTATACAAACCTTCCATTTAAATAGGTATGTTTTACTTCTTTAATGTTTTCTGCATAAAAAGAGGTCTATGCCTTTTGTTTTGCCTTTCTTTCCTTTTTGACTCTACTTCTCAGACACTGGAAAGATTAAGTTCTCAGAGAAGGGTGAAATCAAACATTTCTTAGTGCTGGGATCCAGAGATTTCCATACTTCCAGCAACATCCAGACAGCTCCAAACAAGCCATCAGCAGAGTGCTTCAGCAATACCTATTTTGTCAAGTAGACATACAATACACATAACTCCTTCAGACACTCTGTATTAATCCACTCTAGAGGCCATCAGGAAAATTATGTTAAATAATTTTCAACTTCATCACTGTAGAATAATATTAGGGCAATTTATCCTCATAGAAATCAGTATTTGAAAAGCAGTAAGTGTTCCCCTGATCCTTTCAAGAAAGAGAAAGTTTCATTCTATTAAAGTTTGTTGTAAAACTGGGGAACATTATCGCTGGTTAACAAGGGCACTTTCTCATGGGGTGCTCTGGTTTAGGAATGGTATTCCCCAACTTAGTTTTCCCAGTAAAAAAGAAAATCATAAGCTGCTCTTCTCCCACTCTAGTGAGACACACAAAAGGCAGAGATCAAGGACTGAGGTAAGGACATTTACTGGAAGCAGCAATGAGGTAAGAAAATGAACAGCAACAACACTGAACACAAAAATGTACACAAAGAGAGGGTTATTTACATGCAAAAATGCTCAGCAAGTCTAGGACAAGAAAAAACAATGACAGACAGACTCTCCACTCACCACACTTTCTCCAGGATCAGAAAGAAACCCCTTTCTTCTTGGCAGCAACAGAAAGAGACCCTTTCCCTAACCTCCCCAGCAATGAGATAAGATGGTAATGAATAACATTTGGGTCTTGGCCTTGCCCACACAGCACAGCACATGGCAGCCCAGAACGCTTGGGCTCAGCCTCCCTGGCAGCCAGGACTACAGCACAAACCACCATACCCGGTACCATAAAAAAAAATTAACTCTGTCCTGGCCAGAAACAGGGCAGAGGGGGTTAAAATCAGTCTCAACATCCACTATCAGACATTAGGCCCTTCCCAGACTGCACTAATTTTCATTTTGTGTGAACCCCACTTGAGTTTCCCAAGAAAAAAAATGGAAGGCAATCATTTGCATTTAGTCCACAAATTAACATAGTTTTAAGTCTGGATCCTCAAGCCAAAAAGGTTTGAATAACAGGACAATTTAACCCAGGAGGAGAAAGATACATGAGAAGTAAGTCCTATTTCTACTTACTTTTTGTTGTAAATGTGCACCAGATCCAAAATATGTAGGGCTAATATTGTCTGTACTTTATCATGTGCAGGGCATTCTAACTGCCACCTTTACTATCTGTCCTTTACAGTAATCTGTATTTTACTCTGTTTTAATCTTTCTCAGACATCTGAAAGAAAGTCTAAGATGTCTTGATACAGAGGTTAGAGGAGATGCAATCCTAGACAACAACAGAATCTTGTACTAAGCCTTTCCTTGAACTGTAATATTTTGCCTGACTGACAAGAAAGCAGAGTGGATTTACTCAGTACTACAACCAGTATCTCCACTGTAAGAATTCACTTAATATTTCACTATTTTTCCTGCATCCAGAAATATTTAAAATAATGTTGGGGGTGTCTGTTGAAAAGCTAAATTAGGCAGTAAACACTACCAAAATTGTCAGTGAAACCATGAGCATGAATGATGCTGGAATGACCCCTCCTCCCATCTTTACCCCCAACAGAAGCTTTGAAGGTACCACAGTTTTCACATAATATTGGAATTAAGGCAAACAGACTGGCTAGAACTCCAATTCTTCTTTTAATAGTACACAGACTTTTAAACACAGAAATGGCATACAAGTTTAGCCAGCCCTTTGACAAAAAGATGGTAACAGATAAATCTCTTACCCGAAAATAGCACTAACCTACTGCATTAAACCACTACATGATAAAACATGCCTGCCCAAAGTGAGTAAATCATTAGCTCTCCCCTCAGTTCCTCCAATTAAAACTAAAAATTCCCTCATACTGTCCACTCCCCCTTTCCCTCGACATTATAGCACTCCTACACTTTTCTTGCTTTATTTTCATTCATAATTGTATGCATTTTGCTGCTTTTACATATTCTTTGCTAACCCTTGGATTTATACATGTCCACACTTTCCCTTGTTAAGTGATTCAATGGAAGTATTATACAAAAAATCTGAGCTGAAATACATTATCATTTTCATACTGCATTCATATTTGCCTTCTAGTTTAATGCTCCAAGCAGCTGCTTTCCTTTACAAGTGAACTGATTCATGAGGGACTGAGAGGAAGGCTTCAACTCGACCTCAACCCTTCCATTTTAATTCAGTATTCTGGTCCATATACAGCACATAACACTGACACACTGGTAGTAATGTTCACATTACTTTCATAAGCTACTGATATTGAGTCATCCACTGATAGAGGTCCCCTGCTTCTGCCCTCTTCAATTCGAAAATCATCATTGTTGACTTCCTCCCCAACTTCCTCTGCAGAAGCTTTGCTGGTATCTTCCCTTCCTGTGCCTGAAACTACCTAGGACTAAAGTAGCTACACTAGAACTAACAGGATCACCTCCCCTATCTGAATGCAATCCTTGTTAGTCCAGCACATTTATCAAAACACATTTAGATGAAGGGTGGTTTAAGTTGACTATGTAATGGCAATAATTTAGCATTATTTAATAGAATTACTTCATCGTTGGTGAACATAGGTAATACATCAATGCAGTTCAGGGACATCTTCCCCTTGAACATGCTCCTTGTACATCTAGATTCACTTGTAATGAGTATTTGTTGAAGGTCCAAATAGAATCATTGTTCATTCCTACTTCTCTTGTGTTCAGCATGTGCATATTTGTTGTACACTTACTGTATAACGACAAAAAGACTTGTATAAGGACAAAGAGACTAAAGCCACATACATGTCCACAAAAATCAGCCACAAAAGGCAGGTTTTGCTTTATTCTAAATAAAAAAGTCTTTCCTACTGCTGGAGTACTATCCTCCTTCCTCTGTCCCTCTCAAACGCGTATTATAATAGGACAGCTGAGAATTACTAAATGAACACAAATCTAATACCTACAAATCTTCCATGTTCAGTTTCAACTTAGAAATAACTTTGTCTCTGATAATTAAACAATTGCGCATGATTAAGAAAATGTTTTGGCATCCAAGTAAGATTTTACCTCTACAAAAGTACTTAGGATAGTGTAGATTGCACTGCTAGAAAGTCTGATTTGTCAAAATGCAAAAATAAATACACAGGAAGCATCTTGAAAGGTTTTGATAGAATTTTTTTTTTAAATATTAGAAGCAGTTTTCTTTTACACTACTGCTAATAAAAGACAGGCATTTACTTTGCTAAAATGGAAGAATCTGAATTTGAGCTGACATCCAACTATGGACACAATTAGTCCAAAGCAAAGCCGTGCATATGATCACAGTGTACCACAGACTTACCAGAAGCTAGCATCAATGTGTTTGTGTTATCTGCTGTGAAACAGCAGCTTCCAAAATAGCCTCTTGCCATCTGGACATCTTTAAGGCAAGGGCCAAGAAATACTTATTTCTATTAATTATCTTGTTAAATCCACTACAGGGATTTATGATATAAGTGCAGAAAATTTTTTAAAAATACAGAAAGCCAGATACTTCTCCCTCCATGGTTTACTCAGAAATGCAACTGATCTTATCTCAAGAACCTATGTTCTGGACAAGTCAGACTTGCCAAGCACAGTTTCCAGCGGGTTTCTCACTCAACGCCTCTTTTTGGGGGGTCTTAGGAGCATGGGCTACCTCATAACAACAGTAAAAAACCACAGTAGAAGAGAAAACTGGACCCTACTGCAGAGTGCTTCAGGTCATAAAAATGTTCTGAAAGAAACACAGATGGGTACTGCTGCCTCTTCCTAGCCCTGGCACATTTCCAAATGCAAAAAAAAAAAAAAAATCACCAAAAAAACAACTCAGAAGAGCTGGGTACATTGACGGGTTCATTGTCTTGATGTAGGCAGAAGAAAGACTGAAGCCACCACCATGTCACCAGAGCAGCAATGGCAGTCCCAGCATATCCAAAGCAGCCACTGTTACCAGATGATAAATCATCTACATCTGGTGAGCTAACACAATGCTCCTTCTCCAAAAACTACTGGCCTATGGAACTGCACAATGTCCGCTGTGCAAGGAGAACTGCATGTTCACTGGCCCCTCTGCCCTGCCACCTCAGACAGGCCGACTGGAACATCACAATCTACAACCACCAGGGACCACCAGAGAGACCCCTCCCAGGACAGAAGAACACACATACAAAGGGGAGGAAAAGTATTTTAATGATTTCAGGGAAATTATTATCATATTCTGGGACAATCAATCAATATGTATGCAAAATACAGTATATAAAGAGGAACTTCCCCGTACTCAGAATTCATGGCTTTGGGAAAAGCTATTCCCCTGTGCAACTGGCCAAATAAAGAATGCTTGCTTTTTATTGCTACATTGGTGTTTAAAAACTTTATTTTATCAAATTTTTGATAACACCACTGCCACTTACAAACTGCCTGAGCAGCAGGAAGTAAAGACCAAAGCTGGAAGCAAAGTACCACCACTTTTACCACCACAAAAAGGTGAAGCCTCGCTCCAGGTTGAGACATCCACTTTAGTATTTATTAGGTTCAAGTTAGGGCACAGCTTTACTGCCTCAAACTGATCTCCTGCAGACATCCCAGCTGTAGGAAATGATGGGGCCACTGCAAATTTTAAGGTCTATTTTTGTATCTGGGGGCAGGGAGGAGGAGTGGAATTAAAGCCCATCATTCCCATTAGCTGTTAATCAGAAAGTAAAAGGGTGGATGGATTTGAAGTCATCACTAGGCAACTTTTCAATATTTTGCCTTATTCTATTGTAGCTGTATTAACAAATTTTACTTAAATTTCATATGAAAACCAACATTAAAAAAAATCTACCATTTTAATAATGTCATATTTATTGCCCAGAACTTAAAGGACCATGTTTTGCATATTACTCAGCTACACATGGCTGAAGTTAATGAACAATGCCACTTTCCCATTCTGATGCAGGAGGTGAAATTTTCCTTTCTGCCAATTTGTTCCCTAAACATAACATTATTCAGGCAAGCCTATAATTACAGTTGACTCAATTACAATTTCTTTTGTTACTGTAGAAGAAGCTTTCGTAAAAAAATCCTATTACACTCACTACAGCTCTTTTACTTTTTAATATATTATAAATCTTCAAAAATGCTCTATAGTCATTTCACTTTCTAAAATCAGATGAAGCAGTGGCACTTTCAGGCACATGGTGTGATNTAAAATTTCACCAGTATTGGCAGAATTGGAACTGGAAAAGGACACATCCAGTTCTGAACCACAAACTAGTAGGATGAAGGCTTAGATCTGTATCCAAAAATACATATATATTAAAAAAAATGAAGCCTCCATTAACTACAAAGGCGTGCAGAACCAAGCCTGTTTATAAATCAATTACCAGGAATAAGTCATCACATCCCAGAAATAATGGTTCATGCCTAGAGCAAAGTTCTCTCATTAAAAGTCATTTAAAAGACGCTACAAAATTTTGCTGATAAGGAAATTACTCAGAGTTCCTTTGCTAACAGATACTTGCTGAAGTTATAATGACTACTTGCAATCTATGAAGTACTCTGACAGCAATATAGTATTTGAATTCACTTAAGATCACCAGCAAATCTCCCTAACCTTTAATTAGATTTGGAGGATAAGGATAGGTTTGGGGGTTTTGGTTTGGTTTGTTTGGTTGGGTATTTTTAAGTTATCCATGCCAAAAATACCTAACTCAATAGCACTGTTAACCAACCAGTGACAACCATAACTACATGATAGAAACACCCTACAGATTGAAGTTGTCATTCATGACACCACTTCCTTACCTCACAACTCTGCTGAAATACTACCAAGCAAAATAATTAGTTGGCAATATTTATCAGTAAGCTCAGAGATAGAACATTCTACTGCTTCCTTTTCTTTATCTTAAAACAAATAGGTCCTTTTCGTATCATTCTAACGTGCATTTCCAAACTCAGAAACTGCCAGTCCATTCTATAACACAAACATAATATATAGGTATATTACCATGCATCCCTTTCATCCTTTTTTACAGCTTACACCTGCTCTAGAAAAATTTCAAGGTCCAGTTCTATAATGCTGTTAACAGTAAGAAAAACAAATAATTTAAGATTCACACTGCACACATGATGCTACAAAACGCACATTAACCATATGCAAATGACTTTGAGAGAGTTCCTTTCAACATATAGTCAATTTTGCAAAAACAAGAACCCTGCACAAGAGATCAGAGATAGCTGATACTGGCAGACTTACAACAAAACTGTACCTAGAACATGAAGGACATCAAAAATTCACTGTTGTTCAGTTCGAACATTATGTGAACAACTGCTTCAATCAGTGGCCAATACTCTTGGCTCACAACTCTCCACCAGCTCAATATTTGGGGTTTTGCTGACAGAATTTATGGTAAGAAACAGACACCTCCCATTGCACTATGAAGAACATGCCCAAGAACTCATAACTGAAATTAAGACAAACATGAAATGATGTGTTAACATGCTATTTTTCCCTCAGTGTCCACTGTGACCCCTTCTTTTGTCTCATGTATATGTTGTTATGTCCCACATCAAAATCACTACATGCTTATAGTAATTTTTCAAAAGGTAAAGTTTCCTAATAGAAAATCTTGCTCCTGTTTTCACTGGAAATCATGTATAAATTTTTCCACTCAAGCTGTCAACCTTCATTCAAAGGATTAAATACAGGAAGTGTTTTTTCCCTCTTCTCAAGTATTTCTTTATCTGTACATTCAATTTACGCTAAAGCAACCAACCTGGAGAAAGCAAGTACGTGGTCAAGTCATTTGCTTTACAATATCCACTAGAGAGGGAACCACAAGGAAAAAAACAGGAAGACTTAAGCCTTTAGGAGTGTAGATCATGTGTTTTTGATGTGCAATTATAGTTTATTTATAAATATGCTGCAGTCAGTTTTTCACTAATGAGCTCAGGTACGAGCAACAACAGGACTGCAGCCTCACAGATCTCAGATTTAGTTACCCATCTGATTTAATACAAGCATATAGCTAAGTCCAGACAAGTTCTTTCATCTGTGCTTCTACAGTTATACTGCTAAGCATACTTGGGCCAACTAATTCAACTGCTCTTAGGGTACTTCTTAAAGAGCTACAATTTAAACTTCAGAAATATAACATGAATATTAATTTTCTCCACTTTTTGTTTTTCCACTATGACAAATGACTCTTAACAATTTTCAAGCTGCCTTTATAAGTGTCCCAAAGAGGGTTAAACTCTACTTCTCCCTCCTTCAAAACTGGCAGCTTGCAAACATATCTGCTAATTAGGCACTCTACTGCTACAGTTTGCTTTGATCTCGACAACAATCAGCTTCTCATGTTCTGATGATACAAGCACGATTAGGCAGCAATTGAGGAGTTAAAGGCAAAATAATGAGACAGGAGTACAATATCTTCTGTTCTCATCTCAGTCTATTACGTGGTGCAGACTCCTGACATGTCAAAGAATATGGAAATTTATCTTGCTAGGTGCACAGGGAAGTAAAAATCAACTCCACTGTGCAGGCTGATTGAAGCCTTAAATGATGAAGGTAACTGACAATGACAAATATAACCTAATGTCATCTCAAACACCAGCGCACCAAGGACCATCTAAAAATGCATATTTCATAGCAGAATATATTTACTTCATCTGGAGACGGCAGCTTTGTACTGAATGCAATTTTAAAAAATTAAAAAAAAAAACCTCCACACTGCATTTCCTCAGCCATGTAATTATAGAATAGATTGCTCCTATCTATTTCTACTAATTCTGGAATAAGTTTAACACGTGGCATCATGCTTTAAGGAAACCTTTGAGGAAGGCAATTGGAAAAGACTGCCAGATGTGCTCTGGGTGGGCAGTGAATGAAGGAACCACGTTGTGCCTGCGATCATGCACAGGCAGCTGCAGAACCTTCCCACCTCGGTAGCTCGGAGCCCAGTGGTGTCAGCACCCCTGCTGGGCTGTTACTCTCCCTCTGCTGCAGCTGTGGAGAGCCAGGCGGCAGCAGCTGAAAAGGCTTTCTAAACTGTGTACATCCAGTCCTGACGTGCATCACAACAAAAGCCACTTTGAAATACCTATATGAGAGGGCAAGAAAATGCAGGAAGTAAAATTTCTTATTAAAAGGCACATCTGATAGAGCTTTGGCACTGGCAGTCATTCTTACCCCTCATCTTACAGCACCCCAGCTTCTGGGGGTGGGGACAGGCCAACCAAGCTGTATACCCAGAGACAGCTATGAAAGCATAGGGCTTTTTATGGAGTGGTGTAATCATGTATTGTATTCATATATTCCTGGTGTAAATATGTAGAATTTCTTCCATAACAGGAAGAAATTTTGATTATGTACACAGGAAATACAGAACGCTTCCTCTTAACTACTCCAAGAGGCCATCATTAATAGAAATAACCCTTTTTTAAAACGTTGCAATTAAACTAATCACATCATCACTATGACAAGCAGTTGTATATTATGGGACTGCCCCATTTCCAAAGAGGTTTCAAGGTCTCATGATGGTACAAGTTCAGTTTTCCCCATTCACCAAGCTGTACCAAATAGTTGACACTGTAAGACTTAATGAGCTAGTCTCCATTTTCAACAATATTAATGATAATTTATACAGTCCAAAGTTTGTGAAAATTCTGCTACTGCCAATTGCTCTTCTGTATGAATGGGGAAAACCTCCTCTTCCAAGTCCTGCCAGCACATGCCAACCCATGGATAAGAGAACAGCTTGTTTTTCACGGTCCATAAAGCTGTTGATCTTTCTGCTAATTAGTGTTAGCAGAGTGATGAATCGCTGAAGCAAAAAACAGACTGAGAATTCCCAAATTAATTTCAAATCAACCACAGATTAATTATATGGGAATAACAACAATTGCTGAGCATATTTAGATGACTGATGACTCAGAGGTGGAAAGCTGATCAAAGCAAGAACATTAAAGAAAAAGTATATAAATCACATTTTTTTTGTTTTAGCTCCTCATGATCTGTAGACAATATATGATCAGACGAACATGAAGTAATCTTACTAATGTAGAGTGCTTTAAGATCCTTGGATTAAAGATTCTATAAAATGAAATCAGTATGTATTACGTTACTTGTACTTGTGTAAAATCAATATAAGCCTCACAGATCTAACAGCCCTAGACACAATTAGCCCACCAGGAAGTCTTTTCCAAGTAGTTATTGATGAGATAACAGTAGGCAAGATAGGAAGTTCAAACTATAAGTACCTAATCATATCTTTTTCTTTATATATAATGGCAGACCTTATCAGTACAGTCTAGAAACAACCGAGTTAGCTGCAGCACTCTCCAAAATATGATCTCTCCCCAGAAATATCTTCTCATATCTTTCAGAAGTAGAAAGGGAGATAGCAATCTCCAAATGCTGCACAGCAACCGAGAAGACAAAACAGGGCTGCACTGCCCACCTCGGGGCAAAGTGAGGAGCAGCAGTGGGACATGAAAGTAAGGGCAATTTGTTTTGCCTGTCCGAGTGATTTGCTAGGTAAACCCTCTCCATGGTAAAAGCTCATTTAATTTCTCACCCCTTCACATTATCTTCTGCTATGGATTCTATGTAAGCATCTCTGAACACAGCAAACTAAAATCTGTAGAAAATTTAAGCCAAAAACCTCTGACTATAGACAGCCCTTTGAAGTTCGTGGAGATCAAGAAAACCAGCCACCACAGAAAAGCAGCTTTTTAATTAAACATCTTTTCTCCTGATTCAGAACAAGTTTTAAAGTCCCAGTCTGTGTACCATTAGAAATCCTTAAGAAGGCAACCTAAGGCTACAGCAAGAGGCATTCAAATACATGTGTATTAAACAGATGTCTGTTGTCCCAAGAATAACAGAGCTGATCTCACCAGGCATAGCTCCCTCTCAATTCTGTATAGCACACCTCCCATGTCACTGCACCGGGAGGGCACCAGTATTCCTCCCTCTCAAGTAATCCTCTTTTCCCTCTGTATCTGACCTAGGGCTATGAAACAAGCAGCTACAGCTCAGCTTTGTGACAGGGCTTGTCCTGCAGCTCAACAACCTGTGCAAGGATTGTTTTCTACACTTTCTGTGGCACAGGCAGAACTTTTAAAGATCCAATTTACTTCTCAGACAAAGGGTATGGCAAGCACTGTTATGGACATGTGTTCATGCAGGAAAGGGGGAATCTGGAGCAGGAGGGAAGTTAGGATACAGCAGAAGAGAAAAAGGCAAATACTGATTATAGTGTAAAGTGACCAAGTTACCCAAAGCCTGTTGGAAAGTTGACCTTTCAAATTAGAAGATGAATTAGTCATAAATAACATTCACGTTCTTTTACTCTGAGATTCTTTTATCCCATGAATGCTTATGTTTAGCAACCATAGTTATGAAATACTATTTTTCATCTTGTCTCCCTATTAAACAGGACTGTTGGCAGCTCCCAACAAGAACAATTATGGGAGATTTGCTAGACTAATAGTAGACCACATGCTATTTTCATTCCAAACTTAGTCTCTGCTTTTCCCGAAGTCCTCCTCCTTGGCAATGAAGATTAAGGAAAGACATACTGTTGCAACGATTATATTGAAGGAGTTTTCCCAAAATATAGTAGCATGGTGTCTCCAGCAACCTCTATTCATTTCTTCTACTGGACAAACTTTAATCAGTGGCTGCGTAGGAATTTTCAACAAAATGAAATAGTAGCTTTATTCTCAAAAACACTGATTTCATTTTTCTTCTACTTTGAAATGCATTCTTCGCTTGTCACTGAAAACATGTGGTTGCTGGATTGCTTTAAACTGTGCAACTCAGGGGAAAAAATTTGACTATAGTTGCCCTGAAGCTGTGTCAAAAAATAATTTCAGTTTCTATCCCACCTCTGCAGGTTTCCAGCCCTCTTCTCCCTGATCATCATGATCAGTACATTATGATGTACTTATGACCCAGTACATCATTCTCAATTTTTCTTGTATTCATATATTAAGAGTTTTGTAATTTACTTCAGCCAATTCAGTATAGTAGCTTCTCTGTAACTGTAATCTTCTGGGTTCTGCAAATCTCCTTCAATATACTGCAACAATATAGATTTTATTTCTTCTCATATGTCCTGCACAACATTATTCCCTCCTGTAAAGCTCAATCAACTCATTTATTTAGGATCTATTCCCAGAGGTAAAACCCTTATCTTTTTAACTCTATTAGTATTCAGCCCCTACAGGAATTAACTATTCTTGTTTTATATAAACAAATAAATTTTGGTTTGTTTTCATTGCTAATACTGCTTATGCTCTATGGCTCAATAATACTGTGTTTTTAATAGACAAAGGAAAACTAAAATAAAAAGTGCAATTTATTCTTCTAATATTTGGAGTCAGCAACATGCATCAGCATAAGAATATTCTGGAAATCCGCATGCTAGGAGTCTTGTCTCTTGCTTCACTTACTCCCACCTACTGTATTTTAGGAGTTGCACATCTTTTAATAACAGGGGCAGACACTGTATTGTAAATAATTTCAAAGATACTTTTCCAAAGTATTTTCCAATGAGTTGATACCCACTGTTAAGCTAGCACTTAAAGGTGTGTTAAAAGTAACAAAAGAGAAGAAAGAATAAAGGAAGACAGTAACCAGTAATAGTGATATTAAAGATCAACTACTTTCTGAAATTACAGGCCTCCAAATATTTTTCTCCCTTTATGAATCAGGAATATTTTTTGAAAAACATTAAAACTTAAATAGGAATTTGGGAGGGAATATGTGGGCACAGAAGTTATCCCTTACCAAGCACATGTCAGCTCACCATTTTAAACTAAGGATTTCTTGTGCTCCACTTCTTCCTCTTTTTTTGAATGACACTGTGATTCCTGTAGTTTCAAACCAGAGTGGCAAACCACTCTTGAGCATTAAAGAAATCTAAAAAACCCCAGAACTTCAGTGTATTAAAAAAGGTATGTGAATACATGACCAAAGCAACACTGAAATTACTAATTTCAGATTACTAAACATTTGAAACAACTCTAGGAATTAGTCCTCTATCTACAGTGGTTTCTTTAAAATAGTTTTTTAAAAATCCCAAAGACTGTAAAGAACTTTCTGTCATCAGAATGAGTTTGATTAATTTAATCAGTATCATGAAAGCTATTAAGATACTGAAATTATTTCAAGATACCAAAGGCCTAGGGTATTCAGGTTCATTTAAAGTGCATTGGTAATAAAGCAGTTTAACATCATTGCACACTATATTCCCAAATCCTGACATTAAACCCTTCACAACATATTGCATGCAGACAAAAAGCATATCCATTTCCCTTTATAAAGGCCTCAAGCAATAACTCAAGCATAAAGACTAGAGACTATGGCAGCAGAGCACAATTGCTCTTTGTTTTTGATTAGGCTGTCTTCTTCCTCTTTATCTGCAGAGCTTATATGGCCTTATTAAAGATCAGTTTTTAAAGACAACCACTCCACTTTAAAGTTAGTCAAAAACAAAATTAATAAACCACACCAGCTCCTGCTGAAAAAAAAATAAACGTGCCAGCGGCTTTTAGTCTCAGTATAACAGTACTTTGGTTTACATTCCAAGCTTTCAGCGCTGTAATGCTCCAGAGTTGCTAGAGAGTTTACTGAAATGCCTACCAAAATTGACACTTGTCTGCTGCAGGTGAGCAATTTTTCATGAAAGCCCATATGGATCACAAATACACTGTTTCTGAAAGCTTCATAACAACCCATGATAAAAATGAAGTTGCAAGGGAAATGATAGATCTTACACTAGTGATACTATAATTCAGAGCAATAATTATGTGATGATATGATACAAGAAATTCCTGTGCTAGCATATGTTTTTCCTTCACATAAAGTGTGAGATACTTAGATTTTTTAAGTTCTTTAGGTTCCTTAGGACAAAATTATTTGTCATTTACCAGAAGCCATGTAAGTGATTTTAAGGTGGTGAATACAAAGACAGGTATTGCTATAACTTCTTGGAGCGTCTTCCAGGAAAAGTTTAGGGAAAGGGGTAGGAGAGAAGGGAGAAAAGCAAATACTCTAAACGTATTTTTCAGACACTTACTGCAGAAGAGTCAGCTCTATTCACTGTGGAACCATTTTTCAACCCCTAATGAAAACAACTCTGAACAACTCACAGAATTTAGAAACAGAGGACAGTCCTATCTCAAGTAAACACCATTTCAACTTCCTCTAACCTAAATTTCATGTACTTGATTCTAGTATCAATTGACATCACTTAGATAGATAGAACAACTTCCTCAGGAGTGGGAGAGGAGGGGCAGGCACTGATCCGTCATCTCTGGTGAGCAGTGACAGGACCCAAGGGAGCGGCCTGAACTTGTGACAGAGGAGCTTTAGGCTGGATATCAGGAAAAGGTTCTGCACTCAGGGGAGGTCCGGCACTGGAACAGGCTCCCCAGGGAAGTGGTCACAGCACCAATCTCGGTGTGTTTGGACAATGTTCTCAGGCATATGGTGTGACTCCTGGGGATGGTGCTGTGCAGGGCCAGGAGTTGGATTTTACAATCCTTGTGGGTCCCTTCCGATTTAGCACGTTCTGTTATTCTGTGAAATTTCTATCTTCCAGGAAATTAACTGAAATCTATTGTCCCTCTCACCAAGTACAACAAATTCCTCTATTAGCCATTATGCACTTTGGGAACATATTAATTCAAATTCCAGTGAACTTAAAAATTATTTTTCTTGAAATAAACAAAGTCTCTATTTTTTTATATTCACTTTGCTCCATAATCAAAACCAATCACTCCTCAGTGACCATCACTGCCACAGAGGTACCAGTACAACAGTCACAACATCAGCACCCAGTATCTAGAAGATGCTACCAAGGCAGGGAGGGCCTGAGCCCTCCTCAAGCATCCTGCCACCTCTGCATGGCCCCACAAAGGAGAAGCTGCAGCCCACAGCTCGTGGCTAGCTGCTAATACTGTTTCTCCCCTGTGAGTATTCCACCACATAAATGATGCCAAATTGCATTTTCTTTAATGAAATCTAGTCTAAAGGCATCATCCATGCACTTCAGCTCCTTGCGGAAACAAGATATTGGTGATCCCATGGATGGATGTACATGAGTCAGCAAGATAAATGCCACAGTCATGCAAATAGAGATGATTCTCAGGCTGTGCTTGGCCACTTAGCAGCAGCCCCTAGAGGCAGAACCTCACACATGACTCATCTCACCAACAGTCAGGGAACCCACGAGAAAAAGACTTATGGAAACTCCAGGTAGAACTCACACCTCCCCCAAAGAGTTCAGCCCCAAGTAACAACGTGCCATCAGCTCCACGAGTGCTAATCCAGGTGACACTACACATGCCTCAAACTCACCAGTCAGAGCTCCTCCAAGGCTTCCTCTTCTGAGCTGTCTCCCATCTTCACTCAACTGTCTCTTAAATTTAGGAGACCTTCCAAGGCCAGAAGACACTTCAGGACTACTGCATTTTCGGAAAGGCATAGGTGGAGGTGATAATATGTGATCAAGCTGCAAAGAAACAGAAAAAAAAACATACCTACACTGTTTAAATGCTCATCTTCATTGAAAGAAAAATCTAAGTTACCTTCAACTAAAGATTATGACAGCTTTTGGGGAAAAATTATCCCAAAGATCTTAAGGTAATTAATTTGCTAACTGAATAGAAAAATTTTGCAAGTGCCAGATTTGTGTCTGGCTGTGTAAGAAAGCCATCCTCCTCTTGAACATCTCGTACCATCTCCAACCACTCCCACTCAAGGAGCATTTTTCACAGAGGTCCCCTCTCAAGATACAAGGGATCATAGTTGCACTTATTCAGATTTCCATAAAGCAGCGTTTCTGCAGAACCACCTGATCTGGAAACCTGCTCCAGATAGCAACCAGCTCTTCAAACGTTTTTCTTTGACAAGTTTTCCCCGCATCCATGTCAGCAGTCACTAGGTGGCATTGCACTATCAACAAACTGTAAACCACTGCCCAGTCCACCGAAATCATAACAGCTTTATCAACGCCAGTGAGAAAAAAATTAAATTATTATCCTGTTTATAAAAGGCACATTCATATACACTGACTTTGAAGTTAAGCGGAAATACGATCCTCGTTCTTCAGACTGGGTTCCTGTCATATCCACAAAATATTTTAGCTGCCTGGTGTTGACAATACATCTACTGTCTCAATATTTGATTAAATCTACAAAAACAAGACAAAATGCATCTCAGCAAACACCAAGAAAGTATGAAAAAGCAAGGTCTGCACAGCAGAAAAAGTTTTACAACCATCCTTCTCCTATAGGTGCTGCACTGGCATGGTGTCATCATTTTGAAAAACCATTCAAAATTCTTCACTACAATTTTTTAGGAAGCCAAGCACGTCTAAGTCTTACATTTTTACAGTTCATGTACTGAGACTTATCAGCCAGAAAATCTACACATCACCTGCATACCTGACTCTTTCACCCTTTTTGTCCACTGAAAGGAATGAGTCAAGGTCACCAGAAACACAGATGAAGCTGAGGTTCATCCAAGTTCTAAACCACAGAAGGAAAATAAAAGAATCAATACACCCACTAAGCTCCCTACACATTAGCACTTAAGCCAACATAACAGAATTTTGCATCTTCCATTCTCTCATCTTTTCCCATTTTAACCATGTATTCAAACTTCATGATTGTTCAAGTTACTTTGACAATGAACTGACTGTACATTCCACAACATGCAGTCTCATTTAAAGTCATTCTTTGCAATTAAGCTGTGCTCCATTTTCACATCCTTCAGGGTTTCAGAAGAAACTTAAAGACAGCGCTGTAGTACAGACCAGCACAGTACATCTAGGTCTTCAACTCATAATTAAGATGCTATCCCAGCTTCAGAAAATTATGATGTTTGAGAGCTAAGACAGTTTAAATATTAGCTCCCATTAGCTCATAGTTTTCATTGCAATTCCCAACCAGCATTCTCTCACAAAGGTACCCCCTTGCTGCTAAGTGACTCTATCACACCAAAACCCATTTTTAAGGTCTAACACTACAAAGAAACAATATGGAAGTACAAGATTTAGTGTTTTCATATTGATGGCCAACTCTTGCTTCACAGATTACAACACTTACACATATATCAACAAAGCATTTCTGGAAGTTATCCAAAGACTCAGTTTTGCTTACAAAAGCCCAAAATAAGAGCATGTAAAACGTATATTTGACAGGAGTCTGTACATTCTATTGATACTGCAGTGAACCAAGAAGAGTAGACCAAGAAGGACACACCCTTTCATAGCCTTCCCCTAAGAGCTCTGGATGCCTGGGAAATATGAGAGAAACAGACTGCAGAAAAGTATCCAGGCTTGCAAGCTCCCTCCCTTCCTGTGCTACCCCCCAGACAGCAACATGTACCAGAACTAGGCGGGTTTATGCCCTCATTCAGACCTCATTTCAAGCAAAAGCATTTGCAGCAGTTGAGAAGGCTATCTGCCCTTCATAGAACTGCCTTCCCATCCTGACAGGCCAAGCATTCAAATTCAAGGAAACAAACAGAATACACTAGATCCTGCTTACTTGAAATACAAAACTGGTTCTAAAGATGCAGAAAATATTACATATTCAAATCCTACAAAGTGGTTAATTCAGTGAAAAAGATAATACAATCATTCAGAAAAAAGATTACATCACATTCAGATAAATAACTAATAGCAAGATCTGTTCAAACTTGTTAATACTTATTTAAAAGACCTCCTGGAAACCTGAACACCATGAAAGTTCAGGTTGTGCATCTTATCAGATGATAAGATTAGACACTGCTGTCCACAGGACAATATTAAAGCAACTATCTAGAAGACAGTTGAAATTCTACCAGAGCTATTTTAAATAATTTTAATTAAACTGCTTCTGCTCAGCATTCAGTTTTGCCCATGCACAATCACTCTATTGGTATTTACTGCATACTTACTAGTTATATGGTTTGCATGCCATGTGCTGATGTTGCATGGCATGAAAACGTAACAAAATAACCAGGGTTTGGCTGCTTCCCCTTTTTTATCAGTCAAATTTGCTTGACAGCAAGTTGCAGGGAATACAATAGCTGTACCCCTGCAGGAAGTTTCCACCAGACACACATTCATGTTACATCTTGAGTTGTATCTGGCTATCTTACGCTCTGCCCACTGTCTTATTACAGCACTCAGGCTGCAGCCACACCCTTCTCTCAACACCTTTTGAAAAGAAATGTTAGTGGCCTCAGGAGCACCTGGATAAGACGGCAGGTTTTTTTTAAGAAACGAAAACAGTGAAAAGTGAAGACTGTGAAAGCAAGTATATTTGAGTGCCCTGTATTTAAAGTACAAGGGGGGGTTAAGATAGCCTTAGAATGTATGCAGGCTGCTTAGAGAGGGATTTTTAATCAGTGCACATGTCGCCACCAGTCTCTGCTGTTAATATTCAAAATGCATGGATAGTTAACTTATTTAAAAGCCTCCCTCCCCCAACATTAAATAATACCTTCTCAACAAAGGCACTTTGAAAGACAGAAAACACACAGCAAACACCAACCTATGACAAACATACTGTTCTACAATATTCACTTCTTCCAATCCCTTTTTCCATGCATTTGATAAAAAATTCTGCCTGCTTATCTCACAGGTATGATGAATTTCTACAGAAGCACTGGAAAATTTAGCAGATAATGGCTTTCACAAAACCCTGCTTGCTTCCCTCACACATATGAGCCTTACCAAAAGGAACAGAGAGTATTATTGGAGGAGAATGGTTTAAAAACTACATAGAACAGAATATCAAAATATCCTTACCATAGACTTCTACACATAGATTTAGAGATCCTGTAGAAACAGGGACAGAATTTGAGTGAGTCTCCTCCAGTTATACAGGAATCAATTTGCTCTCAAACATTTATTTCTCTGTGTTTTCAAGCTATTAATTTTCTGTGTGAATAGAATCAGACACATTCCTCTGAAGAAAATTATTCCCATACTGTACTACGGGCTTTTAACAGCTCACCTACTCAGAAAGGATTATACTAATATTTTTTAAAACCTCAGTAACATTAAATCCACCTATCTACCATCATGTATTTATTCTAAAGCTAGAATGAATTCTCTGCTTTATAATTATATCATCAAATAGTCACATCAAGTACATCAGCCCACATGTCCTTATGAAAATTAAGGACATGATAACTGATTCAAAAGAAGACCTTGCATAAGTGTTCAGGAGCACAATTTGAGCCGAGTACATAATGATCAGTGAGTCAGCCAGAAAGTAAATGCATTTCAGGAAGGAAATTCGTGGTACAAGGTGAATGAGGCTATGAGAATACAATCACACCGATAAACCAGGATAAGGGAAATAAGTTATTCTGGACTGATGAGATGTGTTGCAACACAGAGTGTCTTTTTCCAGTAAAAATTAAATTAAAATGAGAACTGAACTCATCTGATCAGCTCTACTTTTTTTTCCAACATGCACTACAGTCTCACTGCCCAAACTACTACACTCCCAACCTCCCTCAATCGTTCCACAGGCAGTATATCTGCATCTCACAGAAATTGGAAAATATTGGTCAAGTATTAAGTCTTAAAAATACAAACAAAGATGTCCCATTAAGTAATTCCATTTCTTCCTCCTGAATGCAGCACAACCTCCTCCTACCTCAGGTCATGCTCTATAACCACATTCAGTCCTAAAGTTTCCACAGAAGGGCTGCACACTGTCACCCATTTTATGCCTCCCCCAGTCAAGCACCAATCCAAAAAAAGAGATGCATTACCTGAGAACTCTTACATGTAGTGTATCAAAAGCAGAAGATACCTAGTGTAGTTTCACTGCTTAGGGGTTTTTTCAATATCAACCCAAGCGCCCCAAAGAAAATTAATAAGTATGTTATCTAGAAATATGCCAAATCACAGATGTTTAAAGTGAGAAAGCATCAGGCTCCAGTCCTATGCAGATAAAAGTAAAGAAGCTTCCCTGATGTTGAAGAGAGATTCAGTCACTCACTAAACGGTCTCATTGAAAAGTTAAGTGCTTAACAGGAGCATGGCTTTACAAACCTTAAAAATCCCTTCTGTCTCCTGCATTTTCAAACATAAGCTATGCCAGAAGCAAGCATGCTAAGACCCACCAGAGGTTCAACAGTGATTGACCCTTTATGCTCCTAGTAGGCTGCTTTGATATAAATCAGTCTGTTTCTTCATGTTATTTACACTGGGTTCCTCTCAGCCTGCTGCCTCTCTGGCTTTAAGCACAGTTGCTGGAACACAATAGCCCAGTAAAGCACTTTTTTTTGATGCAAGCTCTACAAACTTACTTCAGCTGGGCATAGGAGAGTGGTATGTTCTTATCATTTAAATAATCTCTCTAAGTCTAATTACATTTGGCACAGATACATGAGTTTTGATTAGCTGCACTGACACAGAGAGCAACACTGAATATAATCTTATTAACAGATAGGATCATACCTTCCAAAAGCATCTTAGAATTCATTTAAAAATACACTTTAATCAATTAAGACCATAGTGCAGTTCAGTTACTCCAGATGCTTGACAAGAACACAGTAGAACTAAGTTATACTTGAAGAGGAAATGCCACAGTGGTGTAGTATAAATACCAGAGAAGTCTGTCTTAGAGTGCAATCACAAGCAGAGGTGCAAGCAAATTTCCGCAGACGTCCTGCAGTAACTCATGTCTGCAGCACACAGGAATTCACTGCTTTTGGTCACAACAGCTTCAGCCGTTGAAGAATTCTGCTTGTGGGTGCAATCTGAGCAATCTAGGGCTGCCTGTGACTCTCCACAAACACATCAGCTGAACAAGACTGTCAACAGTTCCATTTAAATCAGCCAATGGTTGAAATAATCCACATTCCTTTTACTTACAAGTGATACCAATCCACCTTAGTTTTGAGTAGGGTTGGTAGAACCATGTGACTATTCTGAATATTTACAGCTCCCAGAGCAGCCTCTGCAGAACAAAGAACCACAAATAACTTAGTGCACAAAGACAAAAGGAAACTTCTCCAAAAACTAGCAAGAAGCCATGGACAATGAAGGTGAAGAGTGGACACACAGGAAGACTCAATAAGCCACAAGGATTTCAATGGACAAGGAAAGATATCATATCTTGCCCCATTTCCTACCGCAATTCCTCAGAAACAAGCAGATACTTTTCCCACCATCATTGATCCAGAAGGAAGATTACTATTTATCCTAGATCTTAAATTCAGCATTGCCTCTCCATGGGAAAGGTCTTGTTCAGCTTGGGCTGAACCTCACTGGTTTTCCAGCCTAGTGGCATCTGTCATTTTAGTCTAGACTTCAAGCCTTGGATTATCTCACTTCCCTCCATGACCTCCAGTTTCCTTGTTAGGACAGTGACACCAGTCCATCAGGTACATCAGGGACAGAAAGTAAGATCCTAGGCTCACTGTGGATTGAAAGGGATTAGAGATAGAAAAGGTCTTGTTTACAGGGAAATCTGCTAATCATTCATGCAGCAACACTTGATTTACACACTAATGCAACCTGCAACTGGCATTGCTAACATGTCCTTACCAAGGTAAAAAGAAACCCACAGTAAAGCTCTAAGATTCACAAAGTATCACTTCTAACTACTGTATTTTTTTATTTTATATCCCACATATATGCAGAAACACCGTGCTTAAAACTAACATCACTGTTCAAAATTGTCCAGTTTATTATGCTGAACACACGATGTTGTATAAGGAGCATCAGCAAACAAAGTTATGACGCTTTCCTATAGCATCTTACCTATTATATCATAGGTAGTAAAGAAACATTTTAAGAATTCTGCTAAGGAGCAATAGAGACATAACGTCATTAACTTGCTACCCACTTCCCCACTCATTCTAGAAATGCATATCTGCATTTAAAACAGTTGCATTTTTCTTGAAAACAAATCTGATGTCTGGTCAATTAAAAGCAAATAAATACCAACTTGGACAAATTTGAAGTATCAGCTATGGTTACATTAAAAAATAATCAGTTTGCATCCAATCCTTTTTCAGAAACATATTTACACATGATTGCACAGAAAATGAAGCACAGCCTTTACAGTATTCTACAAGGCAAAAAAGTGGCCTATAAATATGCACGCACACTGTTGTCTGAGCCAATTATTACTTTACCCTTGTTAAGATGGAACAGTTTTGTTACAATATGACAGAGTCCTTCAGTTCTTGAAAGCCTCCTGTGTGCTTCATCTGTACACACAGACTCAGAGATAGACTGCTCCCTTTCCAGGAAACAAAGAAAGCAACAGTATTTGTATTGAAGGCACTGTCTCCAATATCTCAGCCTGCCCTCTGTCTCCTTGGATTTACACACCCAGCTTTAACAAACATCAAAAGATTAAGAAATAGCAGGTTTGGCAGACCTCATATAAAGCCCTAAAAACATAAGCAGAAACCAGACCACAGTTCTAAATAAATATAGCCCAATCCATGGCTAAAAGGGATCACATAGGGCACTTTACTTACGGGTAACATCAACTCCTCTTTATTTTATTCTGACAGTCATACAGGTATCTTCTCAGGAATGCACATGATGTGCTACGGCCTTTTGCTTCTTACAAAAAAACATCATTTCCGAACTAGGAAAAATTGCCAGCACTGTAAAAAAAGTGAAGTCAAAGCATCACAAACGGGCTTCTAGCCAGGATAAGGCTGCAGCAGCTCAACAGGTCAGCTCTGCTAGGAAGGACACAGAGGGACCAGACCCAACAAACGATTCTGTGACAAAGTCTGTTTGGGAAGCTGACCAAAAAAAAAAGCATGGAAACAACGAGCAGTGTCCCAAGGGTCTGCCAAACACATTCAGCTCTGCTGCAAGGGTACCATCTGAAAAAGAAAATTCCACTTTCTGCAGTGATACAGCTTTTCTAAGCACTGCCCAGGCACCAGGAAGCATACTTCTGCTTTAAACAGAGTTCAAAAAGGATTTGACGATGGTAGGAAAAGAAAATCTACCCTTAGCTGCCCAGATGTGCAGCACAGCGTGCCATTGCTGTGCAGCAGGAAGGATACTCCCTTCCTGCCCATCCTGATGGCCATCTTGTCAGGAAAAAGCATTTTGTGGTGTTGAAATTTGCTGACACTACTGCCACATCTGCCTGTTGCCAAAGACCCAGAGAGTAGCCAGCAAGAGAAAGCTGGCAGAGGCACTGCTGATTCAGCCTGGGGGGGAAACAAGGACACAACCCAACCACAAACCTGGTGGGTCACTCCTGGGGCCTGGGAAAACACCTTTGCTGGCGCAAAGGCACAAGAGCTGGAAATCTGCAGCAGAAGAAAAACCACACACACACACACACACATGCACACATGCCCACACACCATTTCAGACACGACAAGGCACTGCAGGTTTTAAGGAGCAGGCATCAACATAGCAGTCCTGATCCTTCCAGCAGGCCCAGGGACACTGAGGAGCAGCAGTGGCTGACCCCCGCTGCGTCCCCACAAAGAAACTACTTGGCAGGGCAGGGAACAGCCAGTTGCAAAAATCACATCTTCCTAACACTAAGCACACACTTCAGAGGGTTGTTTTGTTTTCACTGGTTTACCTACTTTAAGAAGCGGGAGAGAACAAAGACAACAAAGTTTTCAGCTAAACAGTTTTTTGTTTAAACAAAAGTTATTAATATTGTGACAAAGTACTATTTTCCTACCTTCCCTTGGATAAAGCCACCTCTTTGGCAGCTTTTTGTTCTTCACTTTTCTACGACTGTATTAATTTTCTTATTATCATATGCAGAGCCATTAGTAGCATTAGCTATGCGCTGTGCTCTGCTCTAGATAAAGACATTAAACTAGCCACACTGAGTATTTCCTTAATTTCTCAATGAAAGCAGAAATTAGCTACACAGCCAACTGAAAAGAACTTTGATATTTTAGACACTTCATACAGCATTTTCATCCTTAATTATTTTAATAATCTTTTTTACAGGTCAAGAAATCCATGACAAATGCATGGAAATAAGTATTTATACTCTGTGCATGTTAAGCATCCATATCCACACCATTTTCAAACCTCTCCAATGCTTTGGCTCTTACACAGATTTTTAAGAAAGACTTTTTTCTGACTCTTTAACTAGCAAGATGAAAATTTAGTAAAAACTAACCTTCAAAGTCACTTTCAATTGAGAAAAAAAAACCCTGAAATATGTAAGAAAGAAGCCTATTCATCTTCATCAGCTGTTGACACCATGATCATTTGTCTCATGGAAAAAAACAATCTAGAGGAGAATATATATATTCCAGAAAGAGGTAGCGTGTTGTGGGTTTTTTGTTATACCATGAATACTAATGAAGCAAAAGCAGTTTAGTTCTTTATAAAATCTATTTCCATTCACATTCACCAATGAGCTCCTAGACTACCTATAAAGGTTTCATTTATTCTATCACATTGGAAGCCTCAGAAAACTAATTGTTTATTCAAGTCTATCTCCTCCATCCATGCTCAATTAGGTCTCACTTTTCCCTCAGTTACAGCAAAATTAAAAATAAAAATGCAAGCTGAAACATTCCTAGTTCCACTGACCAGCTCCCTGTAACAAATCCCTCTGAAAAAACATTGTTCCAAGCACAGCAAGAGCTTCTTGACCATAATGCAGCATTTGAGAGACCTTCTCAGCAACTTACAAAATTCCTACTCATTAACTTTCTCCTCTGACTAATGGAAAACCCATTTGAAATGCAGCTTTCTAGTAAGAATTGTGTTAAGAACTAGTAAGCAATGTTAAGTATAACCAGGCATTCCAGCCACAGCAATTCCGAAGTACCTCATAAAATGGGCGATATAATCTTCACACATAATAAGTAAAAAAAATATTTTCCATTTATTATTCTTTATTTAGACCATTAAAATATTAAATAATCCATTTTGCCACATAAAGCTTCAAATCCAGCATCATTTTCATTAGGAATAACATATCAAAGGGAACCACAACACATTTATGCCAGGCAGGTACAAAACAAAAGAGAGAAATCCATGATGAAATGAGCTTGGAGTAAAAGGTTCTCAGCATGTAATGGAGCTGAAGTTGATCCATAAATCAATGCAAGATGAAATCAAGATTATTTATGTGAAGGGATTGCACTGTAAATTTACAGTCTGATTGAGAAAAGAAACGCTTTACTTGAACAATATACTAGTGATGTGCATGTGTGAACTTGAGCACAAATTAGTAATAATTACCAGTAGGTGTATCTCCTTGTATTTTTTAATTAAGCTTAACAAGCAGCAGAGGCACATCCAGAAAATGCAGGTTTTGCCTGAGTTTGCGTTTAACATGCTCCTAAGTTTTTAAATAATGCAGCCTCACCACAAGAGACCTTGCAGACAAGGGCTTTTTGATCTCTTTCTTTCCAGTTCAGTGCTGAGAAAGACAGCACACGCAGTTACCGAACAATAGCTACCATGAAAAACCCTTTTCCTGAACTCCTTTGAAAGCAAACTAGAATAAGGCATTTATTTGATACATTTATAGTTTTGCCCTCATCATCTAACAAAGAATTCAGAGGCTGGGATGCTTCTCCTTTAGCCTCACAAGTAAAGTTTGCAGAAAAAATATCAGAAGGGTAAGAATATCTGGGCGCAAGGGTGCACAATCCAATTTGCATTTGGCAGAGATTTGTAGTTAAGGACAATACTCAAGAACCATGTTTGTAATTTTAAGTGCCTCCACTGCGTTTCAGATCAGCTCTAAGCTGCCATTTGTCAGTCTCAGACAATTTACCCAGGTCTATCATTACCAGAAGGGATTATTAACACTATCTGGCCTAAGAAAGATTTTTATTCTTTTTTAGCCTGATGACTTTAAGTAGTACTACAATTAGGAAAAACCATGAAGACCATGGGAGAATATAACCAGATAGGTGACACTGGATAATTTAAAATACTCCACCCCTCTATTTAATTGTTTGTGTAATCTAAGCAAGTAACTGTTCACACATTCTAAACAGCCCCATTGTAAAACCTACACTTATTAAGTGCACTTACCCTCAACTTGTCCTGTCTTTTTATCCAGGCTTTTCCAATTAAACACTCAGATACTTAAAACAATAATATTGATGACTGAGAAAAGGAAAGATCTCTACTTAGATTTTTAAAAATCCTATATTAAGTCCCATTAGGCAAAGAAATGAAAGCAGAATGTATCACAAATTTTATCTGAAAGAATAGACATGTATTAGTACATATGTGTAGGGAATCACAAAACAGACATGTAAAAACGTCCAAATCTAAACAACTACATTTTTTTACAAAATGTTTAGAGCTGCTACAGTTTCCTTACCCTCATACAAAAAATCTAAAATTAACAGCAAAAGAAGATGCATGGCTTTTAGAGATTTATTTATAGATCACATCACCTCAGAGATTTACACACAGTTCCTTAGAAGTTCAGTATGACTTCGAACTCTCTAAATAACAAGGATAAGCCGTATACTAAATTATAGCAGTTGATTGGTATCACCATGAATCTCGTAAGTAATTTAATGCAAGTTTCGTTTAAATGTCTACATTGTAGGACTTAGCACAGAAACACTACAATATCTGCAAGATGGTAGTAACCTCTCAATGAGAAGGGTTTTATAACAGTATTTTCCTAAAGTAACCTAATTTAATAAAAAATAAAGTACAGTCCTACCCATGATGTTTCACACTGTTAGGGTCTTACTTCAACTTTCTTTGCACTTCCCACTAGCGAAAGAGGAGCGCTGTCAAGAGAGACAACCACCTTCTGTTATCAAGGACTACTCAGTATCTCTTGCCTGTAGGGCAGCTGCACTTTTAATTGACTTGTAAATCAGCTTTTTGCACTCATTGCAGGTAAACACCATACCTCATCCTGTGTTTTCAGGGTTACATCTTCATATTCAAAATAATGAACCCCCACATCTTTCAGAAAATAAAAGAAGTTGTCTAAGTCAATGTCAAAAATTTAAAATCACACAGCCCTTTAATCTCTGTACAGTTTCAGAGATTATCAACTACAGCAATTCCATACAAGTATCTTCAAAATACAGAATCATTTTTACCATTTCAAAATCTGAAAACAAATTAAAGCTATTAGAGGGCAAAGTTACTGCCTTTTCTATGGTTTAGAAATTTGTCAGTTTATAGAAACCTAAAGTTTCTAAAACACATAACAGCACAGATTTGGAACATGAACATTTTATTTAAAAGTACTGAAAGCCAGCACAAGGGATGAAAAGGCTAATAAAATTATGAGATATAGAATCAAAGTTGTCTAGAAGCAAACCATTCTTTCATTCAAACAGTTGACATGTTGGCAGCAAACATGTCATACATACAAAGAAGGCCCAAGACAACCTCTTTCTTAAACCACACAATCTAATTTTTCAGGCTCTCTCAAGTATTAGGAGAAGCAATTTGGAATAATCTAACATGACTTCTTTAGTTTCAGCTATATATAGAAACAGAATCTCCTTTAGATAGATCTTTGTAACTTTATCAGTTTCACTTCATCCTAGTTGGTTTCTTTGATTCTGATAGATAGCAGTAATTCACTAAACCATAGCCTGAAATTCAAATAAAACAATCTTGCTAAGCCATACTAACGAGATTCCACTAGGAAAAACATGCCGTGCTATAAGCTTTGAAATTTATGACTTATGTGACTACATATCACTGCGGGAGTTAACCCAGTTTTTTAGTGATGTTCAACTGCTGTATTAATGGGACATCTTTAATACTAAATGTAAAAGTTATTTAATAAAATTATTTCACAAAAAAGAAAAACATTGAATCATCTTCAGCCAAGATACAGATTATTATTACTATATTTTACTTTTTCAATTACTAAACCGTTTTTACCTCAACACATGCATTTTATTTTTCTCCAATTCTCCCCTCCATCTCAGTGGGAGTGTGGAGTGAGTGAGCAGCTGTGTGGTACTTACTGATCAGTTGAGGTTAAACCTTGACTGATGCATCCCTCACTTGGAATTTAGAATAAAAATACAGGTAAAGCACAGCAACTGGGATACACAAATTGGTTTCTCAGTGATGTCATATTTATTTTCATAGCAACTTCAAAAAATGATTGGTAACAATAAGTAGCTTATGGACAGGAGGGAAAACAACTGAATTTGAAAGCTATGCCACAGTGATTTGTACTTCAGTAATCACTAAGCTTCCTCTGACTAGCACTTGAATGTTACCCTACCTATTTGGAAAAGACAGACCATATTTTGCATGATGATGGTGATAATAATAATAATGCTTAAGTATCTAATTGATTTGGCAGAATATAGCTTTTAATATTTGGTTTCCTGAAGACTACAAGCATCTTATCAATCAGCAGCATACCTTAGCAAAGTCACCCAGGAGGGAGTAACTATATGCCACATTTCTGCAGCACACTCTTCCCCAGGATGGTCAATATCAAACACTTCAAGGCCCTTTTTATGGACCCCAAATGCACCATAAACCAAGGTATTCAGACCTCAGTTAGGTATCTACTCTGTAGGACTACTGCCTCCACAGTCCTTTCCCATCCAGGGAACACAGGATCCAGAATTCTTTCTTCTAACAAGTACATGCTGTGCTGTCCAAAGACAATGAAATCAGCAACCTTCCAACAAAGAAGATGGATAGAAAATATATACATGCCTGCTCTTATTTTACAAAATCATGTAGGAACTAGTGCTAATAGCCTATCTACTTAAAAAGAAATGTAATCACTCTAAATTATCCTTTATATTTAGGCTGTTTACTTAGATTCCCAAGCCATTCCCTCCCTGGTAATACTACTGTTTCATCTATTTTTGCAGATGCAAAGGTGCAGAACTAGATGTATGCAGCAAGATTTAGGGCGCGGAAAAATATTTGTTCATGCCCCATACAAAGACTATCAATTAAATTGCCTTTCCTACAGTCTCAACTCTTACACTGCCAGCATACCAGGAGGTCACACAAGAATAACATGAAACAATGGACTCTCCATGAATAACTGCTTAAGAATGTGAAGGACTGTAAATCTCTTCCAGGCTACTACCATGCTGTAGCTTCAAACACACATTATAGCCTCATTAAGAAATACAGTACTGGTAGAAATCCTGACTCAAACAGTAAACCAAAACTAACACATATATTTTCTATGTAACAGCATTTCACAAAAATAGTAATCTTTAGAAGTTGCCAAAACCTGAGCTCAGGCTCCTGAGCTAGTTCAGAGTTTCCATACTCATACCTTCCCCAGAGAGGCAGGCAGGGGAGAATTTCCCAGGTACCTAGAGGAGACTAAGAGGAATAAGGAAGAAGAGGAAAAAGGCAATTCCATCCTTTACATGTCTGCCTGATTCAAGTTCATCTGTCTCCTTTACAGGCATCTTAGTTTCAGTCAGGAACCACTATTGCATCCATGCTCTTTGGCACGTTTTCACAAGTAGCCACTACACTTCCACAGTGGATGCCAGTTCCCATAACTACAGAAGTTAAATTAATTTACAGGTCTAAATACAACAAAGGAAGTAGCTTAAAGCCACTGTTAGGCAAAGAAGGATCAGGAACGAAGCAATGTAAACCTCCTAATGTTTAGTATTTTTTTTATACTTTCATATTACCATCTGAGTTTTCATTATTCTCTAGTTTGTATTGCAGATATGCTTCTCTTTACTGCTTCTCATACGATGACTGGCATTGCCAGGTGTTTTATCTCCAGAACAATGACCTCAGGGTATGCAGCTCATTATGCACTGCCTGTAAACCACTTCTTTTTATAACGAAGCATAAAATAGAAATCTGATGGCAGATTTCTGTCCCATTCTCCTCATTTAGTTGAGGTTCTGGAAATATTCAGGAACAGACTGCTGAAAGATATCCTGAGATGTTGAACACGTGAGGCTGCAGTTCCTGCCAGCCAACAGATGGATGTGTGTTCTCAAAACAGCAGTATGTGGAGTTAGCACCACTACTAAGACAACGGTCCTCCAAGACAGCCAACTGTCTGATCACAAAAAATGTCTACATGAAATGTGTTGATTTTGACCAGAAAAATCTCGAAGTGCCTGATCAGCAGAATGCCTGCATTAAATTCAGCGCTATAACCCTTCTTAAACTCAGAGCCTGAGGGTCTTAAGACTGTCTCAGTCAATAAAATTCTCCTCTGCCTCTATCTAAAAAGACAACTGCCCAAACAGCAGCAAGCTCTTCCAGTTGGTTCCATCATGGAAAGCCACCTGACTCCAGAGCAGGAAAGGATTCCAGCTTCTCCAGACAAGATTAAGGAGTTAAGAAAAACAGGCAATGGGACATGAACCTATTGGACACCTTACAAGTTGCTAAATTCACAAATGTTCACAAAGTCACTGAACAACCTACCACAACCAAGGTTACTAAAGAGAGGCAGACCTTTCCCTCCCTTCTAATTGTCTCACAGCAGAACAGGAAAACCAGGCCCAGACAGTACACTGACTGGACTGCTGCATCCCCCCAGAATATACATACTTGAAGGAATGAAAGAAACAAAGGATAAAATGCTCAACTTATCTACTCGCTACCTCCTCTCATTTCAAGCCAGTATTTAACATGGGGAGAAATGGTACATTGTATGTTGTGTCAAAAAGCCAGTTCAAGGAGACATATATCATCCCCAGGCTTTGGATTACACTAGACTCTGTTCCACCAGATCTTTGCAGGACCTGTCCACACGCCTCCCAAAGAACAGACATGTAGTGCAAACAGAGGGAGACAGCAGTATTGTGATCAGGTTGTTAGCATAGGGTTAAAATGATTCTGAAATCAAGGGAGCATGTACAATAAATTCAGAGCTAGGTCAGTTCAGTCTGGGAGGGAACAAAATGTTAAGTTTCTAGCTCCTATTGCATCATGTGAAATTGCACCTGCATAATCACATGACAGAATCAGGTGATTATTAAAAGGGGGAGAACAATTGTTTTAATCGAATAAGGGTATACCAGAGTTTCCAGGGTTGCATGCTTCAAAACAATGGGGGCTTAATAATTAATAAGTAACTGTATAATGGAAAGGTATAAAACTTATCATTTTTCGATGTTATATTGGAGTCAGATTTGGGGGTGTGCCCCTGATTCTCAGAGCTCTTAATGAAAGTACCAACACATAGTCTTTCTGTGATTATGTGTTTCATCCTGCACTAACAAGGTCCTATCTCAACATCTCACCAAGAGTCTTCAGAAGATTATGCAAGGGAAAACTCAGATCACAATAAGTGAAAGATAATACTTAAGGATAGTACCAAACATAATAAAGGGGTTTGGCCCATGAAAAGAAGACCCTTAAAATTCAGCAAGGCTCCTTTCCCATGTCTTGAAGGCATGCCCTTCTTACTTTCATTGTCAAAGTTCTAAATCCAGATCAGAAGAAGTTTGAATGGTTTTAGAAAAAAAAATTTGTTCCTTAAACTTTATTTTTATCCACTTTTTGAAGGGTTCTCCTGAAGTTTCTCTTGGGAAGAACCGCTGCACTTTCATATTCCATGACAGCTGAAGACAGCTTGGCATTTAGAGAGCTAATTCCATGGGCAGTCCCCCCTCCTAGGTTCACAGCAGTTTAAAGGCCACAACATTTAGGGTTTCATTTATTACAAAACAGCTCAGCCAGCATTTTGAGGTATGCCATCAGGCATACAAAAATCAACTCTCTGGACAGACCAAGATTTACTGTTAGGAACTCCACCAACCAAAAAGTACAGTACACTTCGTAAGCTTTTATAACTTCACATTAGTCAAGAAAAGAAAAATAATATTAATCAAGAGTGCTGGTCTATTAGTATGATCTCATGTTTGTTTCACTATCATGTAGGCTTAAGTAGTGCAAATGGTTTACCTCTACATATTCAGAGACCAGAAATAAACTTTAGTTAGCATGGAGCATAAAACAAATTACAATTGCTAAGCCATGTTACAAACATGGTGAAAACTGAAGATCAGTACTCTATCTTGTAGCTGTGAAGTGCAAACATAAAGGTTTTATGAATCAACTTTAAATATTAAGATTCAACTTTTTCATGAAATTATTTGATCACTCTTTTACAGTTTTGAAAGACTGGATTTATGTCAACCCTTTTTGGGGAAGATCTTCATGTCTCTCTATTTTGCCTTATGAAAAGTGAATTCCGTAATAGTTCCTATCCTACCTTTAATAACAGCTTGCCTGAAATAGCAGAGAAGTTGAAAGCTGTCTTTTGCTAACAACTGCAAGCTCATTCATGAGTCAGGCCTAAGCTGTTTGCTTTCCAGGTAAATACACAAGTCACCTGCTCACATCAACCCATGCTCAAAAAATCTTAAGAGAGGAAAGCCCATATCATCCAGATGACACAAAGCTCCTGAAATCTGTATACAGAAGTCCATATTGCAGATAATTTCACCTGGTGCCCAGAAACTTACTAGAACTTACCACTAAAGCATCACTACCTCAAAACAATACTACGTATTTTATCATCAGGACCCTAACTGACAGAATATGGTTCCCAGGCCTTACCACTTGACTTCAGTCAGACTTAGTAAAAAAAAATTAGACCAGCAAATACCTAGGAACTGTATGTCAGGACCTTATGCCATCATTTTCAGACAAGAGGGCCACTACAATTGCCTGAGCTAGGGGACACAGTTACTTGCTTACAAAGCACTGCTGGGGTTAGTTACAAAGGTGCTTTATGGTTGTACTGGTTTGGCATGAATGGTAAAAACCAAGTGGCGATCTGCTTTAAAACTGACACCCAGAAGAGCCAGTGGGATGCAAGTGTACACCTCTAGGACACACAGCTTAAATACAGGTGAATTTTGGGAGGCCGTCCTCTTTCACCCTGGGCCTGCCATGAGGTAACATCGAGGGGGGGCAGCAGCAGGGCCCGGCTTAGGCCCCGCCGCCCCCAGGGCCGGGCTGGGGTAGCCAGGACAGGGCTGGCCCCGGGGGAGCCGTGCTGGGCTGCTGAGCCCAGCAGATGCCGGCAGAGAAGGGGAAATCATAGCTGTTAACATCCTACCCGTGCTACCAACCGGGCTGGGGGGAGATGTCCCCTCTCCCCTCCCCGGGCCCTGGGAGCGGCTCCGAGTTCGAGCCACCTTCAGCTGAGGCCCAGGGGTGGAGGGGGGAAGGCATCCCTCAGTCTACTCAACCACTGAGACCCTGGCTGCTGCTTCCTGAGCTTTTCCACACCAGCATGGATTTGTGCATTTGAGACTTTTACAGCTGCCGCCCCGGCAGAGATCGCCTCACCATCGGCAGNAGTGGTACTGATCTAGAGTTCTGAGTTCTGTCTCTTTACATTGTTTGTGGGAAAGTAAACTGTTGGTAGCAGGGAGGGGAGTGCTTTTGAAAGGTTTCAATTTTTTTGTTCTCCTTTTAGTGTGTGTTAATAAATCTGTTTTTATCTTTAAGTTAAGCCTGTTTTGCCTTTCTTCTAATCTTATTCCATATTTAGACCACTACACTAAATTTAACAAACAAAATCCAGCAAAAGTGAAACCACTTGGTGTTTCCGCCCGGTTGCGAACTTTAACCCTGTAATTTACAATGGTTCATAATAATCATGACTCTTGCATCCACCAGCTTTTGTGTTAACAGCCAACATACGGAAATGTGCTACCACACTGGGCAGGGCAAGCACCTGAACAGACACAGAGCATCAAAGGCACAAAGAAATGTTCCTTATGAGAAAAGGGACTGGAATACTTAATACAGAGAAAGTGACAAGTGAAGGAAGACTATAAAATACACAGAAAGAATTTTTTTCCATTCTTCAAAACCCCTCTCCCTTTATGCTGCAAAGAGATAGGAGTCTTTGACCATCACTCGAAGTTTTGAATTTAGTTGTACAAAATTAAAGAACCAATACAGAAGACCTGAAATGCCCACGGTGAAAGGATTCTGATACAGATCTAAACACTCACAAATATATATTCCTATATTAGAAATCCATTTGATATTGAAGCCTCAAGCAAACAAACATAAAAGAATCCCACACTGCTCTCAGAATTACCAAGTAACTTTTTGCTCAAGAAATTATACCCTGAAGTCTTACACAGAAAGATGGAAGGAAGATTAGCACAGAAAGTATTATTTTTATATCTTAAAAAAAAACACTGTACCCTTGTTGATGCACTGCATAAAGCAAAATTAAGCATAGAAATTTCATAGAATATTTTTCTTCTACTTGCAATCAGTATTTTCTTGTTTCAGATCGAAGTTAAAGAAGAAACACAGCCCCTGGAAGCAGCTAATTTGCATACACACTGAAAAAGATAATAATTTACATCATAAACTCCTAAAAATGGCCTAGATTTGTTCATGATGTTCAAATACCTTTAGCACATCTTCACTATTACATCATGTCCTCTGAATTTTAATCATGGAAATGGCAAAACTATTCATTATTTGAAAACATGGCCACACTTGCAGATTAATGCAGTTAGTTAATTATCCCTTACCTATTCCTTCATAGGAATGTCCAGGCCCTGCCCTTCCTATATACATATATATATATATATATACACACACATATATATATGTGTGCGTGTCTCCTGGGTAAAAGTGGACATTCTTCTGTTAACAAGTAATGGGGGCAAGAGCAGGGGCTAGCCATGTAAAATTTTACTTATAGATGTATACACCACAAACACATAACAACACATAGAGAGCCAGAATGGGTTAAGAAAAAAAATATAAAAATTACACCTTTGCATATCACCTAAGACACTGACTCACAAAGAGAGAGCAGGTTTCCAGTAATCACAGTTACTAGCACAACGGAAGGTAATGTGCATCTAGGGGATATGTTTTGCTTTGCATTTCCCATTCTATAACATTATGGATTTATAAAAGCAGAGTCTCAGAAAGAAAGACCAATGTATGACAGTTCTCTTTGATCTCTGGGTTTACTTACTTCTGCAAGTGAGATCAGATGTTAAAAGCCACAGGAATTTACTGCTTTGAAGTATTTTAACTTTTCATTAACTGGAACAGTAGTACCCGATTACAAGACAAATTCAGAAGGTAGAACTTATTTTATTTTTGCAGACTTAAGCTTGTTGCACAGCTAATAAGAAATCCAGTACTTAATTTCATTTTCAGGAACATTATTTCTTAGTATTATTGGAGATGTGGGAAAGAAAGGGATATTTTAAAGAGTTGACCTATTTTGCTCTGGAATGAATAGTGCAACATCCTCACTTCCAAGAAAAGCCACTAGGAGATAAATATATTTTTCTTTTCATGTTTATTCAGCTGACAAGCATGACCCTGAGCACTGACCAAATTAATAAAGGCCACTTTGCCCTTTCTCAAACAAATTAAGATTTTCTAATGATTACAGGAAAGGAAGAATGAACTGTTTAGTCTGATTAAAACTGGTGGGTTTTGATACTGGCATTCTTTAAGGTCCTTAAAATAACAGCTAAGGAAAAATAGAGTGGAAATGCCTAACAAATGTACAGCTTTTTAAAAACAATTAACCTGAAAGTAGATCTATTACTTTGTAGATGATATGCTATGACCTCAGTTTCCTGAATCGAAAATATAGATTTGTATCATTTGCAATTTTTGAATATTTACTTTGAAATATCTAAAGTGTGACTCTGAGCCAAAATATTATAAAGTTGCCTTTTTTGTTGTTGTTTACCACTTTGGAGGCATTCCATGTATAATTTATTATTTCTATGTAAGATTTGATGACAATACCCAGAATTGGCAAGATGGCAGAGAAAGCTAAAGACTGAAAATTAACCATTATACTCTAGCTAAAAAAGTTTCTCTAAGAAGGGAAATACGAGAATTTCACTGGATAACCACTAGTCTGGACAAGAAGACAAGAAGGTTTTTGTTTCCCTCCTTTTTGGGGAAAAAGTATTGGAAATCCAAAGAATGAGAAAACTACTTGCCATGTTGTTTTTTAAATAACTTTAATAATTTTAATAACTTTAGTAATTACTTGCCACATTGTTTTTTTAAGTAAGTAGTCCTATAGTTCTGGTCTCAGACAGTTCCATCTTATGTACACAAACTGAGGGGGAAGAATAAAAACCACCAACGAAATGTATGTGCTTAGATTGGTAAGAATTAAAAAAAAAAAAAAAAAGCCACAGTACCATAGTAGTTCTCTTTTCTGATTTGCTTATGAAAACAATCCACACACTGCAAGACTGCAAGATAAAACTGCAACACTGACAGCACTGGTGACACAAGGATTAACTAGGGGAGTATGACACCAGTAAGAACACCTACTAAGAAACAGCTGCGCAACAACAGACAAATTATTATGAAATTGTCTTTGCCTATTTATGCTTAGTTTCTAATTCTGTCCATGTACTAAGTTTATCAAGTATGATCCAAGATTTCAGTTTTATCATCCAGACAGCCACATACGTGCTAAGGAAAGGAATTGACTTCACTATAAACTGGTCATTTCTTTACTACAAAAACCAGATTTCTTCACTAGATAAAATCTTATCATTCACTGAATTTACTTTCTCTGTGAAGAAGCTGGACCTGAAGTAATGGAGCCTCCTAAGAGAGAACAAGGAAATACAGTACTAAAACAGGTTTCCAGAGAGAAAGTCTGCTGACTTACACAGGATAAGCTTGAAAACAAACCACCAGCTCATGGAAGAAGGAACTTTCTTGACCAAAGGAGAGACAAAAGCAAACCCACTGAAGGACTTAACTAGAGTATCAAACTGCAAAGAAGCAGTGACTGAACCTTGGAAAATGCTGGAATTCTCAGAAAAACAGCAAAGCCAAAGTGACACAAGGAACAGCAAACAACAAAAGTCATTACAAGAACAGGAATATTTACCTGGGGTGCCTCTACTAGAGGCAGCCTGGAGAATCCAGCTGAAGTGACAAAAAGTGGCAGGGAGTTCTGTCTACATAAAAATACATGGGTGGTACCAAAGCATATGACAAAGAGTTAACCGAGTTTGTGTAGTTTAATCCTAGAAACAGAACCCTGCTTTACAGATGGCTCCCAATACCCATCAAGCTCACATGCACTCACCAAAATCCAGGAGTGATAAGATTCTCCATGTGCCAAGGACTCTGCTTTTCCCAGATTTTGACTACTTAACCATTGATTGATTTTCAAATACCTACATCATTAACGAATAAACAGGACTAAAATTGCATTCAAGCTTTTAAGTGATGGCCACTAAAAATGCATAATTAGGTATACCTTACAGGCACTGACAATGTTTCAGTTTTCTAAAGTCTGTATATACCACAATTACCACTATGTCTTGGGGAAAGTCCATTTTGTTCCCAGAGTCTCAAGAGAACTAACATTTATCATTATGTTTTAAAATTAACTGGCTTACTCTTGCACATTAATATTCACATTACTATAATTCATTATGTATCATCGCTGTATTACTTAAAGGAATTTATTTCAATTTTCTGAATGGCGATCAGTAGTACAGATTGAAGTATCAGTTGTTCTTGTGTATTACAAAGACTGTCCTTCCCTAGTTACTATGGAGTCTAAGAGACAATACCATCTTTCCCTGCCCCACCTTTAGAAGCAGAGGGTGAGGTGGTCAGGATGACCAAAAGCTTTCTGCATGGATTAATCCTTCACCCCAACTCTGTCCTCTTCCTATTACTCATAAGAAAACTTGCATTTTCAGCCTGTGTCAAGGAAAGGAAACACGAAGGCAGCATGGTTGATGCAGCATAAGAAAGGCAGAGCAGCGACAGCAGCAGGAAAGACAAAGTAACAAAGTTTTTAAACTTTGTAAAAGTCATCCAGCCCAGCCTTCCACTCCCACATCTTCGCCATCACTCAACCACAACCCAACAGAAGCAATTATCAAAAAAAACACTCAAGACTGACTCAATTAAAATTGCCCATTGCCTTTGCAGGAGTACACAGCAACGGCACATCTAAATGATCCCTTAAGCAGAGAAATTTTTGAAGTTTCTGTGAACCATTTCCCCTAGGGCAATTTCCACAGCGCAGAGGGCAGTTCAGCCATAGTGAAGTGCTACACCAGCCCCTGTTCCCCAACCAGGGCTGGTGGGAGGGTTGAGGGAGCCCTCCTCTGTCCACAAAAACATCACACTTGCCACTTCCTAGTGAAACAAGGCTCGGGACAGAGATGTGGGCTAGCTTCAAACACACCTTGGAAAACTTGCAAGTGACCACGAAACTATAGCATGACGAATGTTTTGTTTTGAAGCTTAGCTGAGAGAGGACACCACAAAGAAGCACCTTCTCAGGCAGGCTGCCATCCACTGCTTACTGTTCTATGATAACAGTTTTAAAACTTGAAAGTAGTTCTTCCAAACACACATTAAGGACAAAACTGAAATAACCATTGAAAATGTCAAAATTTGCCTCATGTCAGAAACTGAAAGCACAGCCGCTTCCTAAGTGCTGATGATTAACTTCTTACCATGATGGATCCTAAAACAGCTATGGAAACATCTTAAATTACTCACCTCTCATGGCAGACTCCTGAAAACCAAGTGACAGCAGCAATACTTTGAGGTTGATTTTCTGGGGTTCTCTTTTGTTTGACTTCTTGTTTTGGTGGGGTTCACTGTTTTGGGGNCAGTAGGGAAAGAAAATCCCTGGTTTGATCGAAGAAAGCTCTAAAAGCTACCACGACCTTCCAACTAAAGGCTTTTTAAACTCTTTAGTTACATACTATTTACTCAGACTTCAGCTACTTGTAAACAGACTGCTTCAGGCTAATCAGGAATGTTCCTTGATGTTAGCTAGTGACCCACTGCATTACCCTTTGCTAGTTTGTTTATTTTACAGAACAGAGATGCAGAATAAAAGACATGAGAAAAATACATTTTCTTCAAGTCACGGATTTTGTCTACACTGACTGAATCATTAGAAAAGGAATTTGCAAGACCTCTCTTACTCAATAACGCACCAAAAATCAAGAAAATCTGGAAAGATAAGACAAGCTATGTTCAGTAATTTTGTTTTTCTTTCATGCAGCATTTAAAAGTTTCTCATAAAGACAATGATCATGCTTAATGACAGATAATTTGATTTGTTTGAAGACACATAACCTCCTCCAGAAAAGCTACATTACTTAGCAATGTTACCCAAGATGGAAAGCAAGGCTGAACACCACAAGTAGAAAGCATGACATGCTTGCAGCTAAAACAAAAGAATACCTCCTGTGATAAAAATGGTTTGAAGCTAGCTGCTGCTTTACAGGTGAATTTATTCTTTAACAGACACAGAGTGTATCATGTTAAAAAAAAATCCACTAACAGTTCAGCTTATGAACGCTATAAAGTATCCAGGTAATTTCATAAATATACTAGAAAGACAACCAGCTTGTCTGTATCTCTGCATATCAGAACCCACTGTTTTCCTTGAATTTACTAAGATGTCACATGAATGATGTGAATTTATCAGATGCAGCTTCCCAGCTTTCTTGAGCTGCAATCACAATAAAGAAACAGTTTCTGTCCTCTAATGGGTAGCAAACTATGTCAAAAACAAAACTTAAAATTATTATGAGAAGCATCAAATCAACATTCTGTTTCAACTGACATTTGCTTTTAATCACACACATAATTTGAAAGCCAACCTGGGGAATGGTATGAAAATGCAGACATTAGAACGTGAAAATTCATCAATATGAAGTTCCCCTCTCATAACATTTCAATAATCAAACTGACTTCAAGCAGAAGTTCTCTGTCAATATTGCAGGGCAAAGTATTGGCATTTTTTACCAAAATCTCCGATGTTGTAGTCCAATCTCCCTTACAACTTCTTATCAACCCTGTAACAGAGAGACAAGCTTCTTTCCTTTTTTTTTATGATAAAAAAATGTCAGCAATATAAGTGTATATAATACTTTAATAATGTCATTGATATTCCTTCCACCAATGCAGCAGAACTCAAATATTTAAAATTGCACATGTGAATTTTCTTAACCTCACAGAATTATTATTTTTTACGAGGAGGATTATGACCAAAATAGTTCAAAAATTTGACTTTCAAATTATTGACTTCAAAATATTTCAAAAATATTTCAAATATTTTCAAAAAAATAAAATATATGCAATATAAGCAAATTAATCAAGACCCTAATTAATGACAAAAGGAAGTATTGTCTAGTTAGATTTTATGTCCATTAATTGTAAGCTCTTAAAAGCAAGTTTATTATGTATGATTAAATATTGAGAGCAAATCTTATAAAAGCACAGAATCAAGTAGGTTGGAAAAGACCTTTGAGATCAAGTCCAACCTATGACCTAACACCACCTCATCAATAACACCATGACACTAAAGTGCCACATGCAGTCTTTTCTTAAACACCTCCAGGGATGGTGACACCACCATCTCCCTGGGCAGCCCATTCCAATGCCCAATCTCACTTTCTATGAAGAACTACTCCCTGATGTCCAACCTAACCCCCCCTGGTGCAGCTTAACACTGTGTCCTCTTGTCCTGTGCTGGTGGCCTGGGAGAAGAGACCAACCCCCACCTGGCTNCGGATGGAGGGGATCAATCCCCTCATATGGATCATCAGAAAATACACTAACAGACCTGCCCCCAGCACAGATCCCTGGAGGACACCACTAGTGACCTGCCACCAGCTGGATGCAGCACCATTCACCACCACTCCTTGGGCTCAGCCATCCAGCCAGTTCCTAACCCAGCAAAGAGTGCTCCTGTCCAAGCACTGCCAGCTTTTCCAGGAGTGTGCTGTGGGAGACAGTGCCAAAGGCCTTGCTGCAGTCCAGGTACACAACATCCACAGCCTTCCCTGCATCCACCAGCTGGGTCACCTGGACATAGAAGGAGATCAAGCTGCATCAGGCAGGGCCTGATCCTCTCAAATCCTTGCTGGCTCGGCCTGATCCTTCACAGCTGTCCTGCAGATGCTGTATGATCACACCCAAGATGACCTGTTCCATAACTTTGCCAGACACTGGGGTCAGGCTGACTTGCCTGTACTTCCCTGGACCCTCCTTCCAGCCATTCTTATGGATGGGTGTCACAGTGCCCAGCTTCCAGTCATCTGGAACCTCCCAGGGTAGCCAGGACGGATACTAGATGATGGGGAGTGGCTTGGCAAGCTCCTCTGCCACCCCCCTTGGGTACCCTTGGATGGATCCCACCTGAAACTTAACAGGTCATTTGGATACCTGTACGTATAGATTGCCATTTAAAATGCTATCACAAACCAGAACAAGTCCAGCCATAAAAAAGGGGCCACATGTCAGAGACAGAGATTTATTGAAGTCATCAAGCTACCTGCACCAGTCTATGGGATCCCTTAGGAAACATTCACTAGAAGCACCCAAGATTATTTAAAATATAAAGCAGGTCATGATAAATGTCTGCTGCTGGATACCTCTGTTCTGTACAACCAGCAACACTTCTAGAGTATCACTCCTGCTACAAAAGTAACCCTGCAATGAGGCTGGGATCAAGGTGTGTAAATGAAAGAAGAAATCAAAGGTCCCTACTTGTATAAAAGTCAGACTTAGGAGAAAAAGCTAAAAATAATCATCTCAACTTTGTTACAGCCTATTAGGAATCAACATAGTTTAACTCAGCTTTCTTTTTGCTGTTTTTAACATAGCCAACTTTGGTTTTGTTGCATTATATTACCAAAGGTGAGAAGTTCATTTCCTTCTAAAAACAAACAGATAAAATATTTCTTAATACTGAATACTGTTCACTACCTGTTCAGTATAGCTTTTCTGGAAAAAGAAGCAATTTTCTTATTAAAATTCTGTCAGAAAGAGCAATGCATGGCAACAAGATGTATATTCTCACCAAAACAGCAAATTCTGCATGCTGACATTTAGAAATAAGTATTATTTTTCCCCTCTAGAATGTGGTAAATAGCCATAATGCAACTATATATGATACTGCAGCCTTTTATAGAACACAAACTAGTAGGAAAAAGTAAACCAAACTAACTCCAGTAATACATGTACCATGCTATGAAGGACTTTTTCTTATTCTTGCATATTTTCTCATAAGGGGTGTGAAAGGGGGTGACAAATCAAGGTACTCTAGAAGAAACAGATTCACTTCCCATTCTTTGTGGCTGAGTAAGAATTCCAACTCTCTCCATTTATATTTAATTACTCACTTTTTACTGTACACACAATCTACTATGCTATTTTACACCACACATTGAAGCTAAGTATTTTATTTCTTAGAAGGTTTGACAATGTTTTGTAAGGACCATCATCAGTTTTATGCATGCATTCAAACCAACAAAATAACATTTTTTTATCTTGAGCTGGCTTCAGGTTTTTTCTGGTTTTAAGTCCCAAGTTTTAGAGCCTCAAAATGCTAGATTTCTCAGAAATGGTAATTAGCCATTGGTAATTTCTGCTCATGTAAAATAAAAATGTATAAAGAAGGGACTTCTTAAATAATTAAACTCCCTTCCTGAGCAATAAAAGAAATAACTGATTCCCAAATATATTTAATTGAACCTACTGCTGCTTCAAATTCAATTTTTCTTTGATTGGTAACTGTAGTACATGTGAATTATTAACCAGTAATCCCCAAGAACAGGATATAAAATAAAAAGAGAAAAGGCTTCCAATGTAGCTGGAAGATAAACTCACTTTTTTCAAGACACTCTGTAGAATTCTCCTACTGTGCTGCTTTTTTTATTACCATCTACCTGAAGTTCTGCTGGAAGGTTTCCTCTAAGGAGCCCAAGAAATCAGCTTGAGTATGACAGTATTACAGGACTTGCCTTCTCTGAAATGTTAAAGATTTTTAGAAGGGCTACAGGCACAAAAATCTGCCTTGTGACTTCTAAAAATGCTGAAGAGCAAGAACTTTTTAGAGGCACCTTTTCTAACATGTAATTGTGCAGACAAGAGCTGTTTCCCCATTAACCTGTTAAGACGAGACAAGAATGACTCAGAGAGAACTCCAAGAAGCCACATGGAAAGGTGTTCAACCCCAATGGTGCAAAGCACATGGTATGCCAACGCAACACTCTAGAACAGCAAGCAACAACTATTCTACAACATTTTTATGTTATGTTCTTAAGATGCCTACAGTTATTTCAGCTTTTCTGCATTTAAACAAGGCTATTACCCCGGTCACCAGCAAAATTATCTTAACTGCAGTCAGCACTACAGGCATTCGATGCTATTCCAAATCTGATGCTGCCCATTATTAACCCAAAAATGCTGATGAATAGAAATACTGCTTTGGTAGTTGCCAGCCCTTGATTCAGAAACACACCAGTCTTCTTTGAACAGCCTGAACACCAAGTTATCCAGGAACTTCTGATACCATTGGGCGTTTTTTATTTCTGTTTTTGAAACTGAAGTCCACTGGATAAGAGGAGCTGGCACATCAGCCCTGCTGGCTGTGGATCACCTCAGCTGAGATTGTAAGTCTATGAACAACATGCAAAATGGATGTTAGCGGCAAAAGGACTGCTCCATAGGTCCAACAGTACCTTAACTATCCTAACACAACACAACACACAACTCTAGCCTGTTGCCAGAAAGGTGTTTCATCCGTTCTTTGGAAGAGTTCACCAGGCAAAGAAATGCACAACTAAAACTTAAGAAAAGCTGAGCCCTGGACATATGCATAAGCTTATTGATCATCTCCTCACTGAACACCCTCAGAACATCAATACATCCTCACTGACACTGAATACCACACCAAAGAAGAAGGTATGCCACTTGGTACTATATGACAATGTGAACAAAAAGATGTTTTTTCCTAGCTCTTCATTTAAAATAATGCAGGAAAACAGTAGTAAAAAGACAAGCAGCAGAAGCAAAGCAGGCAGGCATTGCTCAGTAGACATTAATCACCAGCAGGGGAGAGCTCATAACTGTTTCCCAGAGAGACTTGGGAGCTCTCATGTTGAGCTGAAAACATTATGAACGTGAGCTGCTAAAAGAGCTGCCTACCAGGGAGGAAGCCAAAACTCAGCACTGGTCCAGCCAGACACCAAAGGCAGCTGAAACAGTTTCCAGCATTCCCAGCAAGCACCAGCTGCACAGCAGCAGAAGCAAACGAGGTAGTGTCTAGGCAAGAGGCAGAGCATGAAATCACACTTGATTAACACCCACCCCCAGCACAGAAGAAAGTACCCGCCATGCTCACATCTATTTTTAAAAAATACTTCTCTTAGTAAGGAGGAGAAAGAAGCACAGTCATCTTGCATATCAAGTGAAAACATTTTTTATTAGGTAAAATGTTGAAATGTCTAAGTTCAAAACATCAAATTGGCTTCCTATCTTAAGGAGCAAGTATCCTGCAAGGAGATTCCTCTTCCTTTCCTTATTTCCTCTGAGAAACGTCCCTCAGCTTCCACTCAAAGCAACAGGAAATTGTTGAATATTTGGATACATCTTATCTAACTATTTTCGCTAGTTCAGATTGGACACAATTACGCAGGAATGCAGCAGTTACTGATGTACCACCAGAGAGCACTAACCCAGGGAAGTTTTGCTGGAGCAGCCCTTTTTAGTCAACAACAGAATAGAGCAGATCATTTGATTTGTCATTAGTTAATAAAATAACCATGTGAACACATGGATCCACAAGCATAGTACTCTAAAGGATTAACCCATCAGCCTGCTCCCACTTTACCTCTCCAAAACAAAGACAGCAAGTTTGAATGTCACTATGATCCCTGTTACAGGTCTTCTGAGCAGACACAGAACACAATGGCATATGAACCTGGGAGGGGAAGGACAGGACAGTCAATGCAGTGCCTTCAAGAAGAATGACATGCTCTAAAACTGCTCTACTTTGAACAGAACTTTGGCAATACAATTACAGAAGTATCATTTGACTTTTAATCTAGAGGCATCCTGCAGTAGAGGAGAAAATCACTTTATGTTTGACAGTAAAAAGCCACTCTGCTGGAGAGTTTTGAATTTGGAAGAGAAGGGAAATATAATGAAAGCATGGCCACTCCACAGGAGACTGCTCCTACTTTTTTTATTCAGAAAACTACAACGTGATTTCTGAAGTTCTGAGTAATATGGGGAAAAAAGGATGTCTTCTGAGTGTAAATTCTTCAAACTTTCATATCTAAGCTTTTGATATGACTCCATATTCAGCTATAATCACCACTAATATTTTATAGAGAATTAAATTTATACAGACTAATTTCTAGTCTTTTCTAAGGATGAGAAGGGAGCTACAGTTTTTCTTTTGCATAATGCTCATGTACGATAATATTTCTACAGGGGCAATTTTCACTTTAACTGAAAAACCCAGGAAGCCTTGTAACCATCCTTTACAAAATATACATAAATATACTTTACAGCCAAAAAAAAAAAAAAAAAAAAAAATCAGGGTGCCATTTTCTAGACTGAATCACTGTGTTACAAAATTGCAACCAAATGTTTTCCTGAAACTCTATTACCATGTGTGGATTACACACTGGTCACCGAATTACCTTTCATTTTAATTTTATAATCCTTGAGGGATACATGGAGAAAACTCTAACAACATCCTGCATGGTTGTTTCAGTTATTTAATGAGCATGTGCCTTCGAGGTAAAAACCAGATGAATATTTTCACTGAGCACAATAACCATCCTGTCATTTCATCTTCCTAGAGAAACTCTATATCCTGCATTATTTACCCCAAGCACTCCTTGTAAACTACTTAGCACTACTAAAAATTCAAAAGGTTATATTTAACTGCTGCACAGTAAGCACTGAGTGGCATTTTTGCATGTGACCACTTATTGTGCCCAATTAAGCATCACATTAATTGTCTTGCTTGATTCAATATAAAGTTGTAACTTGGACTGAATTTTTGCCAGCTGTATTAAAACACGATGAGTTTAGAAACCTATTCGGTCAATCTCTGAAGAAAAAAAAGAAAAGGATGCCCAGTGTTAGAATAAGAGATTGTAACAAAATAAATTAAATCAGCTGTATGAGTTTATAAAATTCAAGTTGCTTAAAGACACCTGAACATGTTCAGACTAAAGACAGATATTCCAAAATTGTTCTGTTAGATAAGAGGCCTAAGATACAAGAGTGGTGAAGAAAACGGAAGGAAAAAAAATGTTTTCTGCATTGCTTCAAGAGCTCTTAACTTTAAAATATGCCCATTGCCTATAGCAGCATCTTAAATACATAAAATGAAGGCTTATCCTTTTTAAAGGATTTCCAAACTTTCTGAAATTTCTACAGTAACAAACTAAATGTGTAATACATTACTATGGTACAATATCACCTGGGGGATGTACCAGGCTATTGGGCTGGTATAGTCACCATGTGAAGGGTGAAGCAATCTCATTTACCATCTATTCCTTCAACTAACCAGTCCCAGAAGCATACGTTTAAAATTCTTTTACAAGTTCTCACTTCCCTCTAGTTTAGACAGCAGAGAGAATATATAGAAAATCCCTATTTGCATGTCTCTGCTTTCTCCCAGTACTAAAGTTTTCTTCAGCATTTAAACTTTGAGGGCCTTGAGGCCTCTCTCATCCTCCTTCTCTCCTTTTTATATTTTGAGCACAGGTTTGATGTTTCCACTTCTCACCTTTGGTTTCTTCCCTTCCTGATCTAGCTGCGCAGTAGAAGTCCACCTCTCTTCTCCCACTCTCATTTTCTTTGAGCTCCACTCAAGAGAAGCAGCCCAAGAAACACCTGCACAGCTGCCCACCTCCACCACATCAGGAGCTGCAAACAGGCAGGCCACTTTCTCATTCTGTTTGTTCAATGACCCGTCAGTGCCCCAGTAACAAGGACTTAAACCTCAGAACACAGAGAAGAAGGTGACAGGTGAGACTACAATTCAGAGTAGCACATGCATTTACATCAGACTCCCCACACCTGACAGGAGTTTTACACACAATCACCTCTCCAAATCACTCCACTCCTGTGTTTGCACTGCCATGTATATTGTTTCACAAAAGACTATTTTCAGCTTACCCTTCTGTTTACAAAATTGATTCAAATTATAAGTAATCTTTGCTTGGCTTAGAGTTCTTTCAATTTAGAAAAATGGCAAGGGGTGAGGACACAGCCAAGTCTTCATATATCATAGGTCATCTAAATACAGAGGAGACTCGTGTTAATTCATTTACTGATATTCCTTGCAAATGAGCAGACTAACTCCTTGGTTTTACTTGTCTGAACAGAAGAACATGTCAAATCCTGTATCTGCTGTGCCTGAAACAAATCATGGCATTGACTCAAATGTTACACAACCAAACACCACCTAAAGTTAACAAGAAGCTCTGTACCAACACAATGCTGGATAGCTCACAAAACTGAATGAGGAGGTAACTCATTAAATTCAACATCCTATGTTCAGCTCAAAAAAGACTGCTATTTAAAAATAAAATAATTTCACATAGTGTAATTCAAACCCACAGAAGTACTGAGCACAAAATGTTCAACACAGAACACACTACCAACTGACGGAAGTCATCCTATAGAAAGACTCAGTTTCCTGAATTTAATACTGGACATTAACTCTTTAATGGTATACACTTTCCAAACACACAAAACAGAAAGAGATTCTGCTGGCACGATAAAGTCAAGGCAACTTCAACATATAGCTGGAACTGAATGATCTTCATGGTCCCTTCCAACACAAATAATTTCAGAAATCTATGCTTTCATGTCCCATATAGTATTTAAGTCAAACCTAAGTCACTGACTCTTAAATTCTACCTCCTTTAAGCTACAAGCACCAAAGCTCAGTCCAGGCCTACCTGCTAACAAGTAGTAACACTTAAGTGGTTCCTTCAATGTATCCGTACCCTTCAAAAACATGGTCCTTTGTATCTACATGTCCACAAATTTTCCAAAGTCACACATATTTCCATCAGTGACATTTAAAACAGCCTCCCCTTCCAGTGTCACTGGATTTGCTGTTTGCCTTTAGCCATGTTCACAGTATTAAGAAAATACCTTTATTACTGTAGTAATCACCATTTTATCTCTACAAATGAAGATGACAAAACAATTTGGTAAGAATTTCTGGATTAAGTTGAATTTATAAGAGCTAATATGAATGACAGCTTCAGTGAAATCCACATTAGAAACTTCAGAATCAAAGCAGAGCTTTCTCCAGTTTCAGGGAAATATTTAATCCTAACTACCTCTTTACACAATCATTGAGCAATAAATAGATTAAAGAATTTATTACAAATGTAATTCTTCACGCCTTCTTTAATAAGTTGTTCCAAAGAGGCAATCAAAATCTTTTTCATTTCATTAGCAGTAAGACAGAATTAACTTAAAAAGAAATTTAGAAAGAAAACCAGACATTTTCAGGGCTTATTTTCTCTTCATTGCTAGAAAATAATTTGCATTGATCATGCAAACCACTGTCACTGGTGTTATTTCACATTTACCATGACAGAACAGCATCACGCTGCAGCAAAGTATCTTTTCTTTCTCCCATTGCCCATCTCTCTACTGGCAGCAAGCAAATACTGTCTAACAAGAAAGAACTGAAATTAATACTCATTTTATAAAGGTAACTTGATTTCAATACACTGTGGTGAAGAAAAGCACTAAATCTCATAAAGTTTTGGGTTCACAATTAAATCCTGTAGATGAGACACCAACATACCTGAAAATGCTCTCTATAGTAGCATAAAGATTACTAGGGCAGCTTTTAATACTTCCTTGAGAAAACTTATATTTACAACATTTCTGCAAGGAAGATTTAGATTTTGCATGCAAGCTACTTCATTTAAAAATGCCAGTTCACAAATTTAGTCTTCCCCAATCTTAACAACTGGCAAGAGAAGCTAGTAAGAGCTTAAACAGGTTGTCTGTGGCAAAAGGTGAGTGACCAAATGGATGTCAAGAGATCAATTTTCTGACCAACTCTGTACAGCTTGTTTCTACATGGATTTTTCACAGAACGAAGAGACTGACAAAACTGAATTGAACAGTTTCCCGACAGAGTATTACTTTGTCTAAGTCAAGGAAATGACAGCATCAGAAACACCATGATGGCAATTACTCCCTTCTGCAGTCCTAGCCTCATTCTTGGAAATACATAAAAAATATTTTTTCACAATAATTATATTAAATCAACAACTTGTTCTACCATAAACATGTCTTAATTTAAATTATTAGGAGTTAATAAATCAAGTACTTTATGAAGTGAGTTCAGAAGTACAGTTTCATTCACAATTCCAGTGAGGTTCTATCACTAGATTATAGTTCTATTCTGGTACAATCCCTTGATCTTATCCCTTTAGCCTGAAAGCAGAACATTTGATTAAAAAGGAAGATAACTAAATTGAATCATATAAGACAGAATTAAATATGCCTGAAAGTTAACCTAGCTGGGATTTTTTTTTAGTAGTCATAGTTTACATCAACAAGATCCTATATTTCATTCAGGTTTTTTACCAAAAATTTAAAAACTAATTTCTTTGGCCTTTCATAGCTTACTGTCTAGTTCCAGTGTTAGTAGAAATTACAGGTGCTGAGGTAGGAGCTGCAGTACATGTTTAAAGCATTGTCATGATAATATGCTTAGCTTTGCACCATGACTATTATCCAAAAAAATAACTACCCCCAAGGTGAAACAATTCTGCCTGTTAATTTTATATATAAGCTTCTACGCTGTGGGCATACTTCAGTTGTGCAAGAGGTATGCAACAGGCTCATAGATCAATTCAGCTTGCTAAAAGGAATGTATTTATAAATGTTACTCAGGATTGTGGGTTTTTCTTTAAAAATACAGATTACTTGCAGAATACAGCATTAGCAGGTTACATAGGTGAAACTCTTGGAGTGATCCAAATTATTTCATCCTGAGCAACCATACTACAGAATGGAAAAAAGGAGTAGCAGAAGAATTCCTAAGCCTTCACATGTGGCCAAAGGCACAAGAGGAGTGTGTGCTCCCCATGCACGTACATGTACTTGCTGATGTAAACTACATAATTACTAGTTTATAAACCTCAGCTTTAAGTCTCTGTAGATGTGGCTGTTCAGCTTCTCAATATTTACTGCCTGGAAGTAACAGGATGAAGCCACAGCAGCAGCATTACCAAGTAGACATTCACAGCCCTCAATCGCGCTGCAAAGTCCACACTGTGCTGTGCTTGATGCCACACCCTCCCAGCCACAAATTATAGTCGTTCTTCACACCAAAGACTTCTTCACCCTTTGTGTTATCAGAAAATGCTCTTGTGGTATTTCCCCCAAGTAGCTTGATCAAAGACTACTCCCCTTCTAGTGGCAGAGAAACCCATCTCGGAAACTGTGGCCTCAGCCCTGCCAGGCCATCCAATCTTTTTGACAACTTCCAGACACTGTATAATTTAAGCAGACACTATACACATTACAAGCTATACGAAGTCTGAACTTCATGTTTTAAAGGTCTTCAAGCCTTGCACAAAATGCTTCAGACTACCAGAGTACATAAAGTGTCCCTTTGTCTAACCTAGTGAAACACTCAACTGGATGCTGCACACAGAACAGCGACAAATACAGTTACACTCTAGGCATATGGCAGTACGGCCCCAAGGACAAAGCAGAACATCCAGGATTTCAGTATCATCTAAATTAAACAAAGCCAATTAACGCAAAACCAGGCCTGTCGTCACCCTACCACACATGACGACAGCATCCAGCAAGATGTGCATTGGATGTTTTCTGCAAGAAGAGATTCTTCCAGATGCAGGAAAAAACTCAACTTACTAGCAGTATTATTACTCAAAGCCTGCCGCTGCAAAAATCTATGCTTCATTTATCAAGAGAAGACCAAATTTGGAAACTACTCCAGAACAGAATTTGGAGGCTTTATTGGTGCAACAGGACCTACTCAAAATAATATCCACAAGTTAGAGTCATTCCTTTTGCATTTAGTCTGTTCCAGTCCATGAAGCAATTACTGCAGCTGTCCTTTCATTAACGATGTTCAAAATTCAATGTCAACATTACTAACTAAAACTCTGCAAGCTACAGTACACACTCCTTACATAGGGAGTCCTCTAGAACCATCAGCCAGCCAAAAACTTCATAGTTCAACATTTCTACGGTTCAGTGGGGGTTTTTTTGTGTGCACAGATTTTGTATTTCAGGGATCTTTAAATCACATGACAACACTGTTAAATGTTGGAGGCAAAAGAGATTAAAATGCCAGTTGATTCTCTCATTACCTCAACATAAAAATTAATCTTTTTGTATTTATTTTTTCATTAATTCCAATGGCTATACACTTGTATTTCTGAATGTGAAACAGCAGGACTTGATTTAAAAACAGGCGTAGTTTTATGAACATTCAGTAACCAGATGTTATACTGTACATAGGCCGTTTCCTGGTTTAAGCAGTGAGTTCTTATTATTTCCAAAGATGACAAAAAAAACCAGAGGAATCATTTTCATCTCAAAAAAACACAAGCCCAAATGTCTACTTAATCAATAAATGTGCAATATTACCTCAGAGAGTGAGTTAGAACTTCATGGCAACTACATCTCCTAGCACAATTCAGCAGATTAATTTTAATGTTGAACCTGTCACCTGCAGTAATTATTTTCCCCAAAATACAACAACACCATCCTCAGGCACAGAAATAGGGGTTTTTTTCGGATTTGCAATTCTGTAAACAAGATGGAGTAACTTGTAGTGGACTAGGATGCATTCATCTGGAAAAAGATACCGACAGACAGAAAGACCCATTCACAAAGTGATTTTTAAAGTCATTTGCAGTTTAGTATTATGACAAGAAATAACATGCACCAATAAGCACCAGGCTTGCTTCCAAAGAGCAACACCTTTCCCTGAGAGAAGGGGAACATTCCATTCAAGCACCGTAATCTCAAGCACAGGTAGACAAAAGCTGCGAGCATCGCCAGGTCTCGGTCACCTTTTCCTGACTCCTTAACAAAACATGGGGAACAATGTTTAGTATGTCCTTAGGCAGGACGGGTGACAAGCACCCGAGGGGCTGAGTGTCACAGCACGACGGGTCACCGAGCACAGCCCACTCCAAGGAACACCGCAGGACAAAACCGAACCCAGGAGTACGCTGCACACTAAGGGGACACCTCCAGCAGACATGTAACACTTGAGACAGCCTGTGTGGAACATGTGCAACAGGTTATAACTGGTGTAAGCAGCTGTGTCAGCCACATGAGTATGACACTAAAAGATTCAGCTACTCCTGATTTAACAACTCGTGCAGCTGTGTTAATATTCTAAAAGCACCTAAAAAGCAACACTGACACACTATTTCAAAAGCTCAAATCCAGAACTCTATATAGATCAGACTGCAAGCCTTCTAAAAATCATGCTAAAAACCTTGATTTAAATGGAAGCATTTCACTTTGTGGGGACTTTTTTTAAAAACTGGGACTGAAGCAAACTGACAAAGACTTTCATTAGTGATGGAATCAAGTGCCAATATATTTTTACTACAATAGCAACTCACAAGACATGTGCAACAATGCATCTCAATCATGAAGACCCAGGCTAAACATCTGCTGTTATAAATCCACTTGGGGGGCTGGTGGAGAATTGAATCAAGTTGGACTACATAAATTTAAAGCAGAGAAGTATCAGAGAGCTTATTTTTCATTTACACTGCCAGATCCACAGCACAGACATTGCAGATACAAACCTGCAAAAATTCTGTTTTCAACTACTACCTTTCATGTGTGTGTCTTCAAAAACTGAAGAAAAAGAAAAGCAGCAAACCACCAACGAAACTCATATATGGCCCACAAAGAGAGTTCTGAGGAAATTATTTGACCAGCATTCATCTTTACCTTATTTATAACATTAACTGAGAAGCTCTATCATAGATTACGGAGGCATGGCATGCTTGATATCTTTCTCTAAGGTTTCTGATAGTGTTGCCTTGAAGCAAAATACCTAAAATTTCACAGTGATTTTCTCTGTTTCTGTGACCAGATTTTCTCCTAGCCAGTGGTCATGTAGACATAATTTTAAATAAAAATTATTGCTCCTAGCTTCTGCTGGACTAGAAAGTGAGAGTTGTCCAGTATATTTAGAAGCATTACTTTTTAGGGTATTAGAATATCTCAAATTAAAGCAGCTGTATGCTTGTTAAGGTAGAGTTGCAATTTGCTCAAAGATAAAATGGTTAACCTATAAATATATTCATTAACAGGTTATACAAATATGCATATAACATTTAACTATTTTGGAGCAGAAGCCAGCCAGGGAAGCAAGATGTCTGCAGAACAGCATGGGTTAAAGAAATTAAAAGTCACTACGACAACTCTGCTGCATTACTTTACAAAAATTGCATGCTTTGATGTTTATTCTACCTAGGCCTGAATATTAAGGCTCACCACAAAGAAATCTCAGTAAGCTTCTTTTTTAATAGCTGTTTTTCTAATTGTCTTCTCTCCCATCATTAAGCCTCCCATCATTAGAATGACAAACACACAATGATTATTAACAAATCATCATCAAAAGAAGAAAAAAAAAATCACATCTATTCAGACGCTACTTAAACAATAGGGAAGCAGTCTCCTAATCTAACTTTGAATACAGATTGCTTTCTTTTATCTCAAACATACCTAACATTAGACATCAGGCATGTGTGTAACACATTAAATGACTAATTCTAACACTGCAATAGCTAACAAATCATGAAGACTTTACAAAGAATGCAAAGAGAAACAGGATACCCAATTCACCTTTTGACATTAACAAGCAAGAGGGGGAGCACATTCATGTGGTAGCACTACTTGAAATATCCATATTTTTTTTCTAACTGAAGAAGATAAATGGGCTAACAAAGTGGTCATGACATTTCTGGTGTCACGTGCTGCTGCAGAGAGATCAACAAAGCATGAACTTCAACTTGTCAAATCAAGAGAAGCCAATTTTCAAGTGTAACAGCTCAAAAACCCCACACCTTAAAAACAGAGTTTAAATACTTGCTGTTAACATGAACTCCTGTATTTCCTGCCTTTGTTCATCTGGTGTAATCCATCATGCAGGCAATCTAGTTCACGTCCATTTGGTTACACTGCCTGTAGGATTATTCCACACATATGGTAGACTCTGGAATAAACCATTCCTTAGTGCCCAAAACGCATGTATCCTCTTCTCCAAGTGACTCATCTTCTGGTAAACACTTAGAAACCTTTTTATCAAATTTTAACTTCCTAGCAACATAATATGAAACAACATAACAAGGCAAGGGGGAAAAAGCCAAAAAAAGAGCTAATTTTCTTGCACCTGTGGAAATTTAAGGTCTAAACAGGTAACTAAAGGTGTAAGACTGAAGTCTTACTGATGGCTGCTCTTAGGGCTTTAAAAGATGAACATTTTAATGTTGTCACTGTTACATTTGAGAAGTCTGCCACTAGCAGCATCCCTTGAAACACTTCAGCTTTGAAATTATTTACTTCAGAAATTACAAAAAGGTATATTTCCACCCCTGCCCCCAATTACAGAGGTATATTTCCACCCCTGCCCCCAAGTGACTTAATGATCAAACAAATTGCTGATAGACAGATGCAATATGGCAACAAGTACAATGGCTTAGAAAATTTAATAACAATCTAATGTAGTGCATTATCAAAAGAGAGAAGGAAAAGTAAGACCAGGAAATCACACCATTTTCTCCAACCTTCCAATTAATCTAGACAAATATTTAAAAAGTTATTTTGCTGGCATTTGTCTGTAAAAAAAACAAATCACAGGATTCTAACTATGTTTTCTTGACATTCTTCTACCCCAACATAAAAGGAAAGAAATTATGGCTTTGAGACCATGTCAGCATAAATTGCTTCATGGTGTTATATGAGACAAGCCTTTTCAGCAGCCATGTCTACATATGCTTACAGTCTTCCAGTTTAAAGCCCTTACAGCACTTAAAAATCAGTTTTTCCTTCACTGATCCCGTATCAACCTAATGCCTGTACTTGAATAATCCGTCAGTACCTGATTTAACGCAAATGGTCAAGATTCTCTTATCCAGACTTAATATCCCTGCATCTCAATTTAAGATGTTACAAAGTCTGAAAGAAGCTTCTGATTGTGGCTCCTCTAACAAGGGAGATGTCTGAATGGTGAACAGAAATCTCTGCCTGAGTCTGTAGGAGGCTGTGATACACAAGATCTGTAAGAGGTTATATGTAATACATTTTCTGCCTTCATTTGGAAAGCTATCCTGGAAGCCAGGGGAAAGCAGGACCAGATTCCTGCAGGTTTATCAAACACCTCTCCAACACACCTACAGAGAAAATGAGTATCCAGTAGAGATTGTATGGCCTCCAACTAGTGTTGACAGCTGGGTCATCACCATTACTGTCAGACGATAGGCTAGTGACATGCTAATGACACACTGACCATAGCTCATCTTCCTCTGCACAGGAGAAGCTCCACTACAGTGGTGCTCTCTACCAGGATATACACTGACATAGCTTAGAATGAGAGAATAGGATGTCGTGCAGAGATGAATCATGTTTCCAACCTCCAGGATTTTGGCCTGCATTCATGAGCCCTCCAAAGCCTGAACCTGGATTTCTAAGCAGCATTTAAAACAGACTTGTTGTGAAGATAATTGAGATTAAATAGGTTCCTTATTCTTTCACTTCACTGAATCTATCTATGCCGTCTACCCTGGGAACATCTTCAATTTTCTTGTCAATCAGCATTTGACCAAGGGATAGGCAATCCAAACTACAGTGTCCCAGATAAAGTGGCTTCATCATGGAGACAAATCCGTAACACTGCAATTCGGCTCAGCTCTCACTTAGATAATGGTAGGTTAGGAACCTGTCCCAAGGCTTTTTGACTTCAAATTTTCACCCGTGCTAAGAATTCCCATGTGTGGTCAAGCAAGAGACAACATGAATATTTAACCAGAAGCAAACAAATAAGCAAGTTTTATTCCAGGAATATCACTGTTCTGTTAGCCACTTGTGCATATGAAATTGGTCCACTTACAACTCGTTAGATAAACAGCTGAAACATGCTGAAACATGCATTCCACATACATTCAGTGACAGACTGAACTGCTAACAGGTAATGATGCAAAATAACAACTCAAAATATTCCACATTTGTGAACATGCCAGGGTGGTTTGTTGAAATGGAGGTGGTGAGTTTTTGGGCTTGTAATGGCTAAATCTCTGAGCTGATAAGGCAGTCAGTGAATGATAGGCCATGAGTGAGACAGGAGCCAGATCCCATAGAGATAAATGTTACCACTTGTCATCCTAACCTGCCCTCCTTTTGCACAAACCACTAGGCTGTGGGACTCTACCTACTTCCCCTGGGAAAATACCAGGATATTTCCCTGTGGCCTGAGGGTGTTCATATCTGTTAATGGGCCATAGTGGGACTCAGCTGTATAATGGGACTCAACCACACTGATATGATGGGCAGCTGTGTTGTCTTAGAAGGTGCAAAGGAGTCCTGAAGCGTCCCATGATCCACAACACAACATCATCCAGTACTAAGCCCCTGCCCTAGGGGACATACCTAACCTCAACCTGAGTGAGCATAAGCCAAATATATTTTGTGTTCTGAGGATTTTCATGGGGATTATTTTTCCCCAAGACTTCTTCAGGACTTTGCCCACCAACTGACTGATCTGGTCTGCGACCACTACTTCCCACTTCAACCAATCTGGACTCAAGGTAACCAAGAGTACTCTACAGTAACCAAGTCTCCGAGCAAGGCCTACAGGGCACGAGATCTTCACACTCTGGTCCTTTATCTCTTCCCTTCATCTCCCTTACGCATATCCTTGGATGATGTTTTTGTGTTTTCATACTGCAGTTCTTTCATACTGCAATGCTTTCATCTTGGTACATTACTATAAATAATAAAATGGCTACATATATGTTTCCTTCTGCAATCAAACTGCTTTATAATAAACCTTACAAAAATGTATATTTATAAACATTGATCATTTAGTGCCATTTCACTCTAATCCCCCCCAAGGGATCACTTAACAAGAACCTGGCTTACCTTCACCTTCTGCAGTGAGTTGTAACATTTTATTGGCATCATGGACAGGATCCACTGGGTGTGCTGGAATGATTGGTATGGTCCAAAGCCATTGCAGGATTTTCTTTTGGTAATAAATCTAACCAACTTCCCAGGGGTGGAGGGGGGAAAAGGACATTGACCCTCAGCGGGTTGCTAAAGGGTATTATTGCAGAGGGTGAGTGAGATGGTGGCTGTCCTTTCGTGGCAGGTTATTAACATAGCCATCAACTTCCCATTAAGGAAGAAAAGAATATAATATAAGGAAACAAGTGCCACCATCCAAAGCCCTAAGTGACATACACACTGGCAAAGTCTTAATCTAAGGACACTGAATAAAGACAGCTGAAAAAGAAAACTAATGTGTTCAGGCAAGCCGAGAACAGAAATACAAGGAAAAAAAAGCAAACGCTCAGGCAATGGACCTCAGTATACTTTCTCAAATAGAGGGACTAAATTTGGCAACATAATCAATCTGAGAGCTCAGAAATTTTATAAGCAGTCTCTTTCTTTCTGCCTCTTCTTTTACAGGTATTCTCTTTGGAATGCAAAAGAGAAGCTCCTGGAAAAATCTTCATTTCAACTGTTGGCTTGACAAATGGCCAAATAACCAAAGTATGTCCTCACCTAAAACCAGCTTGAACAGATGAAACTGAGCAAACAGCTTTCCTTTTCTTCTTAAAGTCTTGAGGCCAATGCACAAAGGTCCAGTCAACAATCTTCACAAGAGAATTTTGGGAATTCCTGCAGATAGGTCACAAAAAAAAATGGACAGGTCTTTCCCCCTCTACTCTTTACTTACTGCAGTCAAAAACCAGTGACAATAGTAAATAATCTTCCAGTAACTGAAACCCAAAATAGCAGCTATAACAGAGTACTGATACTCAGAAGCAGCAAAGGTTACTTCAGCAGGTTCTTGAAGGAGCAGATCAATAATATCACTGTTCACAGTCAGTGTAATATCATTGACACAGTGGGTTTTTAGTGAACAAACTTTTTTTACTATATATTGTCTTTATTCTCAATAACACTTTTTCCTTACAAGTCAAGACAGTTAGTGGTATGATAAAAATTGTGGATGTTCATTTAGACATTAATACCGAGGAAAACATTAGACTTTCGTAGTCAGAGGAAAAAACAGCAGCAGGGATTTCAATATCTGTATTGTTACCAGGTACTAAAACTTGACTAACTTGGATTCAAAAATCATCATCCTCTTCTAGAATGGTGAATATAGAAAATAAATATATTCCTCCTTGGTTTACACACCACAAAACCACTGCTAGGCAGAACAGAGAAAGTGTTTTGGTTCAGACTGTGAAACTAAGGGAGAAAGAACAAGGTCTTACTACAAGCATCATGCCTCAATGAAAACACTTCTATGCATGGCAGCTCTTTAGGAGATGAAATGACTAATTCAGAAGTGGCACTAATCCACATCCTGGAAAGTAATTACACAGCACAAAAAATAGTTCCAAAAATTAATCAAGAAACCCCTGAATACAGACAGGCCCCAAAAAAGCTAAACCCACAATCGTAGTCAGATTCCCATGCTTCATTTTTTTTCAGATTGCTCATACAAATACACAGACTCACAGCTCTAAAGAGTTTCAAAGCAAAATATCTGCTAGCATAAGAGCTTCTTCCCCTCAAAGACCTGGATATGTTATGTAAGAACTTGCTACTGACATCATAGATAAACTAGCTGTGTTCATGGAAATCATTAAATTAGGTCAGTGCAAATAAGCCAACTATTCTTTTTCCTCTTTGCTTTTAAGTAGTCAAGCTATACCTTGCTTTATTTCTGAAAACTGTTCACCTGTACAATTATCTCTGGAAGAAAGGCAACCGACTGAACACACACACCTCTGCAACTGAAGCCTCATTAAAATAATTTTACTGCTTAGAAAATAGCTTACATAATTCTTCCAAAGAGGCAAGCACTGGTGGGCCAATGAAAATAAAAGTAGCAGCAACTAGTGTGGAGAAAACAAACTAAAAATAAAGGGAAGAGAAAAAGCCACGTCTACAAAACCAATTCCATACAGTTTTAAACCTATACCAGGGCTATAACACAGCTGATAAATCAGCCATGCTAGAAAGTGCTCGAGGCTGAAGCCAGGCACAGAGTAACAAAATGAAGGTAGCAAATCACAACTCCAGGTGCATGGCCACACATATTCATCATGCCACATAAATGTGGAATCGAGCCATCAAACTGGACAACCTCAGGTCAGTGTGCTGCACACCACCACAGGTAACCTCAACACCAGTCCCGCACTGCAGGTTCCTTAACTTACCACTGCAACATTCTTTCAAATCTGACCTTGTCCTCCTACAAAGAGGCAATATATAATCAAGAGAACAATGGAAAAGGAGATGGCTTTCTTGTACCTTTCCTAAGAACACACCTGTTGAGAGAACAGAATACCTTAACCCAATTAGTTATGGCATTCTCAATCTTCCGTATAAATTGCAGCACAATTCTGGCCTCCATGCAACTCAAATCTTAAAGTCATAAACAAATATTTATTAAAGAGGTCAGCTGATTTAAGATGACAAAAAGGTTTTAAATCCTTGACAATAAGATGACCAATGAATTCAGCATCAGAACAGGTAAAACTTCAGCTTTTGATGAAGGCTTTTTCTTGGCAATTCTTCTTAATAAAGCTAAAATTACTGTAAAAAAAGGTTTTAATTAATACTGTGTTCCCCTGCTACATACTCCTCTTCCTAAAATACTTGTAATATCCACCTCCAACAAATTCAACATGTTTTCACAAAGATTTGTTGAAATAAAAAGGTACACTATAAACAGCAGTTTGATTTTCAAAGATCTCTCAACTGACCTCATTTACTATGTGATCTTGTCCCCTTGTAGAAGAAAAGGAAGTTACAATTTTACCTAGTGAAACAGGCCGTAGTGAGGCTGCAGTAATAACTGGGAGATTGTGAAGTATAACCACATTTTTTCAAGATCTCATCTAAGTATTCTACCTTATCGGGACTATTATTTTATCTTCTCCATTAAAAAAAAAAACTGAACAGTCTTACCCTTTCACATAGTAAACCCACTCTGGAGACATTACAAATGTGACACTGTATTTTGAGATCAGTATCGGTACTAATGTTTGCACTTAGCAGATTTCAAATGACAGATTTTTCTTCTTAGTGCTACAGGGACAGCTGTTCAAGTTCCATACCTGAACCCACCTCCACTCAGGTCTACAGAACTCGGCCAACAGCAGTATCCACTTCCTTATACACATCCAGGGACTTTGGGGGTGCAGGAGAGAAGCATCTTACACATAACCTAAGTGATATTCTAAAAATGCTGTTGCATAAAGAAATAAGGCACAATTCTTCCTTAAAGAAGAAGTGACATGACTGCATATCTGTTCCAAATAATGAAATATTTATGGGCCCACTCCATATTTCAATGGCAGCACTGGATTCATTTGGAAACTAATATCAATGGCCATTTCCAACAGCTCTTCAGACAAGCCATCATCTGGTTTCAGCTTTACTATTCATAAGATATGCAGGGATTATCACAAGTCTGAATTAATTTCTTGGCTTTATTACATGGCCAGACCACTGAGGTTTTTTTTAGAGAAAAAATAAGTTTCATACTGAAAAGCCAAGAGGCCAGCATCAGTTTCCAAAGTTATGTTTGAAGTGTTAAATGCATTTAACTGTAAAACCCTGTATTCAGAAAAAGAAAAAAAATGTATTTGTAAACTGAGCAGATTTCAGCTGCCAACATGGGTCATCTAAAAGTGCATGGAGCTACACCTACCTAAATGTATGTAATAACACTTTTCAAACAATTTCCTTTTTGCAAAGTTTTTAAACTGCAATACACACATAAGCTACGGACTGTGGAGGCCTTGGCCAGCTGCCAACCAACTGACCCAGCCACTCTCACACTCTCCTCAACAACATGGGAGAGAATAAGATGGAGAAGTTCATAACTCGAGTCATAAACGGAGATCTCTTAACAATTACCATGATAGGCAAAACAGTTTCAGCCTAGGGGAAATTAACTGGCCAATGAGAAACAAAGACTAATTAAAATCTTTTTCAAAGCTCAACTTAACTTCTTCATTTCTAACTCCTCTACCTCTTTCCTCACCAGCAGTGAAGGGGATTGGGAATGGGTGCCGGAGTCACTCCAAACAACTCCTCTCTGCCACTCCCTCCTCACACTTTTGCCCTGCTCCTCACGGAGAACACCGCTGCAGCCTTCCACAGCCAGCACCTGGCCACCCATGCTCAGAACAACCGCACTTCAGGAAAGCATCTGAAGAGGACTTCATGAGGAAGACACTAAATGAAACTCACTGAATGCAAGAGATTTGCAGAGGGGCATCTCTATTCCAGATTTAGACAGCCAAGGAAGGCAGACAGATCACCATTTTGCCAGACAGAAGAGATTTTTATTTTTCTTTATAGATGCTCCCAGCAAACTGGGTTTGCAGCCATAAAGACCAAACCCTGCAAAGACACCCTTCAGTCACTAATAGCACAGGACAGGAATGGGAAGAGAAAAAACAATCCTTGATTCCTTTTGACAATTTCAGCCAGATACTAAAAAGCCTCAAAATTAGCACCATTACATCTATGTGACTGAGAGCCAAGCAATGAAGGCTCAACTTACCTGTGCTACCTCCATCCAACATTGAGTTTGCCTCATGATATTTTACATGACCTTTTATTTCATGCCCACATAACCACAAAAAAACACTTCACTTAAGAACCGGCATGGAAAAGTACCTGAGCATGCACGATGAGTACAATAAAGTAAACAAGACAATGACAGTTTTGATGAAGTCTTATTATAAAAGCTCTCCAAGTGCTTCAGTGCTTCGTCACATATAGTGATCCAAGCACTTAGGAGCTGTGCTGAAGCGATCACCAATGCATACTACACCACTCAAAGCACTTCAGAAGGCTGCCTTCTATGTCTACTGCAAATGCAGACACCAGAATTATTTTAACTGCTATGGTTGTAGGAAAAAATGCTTCAAAGTCAATTTCTACACACATATTTTCACTCATATTATTTGGATCTTTAAAGTATATGCCTATGTTTATGGAAATTTTGCAGCAAGAAAATAGTCATAATAGTCCAAACACTAGAGGAAATCAATGCAGCCATACCATATATTTTTATATAGAATGTTTGTCAATATACAATCTCTACTATTAAAAAAAAATCTTATTATAAAGATTTCTACATCAAGTACCTAAGTATCATTAATCCACTGAAGACTGTCGCCGACACACATGTATTAGAACTGTGTGGTTTTAGGGGAGTCCTTAAATCTTAGGATCTAGCTTTAGATCTAGAGTAAACACCGATCTTTTGTTATGAAAATATCTTCTGCCCACAGGTTTATTGAAGCAGCCTAACTGGCTTTATTTGGTCTATCCAAACAATGGAGACGTTGCACAGTTAACAAAACCAAACTTCAGGAGGCTTCTGTTACTAGTAACATCAGACACGAAAACAGATCAAGCCATTCTACTTGTCCACACCTGTTAAAGTACAGAGAAGGTTACGTATTTTTCTGGGTTTGTTTATGTATGTATAACCTCTTTAAGGATTAAAATCATGCAGACTGGTATTGCTTTGTCTCCTAGGAAACAGGCAAATCTATTTAAAAGTAACTATTCCTAAACAGGGTAACTATTCCTAAACACTGCCAAAGACTAACCACACACAGGAAGAAAGTTCCTATTCAAAAAAATTAAGGCAGATATAGAACATAGCCTCAGACAGTCAACACATCTTGGAGGTGGATTACCAAATTCAAATTTAACAGTGAGGATTAACACACTAACCGCCTGTTAATTCTCGCATGAAAACACATTACCTCAACAATAGCCAATGAAGACAGAGGGATTCATGACTAATGAAAAATACCACACCCAGTCAGAAATTTCAACTGAAATTTTTGTGTTTACAGTATCACTGAAGCTGCAACTGCAGCTCTGTCAGACATACTCAGCTTAAGCTGATCCAGTAAAAACAGTTCATGCATCAACTGCTGCCTAAAGATCAACCCTTACTATGAAAACCTGGCCAGGCACCAAAGACAAACTTTAGGCAGCCGATCTGGGGCAGCACCATCAACACCCAAGTCAGCAAGGAGCCTACTGCCCTTTAACAAACCCTGAAGTGTACACAGGCTCCTGCACAACTGGCAATGTATCTTGGGATCAGATTAGTGTTGATCTGAAGTAATTTCCCTCAGAATACATACACCGTATTGTCCTCAACATTTCACAGCACAGATCCATTACCCTTGCTTTGTGGTACCTGCTGATGTAGGTACAGTTCTGTTTCCTCATTTGTTTCGTAGGAACAAGACTTCTGCAGAAAGTCTATCTTCATATAAGACAACTGTAGGATCCTTCTTCCAGAAGCTGTACACATTAAGTTTTAATGTCAAAATTACTTTTCTGCAGCACAACCTATTAAAGTTCTCAAATGGAAAGAATAAAAGGAAATGCATTAATTTAATTAGAAGATCACTAGCATTAAAATAGTTATTTTTTAATAATACCAGCAGGAGAATTTCAACAACTGCAACTAGATATAGGCGAGATACTAGCACGCCTATACTTTGAAAAACATTCCCAACTTGTCCTGGAGTAAAGCCCAGGTCTCCAGAGATGTCTAGTTTGCTAATTCCAATTCTGTCTTTGTTTTTCACTGACAGATCTACGATTTAATATATCTAGATTTGTAATCTGCAGTTTCTGCAATTTACTTTTCCTGATTTAATGTCAAAACAACATACTACTTATGAGTGTCTTATTGGGAAAGTACACCTGGAATGAAAGTGCTTTAGCTCACACTGCTGTAAAACCTGTCTCTACCTGCTTGTAAGCTGTTAGCAGGGCATGTGTAAGTGTGAAGCTATTCCTTTGTTGTGCACAAGATATAATGCCAGTTTCTGGCACAACTGCTCTCTTGGGCAGCGTGCAGGTGAGGTAATGCAGACTGTAACAGGAGGGCTTGCAGCTCCCTCCTCTCAGTGGTTACTAACATACCAAAGTTCAAATGTGCTTTTCTTTACCCTCAAATAAGCTTACACCTGAAGTGCCTGATAGTATGGCTTTAGGTTTTTGGGTATTTTTAACATATTTTTTTTCCTTCAGTTTGTGTCCAATGGTCCTTTTAACACAATGCTAATCCTATCAAAAGCATAAAAATTATTGAACACCATGGAGAATGTTTTCCCCTAGTGTACCTCATTATACCTTAACTGAATCTCTCCTTCTCCTCTAAAATCTTTACCCTACTTCAACTGTAGGACCACTGCTATCTGAATGCAACTCTTGAAGTTTCAGTTGCCTCAGTTTTCAGTCACTAGTTATTACCTCTGACAAGAGCTTAAAAATACACTCACTGAGTTTGGATGGAAGCAAATCAGGGGAGACCACGAAAAGAGTTGCCAGGAGGGAAGGTAATATTCAGCACAGTGATACTATTGTACACCAGTAGGGATATTCTTCAATTCACATCTTTCCTAGAACCTTAGAATCACTGAAGTTGGAAAAAATAATTGAGCCCAGCCACTAACCCACTCTGTCAGGTGCACCACTAAACCATGTGCATAAGTACTACACCAACACATCTTTTGCTGCTCCATACAACCTTAACATATATTCAGTGTGAGTATATCCACATCCTCCCAGCAGAACTCAGCAACCCTGAACCCACACCATAATTCCAATGGTTTGTGGTTCAGTAAACTCAGGAACTCAATGAAACTCAAGCAAGACAATGATGGTACCTGCTCTGCAATGGCAGGTAAGTGATATGCCCAAGGTCATCTCCTTGCTGCTTCAGCTGTAACTTAGAACCAGATTTTCTAAACGTATGTACAGCCAATTCAATATACAGTACTCTGCTTGTTGCAAAGCTGCTCCAAGGAAATCAATGACATCTTTAGCTTTGGAGTGAGATCTCCAGTGGGGTAATGTGTTAACACCAGCAGTATTTCAACAAATGGGAAGGGGAGAGAAAGCACTGACAGCAAAACTCACCCAGAAGATTTACATTAGCCCAGCTACTCATCAAAGCTATGACGACCCAGTTGAGCTTAAGGACTTCCCTGTGACCTTTTGTAAACAATCTATTCTGCTAGCTAGCCCAGAACAAAATGAATTAGGTACAATTTGCCCTGCCCTTCCCTGCCATGTTCTAGGCACAAAACCAGAAACACAGCATGACAGTCATCTGAGGCATTTTTGTTATATGGCCCGAATAACAGCTTTACAATGAAAGCACCCACTGAGCCACAGCTACAGCCTTATTACGTTCTACTAAAAGTTTCCTGAGATAACAATGAAAATCAAATTAGCAGTTTAGTGCAGTAGTTCATCTGCTTCATTCACCCACAGCTCTCCTCCTCAGGATTGCAAGGCTATTAAAAACAATGGAATCATTAATAGTCCAAGTGCAATTAATTATATGGTCCCACTAGCATGGCAGCACGGCCTCACAAGAGAAGTTTGTTACTTGATATAGAAGCACCGCCTCCTAAAAATTAAAAATACATTAATATGAAATTATTGTATTATATTATTATACCATTACTAAAAGTATATATTGAGATATACACAGGTTTTAAAATAAAACTCTGTAAAATGTATCTTATACAGAAGCTTCTCTATCAGACAACAGTGACTCTCCCTTGGCTACAGAAGTTCCCATCCTATAATCAATTATTTTCATACACACTTAGTAATTCTGGAACAGGTTTTTTGTAACTTCTTCTGTGGTGGGGGTTTTTTTGCTTCTCCGGGAAGTCACTTCCAGAGCTGTTAGACCAGAAAGGCAATTTCTCTTTTTCTAGTTCAAGACTATACATGGTATCCATTATGAAAAACGTCTTGCATTCATCCCTGGCTCCCACTTGAAATATAAGTTACTCAGTAAAGAAACATGTAGCAAGAGCATCCAGGCTGTTTAAACTGCTGAATACTTCTTTAACCCTTGAGGTACTTTAGCTCACTTCCGAACAGCGCAAGTTCATCAGCTTAGTACATTTGTACAGGAGCACAAGGCATTCATCCCACTGCTCCTTGGCTGGAGCCAGACAGTCTTTCAGATAGAAAGTTTGATGATGGCATCCCTTTCTGGTAGGAAAGTGCAAGTAAAACCTTACTTAGCTCAGTAAACTAAAAGCTAAGATAGGTTCCTGGCTTGATTTCAAAGCACAGCTCATTTGCCACCACACCCCCATGTTTCTCACCTTTTCAGCTCCCCTGTCCTCAATTTTTTGCTTCCACTCTATCACAAAAAAAAAAAAAAAAAAAAAAAAAAAAAAAAGCTACCAGATTTTATGACTTTAAGCACCAGTCTCCCACAAGTCAGATAGCTTAAAACCCAATACCACCCAACTATTACAAAGTATTAAAAAGAATTTTAAACACCACAGCTGCAAAAGAAAAACTGAAAAAAAAACCTGACAAATCTGAAGGCTGAAGCAACAAATTTTAAAATTTGGCAGTAGGATCTTGTGTGGTTCAGACTGAAGAATATTTCAACCCCACATCACTGTTTTTAAAGGAGCTTAGCAATGGCACAGTACTGCTGGTGATACTGTAACACTGAGAGGCTCCCAACATAAGCTAGAAGGCTGCTGTGCACACCGAAAAACAACAACCAAAA
>WBMY01012067.1:155799-238685 GCA_013397315.1 Donacobius atricapilla
CTTTAAAAGGTGAAACCCCGTGTTTTAAGTCCACAGCCCTTATGTAGCCATGTGAAAGGCTGCATTTGGGAAGCTCACAGATGCAGTGTCGGGCGGGCTGCGTTAGTGGGAGCTGGAAGCCACAAACAGACTGTGTCTCTTGTGGAAAGTTACCAGAAGAATCAGGAGGGACTTGTCTCTCTCAAAAGACTGAATGAAAGACTATTTTATTAAGTGCTGCTGACTTAAGAGTTCTGATGTTTTGTCCCTTTGCATTGTTTTTCGTGGAAAAGTAGATTGTTGCTAGGGAGGAAGAGGGGTTGTTTTTGAGAGGGTTTCGTAGTTGGTTTTTGTTTGTTTACCTTTACTGTATGTTAATAAATCTAACTGTTTCTATTTTTAAATTGAACCTGTTTTGTTTTTCTTTTAATCCTATTCCACTAAAATGAAAATTCGGCGAATGTGATAACCACTACAATCATGTTTAACGCAAAAGGGGTATTTTCTTTTGTTCATACTTGGACTTAGTGTGTAATTGGCAATAGATCACTGTTACCTGATATCAGTTCTATCCTGGCAATGGCTAGGTAATGGTTTAGGAAACTATTGATGCCAGAATCTTGAATTCTGTAGAAAAGATTTTATTGAATTATTTACCCTTGTATCTCTTATAAGGCAAACTGAATTTAGCCTCATAAACAACCACAACCAGTTATATAATGGAACACCAGTTATACATCTTTCATATATAAATGTAATCCATACAACTCAAACAGATTGGACTGACTACAGTCATATCTCTACACAGGTGAGGAACCCATAAACAAGCCTAGCATAAGTTACCCGTTCGAGATCAGTGTTACTCCAGATATGTGTTAAGCATATCTGGGGGTCAAAAAGGAACAGCTAAAGTAAAAAGCAATGCCTCCTCAAAGTTGTACTTCCTCTAACTTTGCAGCTTCTGGCATCTTCGGTATCGGGCTGGGATTACAAAAAGGATGAACTCCCAATTCTAGCACAGCTGACTCTACTCCCTCTTCCCTCTCACTGCTCCATGAACACAAACAAACCAGTGATACCCACCTATGATGCAACAACTTTATAAAGTTGGTTCCAGCCCCTCATTGTGATTGTTTTTTTGTGGGAAGTAATTAAATACACGCAGCAAAATTAACCATATCCAGTGCATTCACTCTGACAATGTGTCTTGGGAGGTAACTACATGTCTCCACAGGACAGAGAGAGTTCCCTGATTTGTAATAATTTATAACAACCAAATAATAGATATTCTTTCTCTTTTTTTTTTCTTTTTTTAACTTAACAGTTTACTGTGGCATTCCAATTAATTCAGCTGCTTATTCAACAAGAAATGAAGACAGAAAGGTACCATTTCAGAAATACCAGACTATCAGCAAACATTCAGGACCATTGACTTTGGTCTAATATATGTTGATTCTGCTAAACTACCCAAACTGGTTTAACCCAGATTCAGAAACCACAACAGGGCAAGATTTCAGCACCTTTAATAGACGGTGCCAAAAGGTCAACTGAGCAGACAGATAAAACAAATAAAATGCAAGGTACATGGAGTATATAGCATGAGTTAAAAATCAATACTGATTGAAAATAAGATGAAAAATCATTAAATTAACTTAATGTCATGATATAACCTCAGCCACTTCTCCCATCAGTAGGACTGGGGAGAGAAGTGGAAGGCTAGGAAAGCAAAAGCCACACAAGAAAGCAAAGCAAAACAAGGAATGTATACTCTGCTTCCCATGCACAGGCAGATGTTCAGCATCTCCAGGATAGTGGTAACCCCATCCCTCAGAGGAACATGGGGAAGATGAATGTCATCACTCTGAATATCTCCCTTTAATTCTTCTTTCCCCCACTTTGTATACTGAGGGTGATGTCACTTGGTCTGGAATATCCTTTTGGTTAGTTGGGGTCACCTGTCCTGGCTGTGTCTGCTCCCAGCCTCCCAAGCACCCTCAGTCTCCTCACCAGTGTGGCAGTGGGAAAAGCAGAAAGGTCCTTGGCTCTCTGTGAGCTCTGCTCAGCAATAATGAAAACATCTCTGTATTATCAACCCTGTGCTCAGCACAAATCCAAAACACAGCCCCATACCAGGCACGGTAAACAAATTTAAGCCTATCCCAGCCAAAATCAGCATATTCATCAAACCTATTTTCTGTCAGCCTCTTTTCTTATCAAGTCATATTTTTAACATAGAAAGTTGTGACTGTGACAAGCCTCTAAAAGAAATGCAAGTACCTGGATGAGCTAGACCTGCTAGAGCACGTGTGATTGATCCCCAGTGTTCTGAGACCTGGAGCAATCCATAAGATTAGAAGAGGTTGCAAAAGAAGGTGCAGGTGCAGGGTGCCTTATACCACAGTGGAGGGCACTTGCTTTCAGTTCACATTCAGGCGCGCCCTTGTAAGCATGAAATTTCAACAAGAGCTACACCAGACAGAGTTTCTTATGTGCCACTGTATTGGAGTCTGGTCTATTGAGAATTTTAGTGGGTATCTTCTGGCAATGCATTGACTACATCAGACTTTTTGTTTAATAAGAATCAAACAACAAAATAATTCTTCATCTGTACTAATGTATTTGTGCTTTTAGTTAAAAACAGCTTAACAGAAATTCTTCCTCATATTTGCTCCCTCACATTTTTCCTCCAATGACTTTGTGAATAATATGCCACCAGTATTGACATTTAATTTAATGGAAACTACTTGGAAAAACAAAAAAACACAGTTTTAAAAAATTAATGTTTTCAGTAGTATTCTTAGCTTACATTATTTAAGGAACTCGAATTTTCATTTTTTGATGATTTACTCTTTATTCCAAATTATAATATATTTGTGTTATGACACCACCGTTGATTGCTGAAGAGAAGTCCATTATGTCACAAGCATAATATTTAATGATTCCATTGCAATGAGAATGGGACCAAAAGAAGTTTAACATCGACAATATTGATAGTAAAGATAAAAGCAGAAACTAACAAGGGTAACAATAAATGTTGAAAGAAATTCCACTTATGAAATATTTAGGCTAGATATTTAGACATATCAGTTGTAGGTAATATCTTCAGTTGTGCAAGACTGTCTGCCTTACCATTTACCTAAAGTAAAAACAGCTGAAGGAGGGAACTATACTGAATTACTCAATTTTTTACATTCTTTTCAGATTTTTATGCATACAATTAACTTGATAGTGGCAACTGAAGTCAGGAAACTCTAATCTGTGTCATATAATTAGTGAGATTTTATAAGCCTGGTGTTTAGAATAGAATAAGCTTTCATCATAAGAAATTACTTTATTCCCTTGCAAGTTAAATGAGAAAAATATAATCTTGTGTAGAATTCTCCAACTAACTATTTTTTTGAGACAAATTCAGGATTTTAACTCCTTGGCTAAGACTACAAAATCTGTAGTGAAACAAAGACTCCCGTTTATTTGCTGTCTGTCAGAAGGTCCTCCACATTTTGAGTATAATCAGCAGACTGATCAAGTATAACTGCAGTTTTGTCTTGGCAATCTCTTTCACCTTTTATCTTACCTAATATTTATTTTTGAGTCATACATCTGTATTTAATTTTGACTTAGTGATTGTCTTCAGCCTCTCTAGGCTCTTGTTTTCTTGCTAAGTGGGACATTTTTCTGGCTACTAGTGCAAAAGCATTGAAAATAGTTTATATTCACATTTAATTTCCATGTATCACCACCTGATATTTTATGAGTGCTCAGAGAAAATCTCTTTAACACTTAAAGAATCCCAGCTATTCAATACTTTCTTTCCAGCTTGCTTAGCCGTATAACCCTTCCCTTTCTTTAACTGGAGTCCTGACAAGGACTTAATTTACAAGGGAATCCTCAGCTACAGCTGCCATTCAATCCCACATTTTTCAGGGATATCTTCTAGTTACCAATGTGTTTAAAATAGTTACCAGAATGATGACAGCAAAGCATTTGCTTTTACTAGTTGCTGATTTCTACCCAAAAGCCTTTCTGAGAAACCTAGTAGCACAGGGTCTCATTTTTCTCTAGCATACTATAATGGATAAGGTTCTAATGCATTTCTTCCCACAGCTTTTCCCTACTGTATTGTATTTCGCCTTTGTTGTATAGACACAGCTGACCCTGAGTTACTATTGGTTTAGCTTCAGCTTGCTTTGAGATTATTCTCATGTGGTTTGGTTTAATTATTTTCTGATTTTCATATTATGTATTTGAACCAGAAACTGAACTTACTTAATTTTTCCTGGGTTCATTTACCTGAAAATCAGATAAAATAGCTTAAAATTTTAGAAACTGTATATGGAAATACACATTTGTATCATAAAAAAGCCCCTAGCCCTTCAGACAACTAAATAAAAACAGACAACCAGCAAATCAAAAAAATAAAAAGGTACCTTAAACAGAATTGTTCTTTCTCATATTCTTTTTAGTGTTTGAAAGGTACCATTTCATAGTTGCGGTTTTGGTGGGGGTGTTTTTTGATCTCATTTTTTTCAAATGTTGAAGCTTTCCTGCTCTATATAGAAATCTTTCTTTGTAAGTCATCTGGTTCAGTATCATATTACTTTGTTTACTAAATCTGTATGTATGACCCTCTGTAACTTCCCTGTTAAGCCATTTCTTATATTTCATCTCTGGTACTTCTTGAAGGGTATCAGATTATTTCATTTTAAGAAATAGTCTACTAAGTGATAACATCATCCAGTGTATTTTAACTGGCCAGGAGTCAAGTTTTCTTTTCCTGATTCCTGCAGTGGTTTATCACAGTAAGACTGTGTCTTTTAATTTCTTTTTTCTTTACCCTTTAAGTTAATTTTTTTTTTGAGGGAAAATTATTTACTTGTATGATGTGACTTAGATACTGTGTAAAGTCTAAGAATAGTTACACATTTTATTCAAAATAATTTAGCTGGAAGAATAAGACACATTCCAGTTTCTCATCATAAATTTTCACATACAAACCATTTAATTTTCTGTTTCCTCAGAGAATAAGGAGGGCAAAGCAGAGAAAGGAATCCTTCTCACCTCCTCAATGTATATTAAAAGGGACAAGAGGCTAATGTTCATCCTTAAAACACAGTAAAATAATCAACCACAAAAATGTCCCCAGTTCTCTAAACAAATTGTTATGATTTTTACTTCTTCCTTAACTTCAAACCACCAATGCAAATCTCAGAACTAAAGCTTTTAAGTATAGGAAAGTTTGCCTAACCATATCATATTAATATATTGCTATACAAAAGTAATGAAAAAATAAAAATAAAAAGCCTCCTCAAAACCTAACACCAACCACTGTATCATGCCAGAAACAAGATGAACCAGTCACAGTGTCTCATCCCCAGGATGAAGGATCTCCTCCCCTGCTTTAAAGCCTTCCTTACAACATCCCCTTATCCCAGTGAAGAGCAAGAGTATTTCAAAGGAGGCCTCTTGTCTTCAAAGTCATGAGACAAGCCATGAAACGTGAACACATACCTGGTCTGAATCCAGAGGAGACCTCATCAAACAAAACAAATAGATAGGCTTAAAAATTGCACCCCATGCAGGGTGACAAACAAAGCCATAACTTGTGACAGCAGCAGGTAGCAAAATAGAGGTAACAGCAGGGAGGTGGGAGGAACCTTCGGGAGGTACCGTGAAAAATCACCTGTCTATGAAAATTACAGTGAAACAGCATGCTTCTGAATGTCAGCAAGATTTTTATGCAGATGGGGATTTACTTTGTCTGCACCTGCTGTCAGTATGCATTAGACTATAAACATCAGCAAACATAGATTAAGCGTGTTGCCCAAATGAAACATTGGGCAAAGGAAGGAAAGGGTCCCAGAAACTCTAAATTACCAAAGACAAATTACTCATCTCACAGCAATTTAAGGCAGAGTCATTGCTGCTTATCATTCAACTGTGTTGAAAGTTTTGTAGATTTTTCTTTTTTTAAAGTAACTGTAACCTTTTCCACAGATCAGTAGTCATCAACTGCAATAAAACTGTAAAAATCAGATTACTGGTCAGCTGCAGGAAGATGAAGTTCTTATACTGTATCTCTTTGGAGAAAATAGGGGAAAAAAGCAAAGAGCAGCAGAAGGCTCTTTTGACCCTTGAATCAACAGGCCTTAATGTGACTCCTCTACTTGTTATCCAGTTTTCTTTTTCTTGGAACTGTTTCAGCACAACACAAACATCAGGAATCCAACTCTGCCTTACACTCTTGCCTCATTATAGAGCCTAAGCAAACAGAATCTGGTCAGTAATATTTCTGGCAGTGTAGCAGGGAGAAAGGCGTGGAAAGATTTGGCGCACATGCAGGTTCTTTCTTCTGCTAGAACAAGCTAACCCAAAACCAGACCTGTAGTATTCAGTGACCATTTCCTTACCAGTATCATAAATGGTTCAGAAATAATTGCATGGGTCATTTTTGGTATGATTTAATCCACATTCCCGCTGTTATTTTCAACAGCATGGAGCACCATAAATAAAGGTTGCCTACAACATATTAGAAGACTTGTTCCTAATTGTTAACAACATATTGCAGGAGGGTTTTTGTTATGGAGACATGCCTAGTTACACATGAGCTTCACTAAATAATAGAAATGTTAGCATATTGCTACAATAAATAAAATATATGTCATAAGGGGCTTGATTGCTAAATGTCTGTGTGACTCCAGACAATCTTGAATTTAAAGTCATTTTTAAGGATCAGACTTGTTCTCTTTCCCATGAAGTGCAAAATAAGGACTTTACAATTAGAAATGGTAAAGCAGGTATGTTTTATTCTAGCTGGGACACACCAGGGGATATCTCCTCCAAACTGTGTGTACCTGGTCAAGACAAGGTCCAGGTTGAAATACACGTTGATCCCACAAACCCATACTTCTCCACCTGCCCATTCCCTGCCTTCTCTAGCTCAGTATTGTAATTAGCTGGCTAATTAGCCTCCTGGTGGTCATGAGTTGGGGTCTTGGGAGGAAGGCCAATGTCTTCCTCAAGTTGATCTTTGCTTCTGGGCAGATGCAGTGGAGGTTTGGCTATTTTTCAGGTCACTTCGCTCTTGCCAAAGATTAGGAGCTTGATTTTGCTGGATTCAAGCCATAGCTTTCTGCTTTAATAATTTTTCACAATACTTAAGTCTTGCTTTATTGAATTTTCGCAATATACGTCTTGTCTTAATGGTTTTTACCTAGCACTAAATTCCTATGTGCGCTGCTAACGGTTCTTTCTGTGTAACAAGTTGTGTTCTAAATGCTGTTACAAGTTGTTCCTCTACAAAATCGCTAAATAATCTGTTTTACAACTCTGTATTTTTATATCCATGAATGTTTCCTATATCACCCAAGGAGTAGGTTCTATTGCCCCTGCAGTGATGCCCACCTTAGATACATGTCAGAGCCAGGCAGTTTAGCTGAATACACTCTTCTGGGTGTCCTGGTTTAGGGCAAATTNTAACATAGTTTTTCAAAACAAACTGTATGCTTCTTCTTTCACTGTTTTGCTCTCAGAATCAGTCTTAAATATACAGAACACAATATACAGAACAGACGACTGGGGATCCAAGTATCATAAAGTCACTCTTGGGATACTGTGCTAGGCCAGGTGTTCCATGTATCACACTATAAACTGTTAACTGTCCACAAACATCATGAGACTTAATGATCCTGGGCCAATGAACTAGCCATCTACAGCTGTGTATGCCTGACTTACCAGTGATCACTGATTTCACCTCAGACTGAGCTTTAGCTATCATCAGTTATCACAAGTAATTCTGACATAGTTTCCACCCATCTCAGCTGAGTCATAACCAAGCCATGGCAAGGCTAAAAATTCTTTAAACTCCACAGAGGAGGTTCCTTCCAGCACACATATAAATGTGGGAGAAATATTTAACCTTAAAGAAAATCAGCTGGAAATTTTGGGAAGGAAAACTGTCCATGTAGGGAGTTCATAGTAAAATGTGAAGAAGAAAAGACTTTATATTTTGACTTTTAAACCTCATTATGTACTGATGAATTGTGTAACTTTTAAATCAAGTTTGTAATTCCCTGCAAAGCTGACTAATGTACTGTGGCTCCTTGTGATGTGAAAGACAGTGTTAGCTAAGCATTTCAATTTGCAATATTTTAATGTCTTTTTGCGCTACATACTGAACATGAAGCCTACCTATCACGAATTTTTCAGCTCTGTCTTGTCATATGCAGACACCTTTTACACCTCAGTAATTTTGAACCAGCTCTGTTTGCAGAGAGCAGTAGGAATAGTAATATTTAGCATATTTTTGTTTTAGCCGGGCCATTTTTCTCCTGAATATAGGATCTCGAGCACCTGCTGCAATTTAGTTACTAGAGTATGTCACAGCCAAGCACCTGGCCTTCCTAGGCTTATTCAGGCTAGGCTTATTAAAAGTCTTTGGATAAGCCTTTAGGAGGGATTGGATTATATACATTGATGCACTGAAATTGATTTTATTTTAATTCACCTATGTCATCACTAAGAATATATTCTGCTTTTCTTCTTGCATCATGAAAGCTTTTACAGACAATATTGCAAGGCTCCAGTAACTAGATATTACAAGGGAGAACGCATTACCTCTGTGTTGAAATGACAGGCATTCATTTCAGTTTTCACAATAATACTAAACAGTCAGATGGTTAAGAATTTGACCATCAATTTAGTTAGAAGCAGAATAAATTGGGTTCCTTTTGTTTGCATTTTTTGTGTTCTGTTTTTCTGTTAACAATGTACTGGTAACATTCTAAAGGAGAAATGATACAAATATTGAAATGCCATTACCCAGATGCAAGGAGATACAGTCCAACTAAGTGTAACATTTTTTAAACTATATTTTGAAGTAAAAAAAAAGATGAAGTGTTTGTAAGAACTATTGATCTTCTCCTTAAATAGCCAGAGGGAAGTTTGAGTCTATAGGGTAGGAGACCAGCTATTCCAAGCAAAAAGGCTCAGTACTCAGAAAGCCTTACAGGCCCTGTGGGACCCTGCTAGCTTTGATGGCAGTTGTAAACTCATCTCTGCTTGAGATGGTTGATCAATTCTCATAGCAAGAGGCTTTTTAGATAAAATCAGAACGGGTTTTTCTAAGCACTGTTGCACACCTGGTTTTAAATAATAATAGCCTTTGTGACAAGTGTCATAACTTCTGTGTTATGGAGACAACTGTGCCCTTAGGGCACAGCAGGAGGGGAATATATGGAGCCCTCAGCTCCAGCTACCTTACTGAGCACAGAGGGTACACTCGGCACAGGTATAGACTGCCTTTATACTCCGATAGAAATCTACCCTTTCTACTCATCAACAGAGTAGACTTGTCCTGCAAGTTGGGAAGGAGAAGCACAACAGGATTTTAGAGCACTTTTGTCTCCCAGGTAGCCCTACGTTTCACACATTAACAGTGCAGTACCCCCTGCTTCTCTCTCTTGCTGCAAGATCCATGATCAATGAAAAGGAAGGAAAGTTCTGTGCTTCAAAGAGAATTGAGAAGCCCTTGTGCCATCTTGCTCCTAGCACCTGAAGAATGTAATAGAGGGTCCAATGACCTGAACAAATCACTTTGCAGCCTGTGCTGGTTTTCACTGAGGTAGAGTTAATTTTCTTCATGGTAGCTAGCTGAACTGTGTTTTGGATTTTTACTGGAAGATATGTTGATAATACACGGATGTTTTAGCTACTGCTGAACAGCGTCTAGGCCTTTTCAGCTCCTACCCCACACAACCAGTAAAGAGGCTGGGGGTGCGCAAGAAGATGGAAGAGGGCACAGCTGGGACCCAAATTGACCACATAGACCAGATGGCCTCGTGCTTAGCATATAAAGGTGTGTGAGAAGAAGGAAAAGAGGGGCATTTAGAGTGATGGCATTTGTATTCACAAATCACCATTATAAGTGATGGGGCCCTGCTTTTCTGGAGATTGTCAAACATCTGCCTGCCCCTGGGAAGCAGTGAATGTATTCTCTGTCTTCCTTTACTTGTGTGAGCAGCTTTTGCTTTATGCTCATTAAACTGCTTTTATCTCGATGCACAAGGCTTCTTCCTTTTACCCTCCCCATCCTCTCCCTCATCCTGCCCAGGGGGAATGAGTGATCAGCCGTGTGGAACTTATTTGCTGGGCAGGGTGAAACCAAACCAGAGCCCTAGTTCACTTTGTTATTAGTAATAGAGATTCATTAATCTATACGCAAAAAAGACATCTTAGGATAGCTCAGGCCAATGAATTCTATGAAGTTTAGTGTTTCATCATATTTCACTGTTTTAAAACATGAAAAGTAAAATAGAAGAATTAACTGGAAAATGCAGTGTAAGGAAACACAAAAGAAGATCATAGGAAAGGGAAGGAAGGGAAGAGAAATTTGAGCTGCTTCCAGATATTTGCATTTTTTAAATCCAGCTCTAGATAGTGGAAAGGAAAAGGAGGTTTAGGCCAGAGAGATATAAATCTAAGTGAGAATAGGAAGGAAGGTTTAACAAGGAAAGATAAGAGCAAGCAGGCAAACCTCATCAGCCCTAAAGGGAGCCATGGCCAACAAAGGAACAGAGGAGAGATATTCTGATGCTGATTTACTAGAGGTCAGCCTGAAAAGCTGGGGGCTAAGATGACAATTTCCTAAACTAAGTCTCTTGTGCACCTCGGAAGTATTTTGTTATCTGTACCTGTCTTTAAATGCTTTTGGTTTGCACCTGTGTTTCCAAATCTCAGCAAGAGACAATATAATACAGGTTTCAGTACATCAGACTGTAATTCCAAGGAAGATTAAGGGCTCTCTGGCACTGTGATGGACTGTATTGATTAAGTCACATTGTCAGAGTCCCTTAGATTCGCTACACATGACCACAGGTGTGCTTGTACCTCCAATAATGACATCTTTTTCCTGACCTCAGATTCCCCAGATCCATCCCTCTGAGATATCCCTGCTGTGGAACTGGGACACAGAGAGCGAAACTGTTAGGACCTGAGGTTTCCGCTGACATTCCAAAAGTCCTGAAAGTCTTTGGAACACAGAAGGATTACAGCTATGACCCCAGCTGGGTGTTATCACTCTGGTGTAATGTAATATATTGTATGTTTGGAGTCACTCTCTCAGCAGTGCTTCTGGTTCAAGGACCAAATGAGGAAACAGAAGAGACACTTGTCGCTCCATCCTCCACGGTACCCGGCCTGGTACAGGTTGCACAGGAAGGTCTAAATCTGTTTTCTCGGTCCTGCTCACAGTCTGTGCATCTCACAAACAGCAAGAAGGAAACAGCATAGCCATCCAGCAACTTCAGTGTGTTGCATGCCAATTGGCTTGAGAAAAGCAGGCCTTTTCTATTAATAACTCACTCAGGTCAAAGGTTGTGTGTGATGCATAATGACTTGGAGCAGACATATTTACAAGAAATGCTTGCTATAGAAAGACACAGAGGCAGATAAGGTAACTTACAGCACTGCTGTGCTCCTGCCACAACACAATATAAACATGACTGTCCCAAGACTGAAAGTGGACAACATGGAAATTAAGTCAGAGACCTAAAGAGAAGGCTGTAGCAGAGCTCAGCCTTTCTGTGGTCAGGAGTGCTTAGGATTAGCAAATGGAGAAAACAGACAGATGTTATGTAAACAGATATTCTCTTAGACTCGTTTTCCTCACCACCACACTCCCCTGAGGTCTCATCTGCCTGGAATCTGGAGAGATTCCCCATGTTGAGAGTTGTAGGACACATGCAAGAACATCCAGCCATAGCTCCTTCCTGCACAGCTGCAGATCCAGTGGGTTGTGGAGGCTTTTGATATTTCATGTGCACAAACAGGCTGGTGTCATTCAAAAGCCAAACATTTCTGTGTAGCCACAAGAGCAAGACTGATGCAAGCAGCAACTGTGTACTTGTTTTTGCTAGACCAATAGCAAAATACATCCCTAGCCATGCATTCAGTGCACTGAGTTCCTCCATTTTATTTTGTTTGCTCAGTATTTGCAAATTTGTACATCCTAGTAGAACATCTGTCCTATTAGGAAAGAGAGATTTTTGGTGCTGATGAACAAGCAATTTGGAGACTTTTCATTTCCCATGCAGTCAAGCATTTTTATAAAGCCCTGCCTGCTGTACTCTGATGCTGTTCATCACACACACACACACACTTTGATCAGAGGGCATGAACTAAAACTGATTTATTTTAAAAGGTCTGACTCCATTTTATAGTATTTCTACAAAGTCCAGGGATTGGGAGAGAAAGCTGACACCTCTCCGCATCCCATTGGTCAAGACAACTGTCCGTCAGCTGTCCATATCTCTAAGAACAGGAATGTAAACTACCTTGAAATTACAAAAACATTGGTTGTGTTTACATCACCCAAGCATGAGAAAAAACCCAAAGCATGAAACTGTGAAATAGGAGAGAAGGCTGAAAAATCAGGGCAACAGTACTCTACATTAAAAATCCCACACAGGCACAAGAGCTTAAATAAAAAATTGCCCATATAGTCAAACCACAACCTCTTCCTTGTAGTCCCTGTCGGCTGACATAGGAAGGCTCTAGCACTGATGTGGCTAATGCCGTGAACACACACACTTTTCATGGTTCATTTGGAGTGTTTGGAACAGTACTCCAGACGAGACTGGCTCCTTTACAAAGAGTTTGTACTGCACACCACTTGCCCCAAGGCATGCAGTGTCACTGACAGACCCTCCACAGCAGCTTTACATCCACTGCTCCATGTGGCATTAATGAAAGCTTGTGGGGCTTGTTCGGCAAATCCAGCATGGCCCAGCAGGCTGTGGCACGCTGCCAGTGCTGCCCTACCCACCAGATCATGGCAAGCAACTGAAGGGGTTGCGCTAAGTATATATCTAATTCAAGCATCTCACTTCACAGAAACTGGACAGGCCTCTCCACTGAGGCCTTCCATTTCCTAAGAATCTGAAAGAGCTGTCTGAAAAGCATAGTATGCAGTACTGGTATGCAGTATCAACACAGCTTACATAAGACACACATACTGTGCTTTCACCCAGCAACTCCTTCAGTGCCACCTTTAAATTTTCAATAAAAACCATGCTGAAGGTACGTGCTTCCCCTGATCGTAAAGTGCATTTTATTGTTTTGTAGTGGATGAGGATAAAAAATGGGAGCACATCTGCTACTTCTCCAAAAATAAATTTGTGTGAATTTTTCCTTGGAGAGACCAGAGAAAGCACAAAATCACTCTTTTCCTTGCAGTGTTGGTTACCCTAACATGACCCTCTGAGACCTCTTCTAAACATCCAGGGACCAAACACAGCTCTATACTTCATGTAATCTTCTAAACAGTAGAAAATATAGGAATAAAACATTATCAGATCTGAATAATAGCATTTTACATACACTTTGCCTAGATGTAATTAATTGTAGAAAGGACAAGTTGATTAATACAATTCTCAGTAATTCTAATCAGGTGATATTACAGAGGCATGAACATGAATTAGCACTGCATGCTGATAGATTTATTATTTCAGTAGAGGCCAAATGTTTCTGCCTCTGCATGAGACCCTTCTAGCATTATTTTTAAAGAGAAATTAGACTTTGGGGGCTCTTAGCAACCTGATCTAATGTCTGGCATCCCTGCCACAGAGGGGTGTTGGAGCCAGATGATCTTTAAGGTCCCTTCCAACCCAATCCACTCTGTGATTCTATGATTTTATGGTTCTATGATGGTATGATTCTAAGATCCTATGATTTTCACTTTCAGGAGGCTAAAGGAGAGCTCTACTTATGAGCTTACTTTGTTCTTTCAACTAAGTTCATAACTGATAAAAAAATGGAACAAGTAATCCAAATTCCTGTGATATCATTTTAGAAGTCATAGAAGTGCAAAACAACCTCTTGTTGAACCTGTACATTTGCTGAGATTCTTGCAAAAGATGGGGCTACAAGCTGTCCTGCAAAAAAAAAAAAAGTTAATAAAAGTCACCTATCTGCACAAACACCACCTTAGTGTAATTAAACTGATAGTGAATACACAAGCAGAAAATTTTCTCGTCTCTAGGAGCTACTGATACAAACTGCTTTTTTAAACCAAAGCAACACTTGCAGGCATACTACTTCAGGTACTGATGCTTGTGCCCCAGTACATAAATTTACAAACCTCATAGTAGACCAAGTTCTGGGGTATTCAGGGATTACCATTCAAACAAAAAATAGGCCAAAATTTGGTCTACTTAGTTTGCTTATTAGCCCTTTTTTTACTTAGCAACTCAGAAATCAGAAACTTATATTTCTGATTCACACTTACAAGACTTTTGCAAAAACTTGGTTAAAATTCTCAGTGGTGTTAAATTTCACCAGCTTTTCTTATCATTGGCTGTTTGCATAAACTAGTGGTGCCAGACACCCTCTCCACCTCACCTCCCTACTATTTGACAAAAAAAGTCATTCCCTTCATTCCTTTTTGTCCTAAGTCATGCCTTGCTCTTGTTTTTTTGTCTTTTCTCTGATAATTTAATGAATTCTACTACTTTAAAACACCCCAGTAATCCATCCTTCTTTTCTGTATTCTTATGGCTCTCCTTATTCTCTTGTTTTGGACTGCAAACTCAGTTGTATTTTCACAGAAATTATAATTTTATCATTTCCTGCTGCAAATGCCACAGACAACAATATGTTTTTGCTGGCACTAAGATCAAAGTTGGATGCTGTCTCCCTCAGATCTTGACTAGTAAAACACTTAAACATGCAGAAAGCCATTTAGAGTAGAGTAGCACTCAGAGCAATTTAAGTACCTTAGACCTGACTATCCATGCCTAATTACCAGGGTGGGATTTAAAATGTGCAGATTCAAATTGAGTGTACCAAAACCCATCTGGAGTACACTGTTCACTGGTTTGAATAAATGCAACATTAAAAATCAAATAATCCCTAAATACCATGAATCAAAAGTGTCATGCCTAATGTGACAGATAAAAGGACTGCAGTACTCTTTGCAGGATTTTTGTAAGATATACATAGATAGATATAGATATAGATATATATACATATGTATGTATAAATCAGATTTTAGTTGGTTGGAAACATGTTTTTAGACTTTACATATTGCTCTTTGAAAAATTTTTCTCTGTTCCTCTACCCAAGCTAGCGTTACTGTGGAGCAGGGAGGGATTCCTTCTAGGAAATACGGTTTTACTTTAAGCACAGCAGCTAATAGCATAAACAAAAAGTATATAACTAGTATCTGGTGATGAGAACTGAGTACTTACTTTAACTCAGTGTTACTGGAAATGGAAAGCAAAGCTAATATTTGAAATACGGTGAGAAGAGAGCAGAATTGTAGCATGATTTCATAGTTGTATTTCAACTGTAGGTGAAGTGTGACTTTTGAGGAGTAACTAATTTGTATCCGAAAATTCCACCACTCTTGCAGAAAAAAAGAAATGAAGCTGTGGCTGGTGACAACCACTGAGTTCAAAGACAGGAGCATTGGGCATAGTTTGAGTGAACTAAAGGGTACAGTAACCCTGCAACAGGTATTAAAACATGCTTTTCTTCATTCTCTACTACCATCTTCAGAAAATCTGACATTAAATTTTATTCAAAAGCACAATCTGACCAGTAAAAATATTTTTATTAGATCTTTCCATCATGATTTCAAAAGGCATTTGATGTGCCTGTCATATATATGAACTAAATCACATGTTCTGCACAGCACATTCACCACTAAAATTAGCATTCTAGGCCCCGGTAAGCATCCTCAAGACTGAAAGATACATTTTGAGGAATTGCTGACAAAACCACAAAAAACCAAGTAAATATAGTGTAATATAGAAGTTATCTAGCCAGAAACCAAGGAAATTCTATCATTATGACTGTTTGTTCAAAATTATTTTGTCCTGAGGCATATGTGCCCTTTAATTATCCAATCACACACCGTGTTTCCAGTAGCAATCTTAATTCTGTTTTGTTTATCTTTTCAGTATGGGTCAGCATCATTGTCAACAGCGATGACAGCCTATTAGTAGGTCCATGATGTAAAAACATAAAACATAGAAATAGATTACACAATACAGAATACAGGTACTGGCTGTTTGTGTTTAAAGTCCCGTGGGTGGGGAGCTTGAAAGGGTTTATAGAGCTGGCTTATGCCTTTTCACCACTGTCCTTAGTCAAATAACTCCAGCTGCAGTATTGCTGAGGTTATGTGTACTCGCATGAATGTAAATAACTACATAAACAGAAAAGGTCTTTCTTGATCCTTCATTATTTCCATTTAAAAAATCGTTCGGCACAATTAATCGTTTAATCTGGTCTCCCAAAATGAGGTTTTAAGCCTTCTTTTAAGCTTTGCTGCCAGAAAAGATACCAAAATACATGAAGAGCAGTCTGACAGTCCTAAAATATCGACATGCCTTTAGCTTCAAAGGAAAGCTGGAATACTTAGCTATTTTCTACTGAAATCTGCCATCTAAAAATACAAGTTTTCATATCAAGATTATTCAATAAGAAATTCTTACAAACCCAAACATATTAATCTCTTTCACACTTATGCATACATCAGCTGTTTCATCCCAAAAATATTTAATTTGGTTAGCAGAATTAGTCCCCTCACTTTATCAGGTGTCTTCCTCAGATGAATCACAATATTCATCTTACTTAATTTGCACCCTTTTTAGGATCAGCCCCAATATTTTACATTTCATCCACTGTTACTATAGCTCTGTTGTAAGCCATGGACTCGTCTCTTATTTTCCCACCATTTTCACAAGTATTTACCCCATCTCCATATCCTGGGGTTCAAAAATACCTCAAGGGGTTTCAGTCAGAAGAAATATTGTTGTAGGCTTGACACGTTCACCTTTTTTTCATTGCCATCACATGGGAAAACAAGCACATTCCATGCCAAAATTAATCAAATTCAGCAATCTTTTGACAGTAGTGCTCTAGCATCTTCTTTCACTGCTTCATCAATCACAAATAAATCATGATGGCTGGTGAGGCACTGGAGGATTGACATGGCAGTGTGTCAATAGCTGTAACTGAAGTATTGTTGTTGCCTGGTAAATTATTAGCACAGAGGATTGTTGACTGACCATCAATTCCCCAGAAGTTTGGAGCCATCAGGGCACATCTTTCAAAGCCTATTGGCCTCAGAAGACTATAACAGCAGTTTAACTTCAGCAGGGGTCTAACATTTGGACTGGGCTATCCATATCCATGTCCGGGTCCAGGCCACATTTGTTGATGGGCTGTCTCTCAGCATGCAGCTGGGGAACCATCACCAAATAGTCAAGTTACTAATGCAGCTCCCCAAAGAGCTATGGCCCTAGGACAGGTCACATTTTTTAATCAACGACTTGGAAAAAAACAAAGTCATTACAGATAACATTTCCAATAGTCACAAAGACTGATGGAAGGCCATATAAGAGAACAAGCCCTCAACCCCATGAAATTTTAATGCCTGGAAGCTAGGCATACACATTTAATAAAGCTAAATGTAAAATCACACAGTGTCCGAGTGATGATTGATGACTGATCTGCTCTGTGCCCATTAGCACCCCTATATGATTATGCGCTGTCATTTTTGGCTTGCAAACAACAAGCAAGATATTGAGCCACATGCAGTCATACAGTTAGGGATGTTACGACTGACAGAAGATAGGTTTTCTAAGTCCTATAGATTCATTGAGTGAAAAGGCTTTCTCTAGAACTGAAATACAAGGCTACTTAGCTAGAAAGGGTTCAAGGAGAGATTTATTTGGAGCCAGTCATTAGCAAGTCACATTAAGGTCATGCTGAAGCCATCAGCGCCTGGATGATCTATTAAGATATGAAATGATCAGTTACTCAAAGTAAGGCTAATTGTATCTAATTACCCCATAACAGTTTCCTTAAACTGTTGGGAGTGTACAAAATGAGAAACCCTTGCCATGTGGCCAGGTCACACTAATTGCCAGAAACAAAATAGAAGGGAAAAATTTGGCCTTAGAATAAGCAGGGAGGTATGGCTGTTCAATTTCTAATATCTGTAATTGAATCATCTGCCAGGAATTTCACAAAGAAATGCTGGTATTTTCTATCACCTTAGCGTGCCTGAAGCTAAAGACATTTCCATGATATCTGCTGAATACCCCCTGGACACTCAGACATGCAGTTTTTTGGACTGTGACAATACACACTTTGCAGTACCTATCACCACAAAACATGGTTTCTGCATTTCCATCTGGGATTATTCAGGAGTTGGCAATGCAAGGAAATGCCTTTTCACATTTTAGAAGGGATCTGTATGAGAATAAAAATCTTCTGGTGACATTTACCAGCTAATTGAGCCCTTACTAGGAGTGTAGTAGTAGCAAACATTACTGATTCTTCTAGGAAACGTAGCAGTGCATCTAAACCCAAAAAGCGTAGGTGAGCAATGTCTAGAGAAATGTAGTTTGGGTAGCAATAATTGAGCAAGAGTTCCAAGAGCCAAAGAGAAGCATTAAATATTGAAAAACTTAGCCTATTTTTATAGGCTGTGATGTGGCAATCCATTTTAACTAAACACAGAGAAGGCTCATGGGCAATTTGATTGTACTGGGTAAGCACTCACACGCACCACAGTGACAGGATCACAGGGAGCCTGTCAGCCTGTCAGACAAATATATGACAAGATAAAATAGCTGGAAGCTGAAGGGAGGCAGTTCGAATTGATAATAAAATGTTATCTTTGTTTTAAATGAGGAATTATTAATTTAGGAATGATTGCAAGGATTGGGTTTTGATATGAGCTATCACTGGCAACTTTTAATTAAAACTTAGGTGTTTTTCTGGGAGAGCCACTGTAGTTAAACAAGAATTTGTTTATTTAGTCATACAACCTATGCTGTAGAGCTCAAGCTACATACCCACAGATTGTTCCATTCTAAGCTTGATAACTAATCTTCTATATCTTCACTTTTTTTACTTTCAATGAAGAGGAAAAAGAGTATTTTTTTTTCTGTGTGGGAAATACAAATTCCAAATGTTTTCCTAACACACCACTAAAAAGTGATCATATTTCTGCTGCTGAATCTTGACAATTGTTTAAGAGTTCGATCCTCAAATGCTTTGAATTTACAGAGGAGTTTGTTTATTTGTTTATTTGCTTTTCCTGAGTGAAAATGTTTCTGTTTCTGCAAAGTAACTCAGGCTTCGCTAAGAAAACTGTCATTTCTTCTTATCAGAAAACACAACCCCATGTGGACAACCCTGCCCTGTATCCTTTCCATCAGGTTTTCTTTCTCTGCACCACTACCTTGATTTTAATGAAACCTGTCCTTGTGCTTCTGCTAGCTTTGAATTAGCTATTCTTCATCCAGTCAGATTGATTGACTTTTTTATCTCATGACTGCCCAAGTATGGAACAAGCTTCTTTCACAGCCATCTATACCACTTACAAGTTGTTTTCTGGTTTATTTCCATTTATTCTTGTAAACACCAAAGCACGAGAGACTGAAGTCTTCAAATTTTACAATTTTACTTCATCAATTTACTTAAGAAAACTCTGCTGAATTCCATTATTATTCCCTCAAAGTAAAGACCTCTCTCTTTCATTTTACTTCTTCAACTGCTTATGCAAAGCAGGATCCTCTTTGAGCTAAGTTGATATTGAGGGATAAATTCTACTTTGTTTTTTTTCACTGTGTATTATTGTTGTAGAAAAATAGTCTGTAATCACTCTATCACATAAGCTGTACTACTCATTTTTGCTTAATTTAATCAAGTTCCCAATATGTGTTGTGGATTGTTTACGAATCTGTTAAAATATTGTATCTATATAGTGTATTTAAATATTTTGCAGCAAACGGCAGGACTTTGATTTCCAGTACTTTTATAACTGGAGGGGACTTTATGGTAGTAAATACTACCTCCATTTTTTATATTTTTTCTTATGAAATGGTCAGCTAGCATCCCCAAGAATTAATCAACATTTAAGAATGAGGACCAGGAATTTTAGTGTAAATTTATCTCTCACAATTAAAGCTAGTATGCTTAATTTTCTAGTTCTTGTGTCTTTGTTAACTTCCATTACTGTATCAGAACTGTAGCGTTTTTCACATCCCTCCACTGTGATGTATTTTACATCCAATTATTCTCTAGAGAGACGGGACTGAAGGGAACCTTGAGATGTCATTAAGTTTATTATTGCTTTGCTCCAGAAAGAACAATTATGCCAGTGTCATTTCTGACAGGTGTTCCACTAGTTGGTTCTTAAGGACTTTAAAAGATGGAGATTCCACCAATTCTCTTGGCAATTTATTGCAGTGCTTCATTTTCCTACCAATTAAGCTGTAGCTTATACCCATTACTTCCAGGCACAGAACATGGAAGAATGGTTTATTCCCTCTCTTTGCCAACACCTTTTATGTATTTGAAGGTTGTTTGGTTCTAACCATCCTTTCTTTTCCAGGTTAAATAACCCAATTTGTACAATCATTTTTCATAGGTCACATTTTTAGACTACCGAACATTCCCATTTTTCTCTACTGAATTTTCCTCAGCTGGTCCACATATAATTGGAAAATTGCTCTGAGTGAAGCCTTTAAATGCTGAATCAATAGGAAAAATTTCTTCATGTCTTGCAGGCTACACTTGAGGTAATAAATTCTATTTGATCCCAAAGAGCTCTGGACCTTTTTCATCAATATGACATTGTTGAATCATGTTGAGCGTATCTACAGTTACGGCTAATTTTAACCCCTATGTCCTTTCCTGTAGAACTGCTCTTTAAATTACTTTTATCCATCCCATCTACAAAACAGACAATGACTGCTTAATGTAGGTGTTCCCATTGAATAGTGTCTGATTATTTTCAGATTATGTCTCCAATTTGTCAAGATCCATTTAAATTGTTATAACATTCTCAGTATATTCATCCCTAGCTTGGCTCCATCTGCAAATTAGATAACCACACTCTGCATTCCATCATCCCATTTATTAATAAGCCATTGAACAGCAAATGGGTTAGAAATAAGTACTACTCTATGAATCCTTTTATTTTGACAGTTACTGATTGGTAAACACTCTTTCAGTACTATTTCCAAATTCCATTTCTAGTTCTAGATCTAGATTCCCTGAAGTCACCATGTTGGTTTAGCTAGTATAGGACATATTGACATGGAGAATATCAGAAGTCTTTCTAAAATCAAAATACAGTGTGTCTGCCCTTGGTCCACATACTCTTTTCCTGCCACTGAAGGAAATTCAGCTAATAGCTTATTGTAAATATCACATATAATTGGTGCAAAACAGAATGCAAAGCCTGACTGAGTGAAATCCTTGCAATGGATTGTGATCCCATATTGTGTTTTAATTCCCACAGAGGAGTTGCCTACCCCCAAAATTTATTTTATTCTCTGTAGTGCACTGCAAAGTGTCTTGGGAATCTGAAGCACTTTACATGCCTTGATGAATAGTAAAGATGTGCTGCACAGGTTTTAAAATGAAAACAAGATTTTCATTCTCTGAAATGAAAACAAAAATATTCACTAATTGGGAAAGAAAATAGATAGCAAACAATACATAGCAGATGGTTTAAATTGTAAAAAACGATAAGGGAAGCTAAAGGTGCCAGAAAGCTTTGTGGATGGCAGGGCTGAGACCAATAAAAAAATCATGTCTGAAGTCTAGTTTGAAAGAAGTGAAAGAAATTAAAATTGTAAAATTGGTATAGGCTCATTGTTCAACTGAGATGGTCAGTTTATTCACAATAGTGCAGGAGCAGAAGTGTTTATGAAATATTTCCATGCTGTATTTAAAATTAAGAGAGATTACAAAAGGATGATTCTTGTATGATTAAGTACTTTCTAACCTATTTGTGACAAAAGACATTAAACAGCTACTACATTTAATAATTTTTTATGTATCAGGCTGGGAAAACTTGCATCTAATTCCCAAAAGCACTATCTGAGGAACTCTCTGTCTCACTTATCTTAACACTTACTGAATTCTGGACTTTCTATGAAATTCCAAAAAACTGAAAAAATGAAAATGTCTTGCCAATAGTGCAAGAGGGCAGGACAAATGCAGGAGAGGAAAATCTACTAAAGAAGTAACATATGGTTTTAATAGATGAAGTTTTGCACTGTAACACATTTCCAACATTTCCATTTATCAAAATTACTTGAAAAATATAGAGGAATCTGAATTTTTGCCCAGCTAAAACAGATGGCAGGCACATTACAGTGTTTCTAGACTACAACTTCAAGTTTTGAAGGAGGCTCAAAATGAGTTAAAACAAAAAAGTAATTGAGCTGTCTGACATACTCTCTTGTAAACAATTATTCATACCAAGCAACTTGTCACAGCTCCGTCAGTTGTATTGAGGTGTAGACCAGGATTAGTCAGTATCTAATTGGCAGCGGTTACAATACTTTAGCAAATTAGAGAAAATTCATATCCTCCTGCTGATCTATGTTTGGTTATGTATTGCGTTCTTATGTTTATGCTTTTGTGAACATTATCAACCATCAGCTGCCTTCATGATTATGTGCTCCACATAAGCAGTCATTTTGTATTATAATCAGGTTTTATGCTCCTACCTGTACAGAGACATGCTAATTTAAAATTTCTCTATTATTGTCAGAAAAGCCTGATTATATCAGGATTTGGATGACAAAAGCTGATGGACCAGGCCCTTGTTCTCAAGAAGTCTATTGAAATGCTTCAAATCAAGACTAGAGACATCAAAATGACCATTCCTGTAACTTTGGTAATCAGCTTTGATAGATAGTCTTAAGATGTTCAATTGCTAACCTCTGAATTCTGCTGAAAATAGGACAGGACTAGAAATCAGGAATTATAGCAAAGTCCAACCCAAAATACTTTCAAAACCAAACACAAACAACGCAGAAACTCAAATCCAACTATCGAGCATTCCACTCGAAGTTCTTAGATGAAAGATTCTGTGCATTTAGTGTGTGGCAGATAGCTTTACTTGCCATCAATTTTTTTTTTTTTTTAATCCATACATTTTGTCTCTTGTACCTAGCTGTTTCATTCCTCAAAACCTATATCACAAGCATCTAGCTTCCCATGTCTTGACAAAAATGCATCCTTGGAGGACTGGGCAAGAATACTGAGACTTCATTGGGGGTTAGATTTGTTTCTTTTTTATTTATAGAATTTTTCCCCGTAAGTTGCCAAGAGACTAACTGCTGGGTACGTATGACTGCTTGACCAAAACAAAGAAGTGGCCAAAGGAGAGGGTAGCACTGGGCTACACCCTTGTTTGGTCTCTGAGAGTTTTTCTCTCCAAGGGAAAAAAGAGATACCNAAGCCCACTTAATATCTAAGTTGTTATAATTTGGAGGGTGGGGGTTTGAATTCTCCATTCCAAAGGGAGGTCTTGCCCTCCCTAGCAGATATCTGTCTTTTCTGACCAAGACAGACTTAAATTCATCTCACCCCAGAGGCATTTCTACAGCATGATTTATAGTCCTAACAATATAGTTCTAAAGGTAAGCATCTAAAATGGGTCCAACAAACCAAGTCTTAAAGCCCCTATTTCTTTCCCTTTTCCATAAAAAAAATGGGCAGCCCACCAGATGTCAGTGTCTTCATTTTGGATATCCAAAGGGAGGAGAAAAAAATTCTAAAACCTATGCTTTCACAAAGTAGAAATAGGCTATGTGATTTCATTTTATCACCATTTCCTCATCTCTAACTATCTCAATATATATGAGCAATGCATTAGTTTTCTAGATCTGTTTGCCAGAACCTTCCTTACAGTCACTTATTTTAAAGGTTGTAAGTTTGGCTCAGCGTACTACAGTGTCCATATACCTTCCCCAAATCCCAAAGCTTTAGGCAGTTGTTTACTAACCACACGAATCTCTAGACACCTGGATAAATAGCTCTATTAATTGCAAAGATTGCTGTTTCAAGTCAAAGTGGATCAACATTTATGCATTTTACTGGTTTCACTACAACATAAAATTTAATTTCTGTACACTGGCATCTAAACCATTTTTGGCTCCATTCCATATTCCCTTTTAAGTCTCACTGTCCTCATAGTCATAAATGAAGGACATAATACTTTGTTTCACTTGTAAATGTCAAGCGATGTAACATTATCATCTACGTTACCAGTAACACTAATAATACTGCAGACTAGACTGCTCTGTCTTCATCAAAGGCTATGCATCAGTTGAGACACAGTGCTGATGATAACCTGAGTCAGCTATCAGGGAGCAGGGCTCTGTAATATGTAGGTCACTACCAGGGTTCATTTCAGCAAACACCTGCAAATTACACTTTGCCAGAAAAAAAATTCATGTCAGCAGAAACAAAAGCAAAGTGCAGAGAAGATATATGAATGTACTTATATCCTCATGACCTACCCAAGCACACAAGAAGCTCTTGATAGCTTTTTGAATATCTGTATAATCCCTGTCCTCCCACAGTTTTGGATTATTTTTGCATTGATTTTTTCAGATGGTTTCCAAGCCACATTTTCACTCTACCTATTAAAGCAGTATAAACATGTTGATGTCTATGATGGCAATGAAATACACTGCAAAACAAGACCTGGAGCTGAACTCCAAATGCAGGTGTGCTAAAAAGAAACTCCTCCATATTAGCAGAGTAAAAAACACTTCTATTAATTCTCATTTAACACGTGTCCTGCACACAGGGGTGGAGGAAAGATTCCTCTGAGTGGCCAGCTAGGTTCACCAGCCCTTCAAACAGAGGTTTACCTCATTGTCTGCACAGTAATAAATTGATCTAAAATATTCAAATCTTAAATTCTTTTTAAGGCTAATTTGCAATCATTTGGGTTTTTTTCCCTCACTGTAGTTAGTGGAGAGGCAATTTTATGAAAAAGAGAAGTATTGCTTAAGAGTGAAATCTAATTAGCTCACTGCGCAACATATATTCACAACCAGTATGTTTAAATAATGCATCCTGTTTCTGATTGTCTCCCTTGACTGCTGCCTTAATATTTTTCTTACCTATTGTTCTTATTCAAGGGAGGATTCATTCAGGGCACCCACATGTTTATACATACTGACATTACGCACTTTAATATAAATTAATGTCTATTAAATTATTTTTGTGTATTAATTGAATCTTCCCCACTGGAATCCCCTTGCACCACTCTTTTCATACGCAGATAAATAAAAGAAATATTTTGAGCTACCATTCACCATCTGGGTAAATGTCAGCTATATCCCTACCTAGAGGGTTAGGCATTTATTTCTCAAGAGGACAGGTGTTGGTTTTGCTTTCCTTGCCTACAGTTTGCACAGCTGAATAATTTAAAAACGACTGGGTGCTGAAAGATAAAATGAAGATGGAGAATATTGTTTCTGGCTACAATCCCCAGTGCTGTAGGTGGCATTTTCTGCTAATACAGCTTGAAGTAGAATTGCTAGCAAAACCAGAGATTTGAATCATCATAATTAAGGCTGTGTCAAATGGGATTTTTTCTTTGAAAAAGAATACATACATAAATAATACTAAGTGCATAAGCCACCAGTATATATTTAATCTATATATCAGTTACGTCCCTAAATGAATGGTCATTCAATGAGTTCGCTAAAATTCCTGCATTCTAAATATCAGACCAAAGCAGCAACTGTAGAGAAATGTTCTATGAAATATGTTTTGCACAAACATTTATTGCCTTTGAAAAATGCTATATTTTCCCATAATTAGTAAGCTGGCAAAAGGTGTCAAACTTTGAATTCTCTTCCATCATTAATATCAGAGTTATGCACAGTAGGGCTGACATTGTTGAGATTCCATTAAAATGGATGCAATGTAAGCATATAATACGGGGCTTTGTTGAAATCAAAGGGTTTGCAGCATAAATAAGAGAAACAGAAGTTTGGAAAGGTCAAAGTGAAGAAGGGATTTGCCCAGGGCTGCACATAATTAAGTGTTCAAGCTCCAAATTGATTCACGATGCCTGGGCTAACTGAGTGATGTGCTGTCTGCATGTTTGACAGTGTAGAGGAAGGTGTATCTTTTGAAGCAATGCCATGATTCTGCACCGTGTGCTAACCTTTGAATTTGTCTAATAGGGGTTTGGTCTCAATTTTGTATGCAACTCAACCCTGATTTTTTTGTTTTGTTTTGTTTTGTTTTGTTTTGTTTTTGTTTTGTTTTTTGTGCAAAATTTAATCTTGGGCAAAATAGGCTGCGTGTGTGCAGCTGCACACTGTTGTTCTTTAGCCTGTGTCTTCCCAAAGTGTATGTAGTACTTTATTAACAATGACAGTATTTTGTAATTGAATATTCAGATAAATTCTACATGAGGTCAAAATGTTTTATCAATGATCAATCTCCAATTGATTTGCCTGTACAGCCCAAAGTATTTGCATATCTCCTCAACACTGAGCTGAGAACACACTTAACAGCATGCTGAAGCATCCCTCATGAGCCAGTAGTTAGAGGAGGGTCAAGGTGAGGGTCAATACAATACCCACTACAGCAGCAGAGAAGTCATCAGTTTGAATTTATTCTCATCTGAGGGACAACCCCATTTACTCTTGTATATTGAAGGAGGAGAGAAAAAGAGAAGAAGGAATAGGTGGAAATGATGAAAATGTCAAGGAAAATAGGCTTAGGGAAATAGCGAAGATGCAGAAGAAACTGCAACTGCAAGTAAAGCAGGAAAGAAATCCCTCCAAAAGCAATATAATGTTCAGCAATGTCAAGTGCAATCAGCCTAATTGCCCTTTTCTCAGAGCCTTTTCCTGTCTTCATCTCCAAAAGACACAGCTCATGATGCAACTTGAAAAGGCTTCACAAAACCATCCAAATCACCTCTCTACCTAAACAAATATCAGCTTTTTCTGTGTCTGTGTCAGTCCTGATGGATATTTATCTAACCTGCCCTTAATGGTGTCCCCAAAGAGAGACTGAACACCAGCGTCCTGCCTTAGATTTTAACAAACTGTTTCCAGTGTCTAACTCAGTGGTTTAAAATCTTATTATTGCAAAAATACTTTTAGACATTTCCGGCTGCATCTGCAGGTCTAGTCAAATGAAACCACACACTACATATTGTGTTTCTTAATTACCCATCACAAATTATTTTGAGACCTCCACATAGCAATTTTTGCAATATGCAAAGACTAAGCCCAGCTAATTTAATCAATTTATTCTTAAGTAATGTATTCTAGACCATCCATCATTTGAATCCTTTTGAATCATCTGTAGTCTCACTTCAAACATTTTACTGGCCAGAGACAATACTCCAGTGGGATAGAGCAGTCCAGCTGTGGAACAGCTGGTCCCAAGGAAAGAAGGAGTATTATTTTGCACATCCCCACAGTCTGGAGTTTACATTATTCAGTGCAGAATATCTGGGTTTGGGTTTCTTTGGCATCCAGGGAAAGGTAGGGCATGGTGTTGTTGACTAGTACTCGCTTTGTTATCCATAAAACCTACATATAAAGATCTGCTACTTAAATAGTTGTTTCCTTCTTATTTGTGCAGCTGATTTTTCCTGCCTAAATGCCGTTCCTTATATCTATCCCCAGTGAATAGCATCTTATTTATTTCAGACCATACCTTCAATTTGTCAAGCTCACTTTAAATTCCAATCCTGTCTTCCAACATACTCACAGTCCCTTGCAGATTAGTGTCATTAGCAAACCTAATAAGCATGCTCTCATTCCTTTCATTTTTGGCAATCCCTTGAGATTACAGCACAGTTATGACCTTGTTAAATTGTAGGGATAAGATACATATTTTTCTGCAACACTTTAAAACAGCAACCATCAATCAAATAGACTTTGAGGATATTTGTTCTTGAGAATTCTGTACAGGTCTCCAGGAAGACAGGGTAAGCCTACACTGCCTTTGAAGGAAATCCCGAGGCCAAAGTCAGTGTTTTGTTCAGCTCCATTATTGAGCCTCCCTCACAGCCCCAAACATGCCCAGACATTGGTTCTGTCTTCTCATAGCAGTGGAGTCCCATCAGAAAGGCATGTCCAGGGATCATCCACTTCAAAATACACATCAGCTGCCTTTGAAGCCTTTTGCAAATGCTTCCCCATCAATGGGGAAGGTGCAACAATTGAGATGTTCAGGGAGCTAAGTCTCTAACAGAGTAAAAGAATTTGCCCCACACCACAAAAAGGGTTGTGATTGTGTGCTGGCTGTAGAAGTGACCAAAGAAGCCAAATGTGACCCACTCTTTAGCCCCCATTTGTACTAGGGCTGGGGAAGAACTTGTCTACCTGCCAGGAAAACACAGAGCCTGAAGTTCAGGGCAGCACCTCCACCTTGACTCCAGCACTGCTGAGGTTGCACCTCAGATTCTGTGTTTGGTTTTGGATTCCTCACTGCAAGAAAGATACTGAGATGCTGTAGTATGTCCAGAGAAGGGCAACAGAGCTGGTGAAAGGTCTAGAGAGGGGCTCATATGGGGAGAAGGTGTGAGAGGTGGGGGTGTTCAGCCTGGAGAAAAGGAGGCAGATCAAGGGTGGACCTTATTGGTCTTCACAACTACCTGAAAGGGGGTAGTAGCCACAGATGGGGATCAGTTCTCTTCTCTCAAATAGCAAGCAATAAGATGAGAGGAAATGGCTCAAGTTGTGTGTGGGGAGGGTTAGATTACATCTCAGGATAAATTCCTCCACAGAAAAGGCTATCAAGCATTGGAACAGGCTGCCCAGGGAAGTTGTTGAGTCCCAATCCCTGGAGGCTTTTTAAAGATGTGCAGGCTTGTCACCTGGGGGCATGGTCTAGGGTGGGCTTGCAGCACTGTGTTAGTGGTTGGACTTCATTATCTTCAAGGTCTCTTCCAACCTGAATGACTCTATGATTCTACAATTAGGATTTAATCCAACTCTGACTCCAGCAGCAGGCTGTGGTTATGGTCTGCCACCAGCTCTGGCAGAAAATGATTGAAACATGCCACACCAGTGGCACATTCTCCTCTCTTCATAAGAGCAATGGAGAATCAGAGAACTTCAACAAAGAAATGTCTTACAATAGCCTCTCTACACAGAAATGTCAGCTTTTTAAGTAGTTAAAGGCTGGTTAATATAACTGCTCAGTGCTACAGGCAGTCTAGGTTTTGCTAAGATACTGTTACTCCTACTTCTGGACATGAAAATATTTCACTTTTCAAAAAATCTAATCCCCAGTAGAGCTGCTATAATTCCTAGATTTAGATAAATGTAAACTCAGATGGAATTTAATTCATTGAAAGATGTCTATTGTGTTTAAGCTTTTGTGTCTTTAGTTGCTGTTTATTTGAAGCAAAGGAACACACCAGTTTATTTACAAATAGAAAACTTAAAACTGCTCCAAACACCTCCAGTTACTTCATCTACTTCAGTTTAACAAAAGGTCTGAGAAAAAGGAAAATAATGGAGGGGAATCAGCCCACAAAAAACTAAATCAGTCTTTATTTGTGAGACTTCTGTAACCCTCAATGCCACAATGGAAACCATGTGTATACTAAAATATACTGCTAACATGAGGAAAAAACACTTCACAGAACCAGTGAATGGTGTAGTAAGTGGCTCATCACATTCAAATAAAAATCCTTGAACAACATCTGGTAAAAGCTAAAGGTGCTGCAAATAGACTTGCTCTAAATTGCTGAGGATCAGCTAATTAGACATTTAGTTGTCCATCCCCTGCTTTGTTTTCCAGTTAATCAATTGAGCAATGTCAAGGGTCAGAAAAACTCACTCATACAAATGTTAAGGGGGGGAACAGGCAACTCTTGTTAGGTTCCCAGTATAGGAAATCAGCAGATGAATTTTTGATAGAAGGAGCTGGATTTCCTTTGCTGGAAGTAGAATGAACTCATATTAGCATTAATAGATCTTCTCGTGGAAAGACCCATCATAATTAGTAATCATCATTTATCGTCATCAGAATTTCACCAACAGATCCTAATCACTCCTTTCCTCAATTACTCACAGAAAAAACAGATGTATGTTAAAATGTTAAATGCAGGAGAGCACTTTATGCCTGGTAGAAGATAGAGAGTGCCCGTGGCTTATTTAGACAATGAATTTTACTTTTCCTCAGACTTATAATAAGAAAAAAAGTGCCTATTTTGCTTTTTAAATCATAGCAGTGTAAAGGCACAGTTTTTGAAAGAAATTGAAGAGCTGCTCTTAAGGGCACAGAAACTCTGGGGGAAAATACCTTACATATTCCCTTTATTTATATTTTCCTTCTCTTTCTCCACATCTTCCATATTCCAAAATCTTTTCTGACACTGGATATATTTCTCATCATATATTTATTATGTGAGATTATCTGCTCTCTCCTCAATCTATTTCAGCTATATCCAGCTGGTGAGAGATGCAGAAGTGCAGATGAGGGCTACACAGCTCCCAGGGCTGGGATATCTCTGTGCGAGCATCACCTGAGGTAAATCAGAGTTGGCACACCAGACATGACACCCCATTAATGCCATTTTCTCTTTCTGTTACCTCACTATCTGGGACTATTAGACAAAGATGACATTCCTCACTGCTAAAGAAAGCCAGACTCCTGGAACTGCTGGAGTGGAAAGGGACCCCTGGGTCATCTTGCACAAAATCCTGGATTAGATCCCAACTTCTCGGTGCTTTAATCCAACAACAGAGAGAGAAGGGAAAAAACCCAAAACGCCACCTTATTGGGGTGAAAGATATGTTTGTTAAATATTGTTTAAAATTATGAAAGAGAAGATATGTATTCATCCCTACTATCTCATGTAACTTCCTTTATTCTTTATCCTGTACAGTGAAGACAGCTGTGCACGAAAGTCAGCTGGGTGAAGGAAATGGGGTCATCTTCACAGATTATTCCTATTACCTGTTAAATCCTCACTTATCCCTTCAGTCACAGGGCACACTGAATGCAATAAAATGAGTAAGAAGGGTGCAAAGTTCATAGATATGTTCATATAGGTTTTTATGGCCAATAAGAACTTCCCCATTAATGAACAAGTTAATGATTATGTTATAAAGTGTGGGGTGCCTAACTTCCTACTAGACTAAACATTGAGTTCTAAAAGAAGTTTATAATGTACTAAATGTGTCTATTATTAAAATCAGTGAGTAGAGCCTTTTTTCAGATTAAGGGACATGGGTATCAACAAGCTCTCTTCTCACCCTTCATGTCATACTGCCAGTTTGCAGAAGGCTTAGTTACAACAGGTACTTTGACCTCTAACTCCTTTACTAAGGATTAATACCAGATGGTTAGATAATATGCTTTACATGCACTGCCTCATATATTCCTCTCTATTTTAGCAGCTTATTATGAGCTTGTATATCCTTTTTATGCATATATTGTCTTGGATTATCAATTTATGCCATTTATTGTCAGTATTTTTGTTTTCAACAAAATTGTTTCCATCCTTCACAGAAATACATACTCAGAGATTTTCTGCTACTTAGCACAAGCTAGAAAAAGCAAATGGACATACTTTGTTTCAAAAAGTAATAAAGAACAAAGAATTCAGAAATCATTGGCTGAGTGCCTTTGCATTCTGATGTGCAATTGCTTGAATCTTGTCTGATTAGCAAAAAAAAAAATTAAATATGCTTCAAAGTTGAAGCAGGATGGAAGTTTGTATGTATGGCGTCACCACCTTGTCCTACTCTATAGAGGAAAATCATGCCAGAAATTATTTGGATGCAATAACATTTAATGTCCATGTGCTTGTTCTAATGAATTCATTATTTCCTTTGCACTCAGTTTTAGCAGTGATATTGTGTTAGAGCACAAAGTCTGTATTTTCATTTAATTTCCTGTAGGCTTTTTTGTTTGGCTCATTTATCTTTCCTTATCCCTTGAAACCATCTATAGTAATTCACTTCACTGCAGCTAGACCTTTTGACAGAGACAGAAATAATCAGTTCCAGGCACTGCTGATTCCAAAGTCAGCTAACATCTGATCATTTAATGCTTTTTAGGTTAATGGAGACTTTTGGACAGCATTTCTTTCTCTTTTGTCCGGTCAAGGAGTTTATCCATTCTCTTTCTACTGAACCACAGTTTAAGTAGTGGTACAAAACCAAATCACACAGAGATATAACAAAATAAAATTTGGGGTTGTTATTCCCTGTTCTAGATAATGTCTCTCAAAATATTTCCTTCCGTAGTACAGTAGTGTCACAAAATATTTCAGTATGGAAAATTTGTTATTTAAAACCTTTTAAAATGTAAGACAAACTCATGTAAATACAATATCCATTATCCTTAAGCTTAGTTAAATAGTCAAATGGTTCTTAAAGGTTATTTTGTTGTTTAGAGTTAAGTAGGTGTATTAAATGTGATTTGAGTAATTAATTTTTTTCTGTTGAAGACAGTGTTCATGAAAACTTCCCAGCTGACAGGTGACAACCATTTCTTGATGTAGAGGGCCACCTCTCTGCCCCTACTGCCTTGCCTGTCCTTTCTGACCAGATGTAGCCATTGATAGCCACACTACAGTCATGGGATTCATCCCATCAGCTCTCAGTAATGGTAACTATCTTCAAGGTGTACTTCAAAGTTAAAATAGCAAAACATAGTTTCAAATATTAAGTGCAAACAAAATGCTTTTTTCTGATTTTGACCATTCAAAATTTGTATGAGATCAATGATATAATTTTGGCCTGATAATTACTACCAATTTTCAAGCAAAGAATGAAATAAAGCCACAAGATTGTAGTGGTGTGGATTTTTTATGTTTATTTGATATGTCAAAATGGTTTGTTCTATTCAGACTCCTTGGTTTCCTGTGTGTGGTTGTTCCCTGCCCTCTNATCTTTTTTGTCTTTGGTCTGACATTTGTGGACATCATTCTGTGCTCTGCAATACTTACTCTGTGCTTCAACAAGGATAAATTACTTGTTCTCATCTTCAAGGACCCTCTTGGATAATCACAATCTTATTTCCATTCTGTGTTGAGAAGCTGACTTCTGTCATCAAAGGGCCATATTGTTTTCCCAGTCTTTAAATGTTTTATTTCTTCCTTTTTATTTCCTTGTACTTGATAGGAATTCACTAAACATGCTGCAGAAATACCAAGTCTGCCATACAGATTCCTTCTTCCAACTTTAACCCCCTCATCCAGCTGTACCCATACAGTTTTGAACATGTGTTTATCTGTAGGCCACCTAGGATAGTTCCTGTCTCTTTTTCTTTGCTTGGGCAATACAGAAGAGAATAAAGTGCAAATCCCTGTAGAGGACCCCACGTACAATTTGTAAAGGCAAAATGAAAGGAACTATAACTGTATTCCAGCAGACTGTACTTACTTTGTGGAGTATTTTGGAGTCTCAGATACACTGCTTAATGAATCTGGTATGTCTATAAATTTTCTCTGGATTTCTTTAAGATTTTCCCTGATGCATTAGAAAGAAATGTGCATGGATTGACTACAACTAACTGTTCATATTATTTTTTTATTCTTTATTTTTGTCTGTTGGACACTGTAAACAATTTGTATCATAAAGGTTAAAATTTTGTAACAAAACAATTTGAAAGGGCTACTTGCTGAGGTTGTGCAGACAGGGAAACAAATTATATTCTAGACCACATTCTCCTGTAAAAATAGATGTCATTTAGGAGAAGCCCTTAAAAAGAGATTTCTTAATTGGAAAAACATCCTTTTCAGTCACAAGTGGCTGAGCTGAAGTGTGTCCTCAGAATATCAATATGAGCTGAAGCTATTAAAATGTCATGGTTAACCTTTTTAAAAAGCCTAGTTTAATTAGAAAAAATAATAATTAGTGCATTCTTGATGGTTAGAAATACCTGCCTCAAATGAACAATATGTAAACTCTCAATTTCAATGGGCAACACTCTACTGGAAAAGTAGCATATGAACAATGAGATTGAGTTAGCAAATACTATGATTAACTTACTGGTTTTGCTATTGGAAGAATTTGCTGGACCATGCTGCAGGGCAGGAACAATTTACTTCCCGATCACACCTAGTAAAATGTTTTTGCACATGTCAGCGGCTCTTATGCATAATATATTAAAAAAAAAATCAGACCAATCAATATTCCTACACAGTGTAAGTTTCCTTGCTTTTTCTCAAATCATGAGAACAAAGACCCCATGAACTGAAGGAATGCAGCAGCATGGCACCCTACAGGGTGTTTTTTTCATTAAACCTGCATGAGCTAGAGCCTTGCTCTACCTAGCATTTTGCAGGTACATTTTCAGCCAGACAAAAATAATTATATCTCATGTCAGACATGGAGAAAAGCTTCCTTTTAGTGCAGGGGCTGCTGGAATAAAAGCAGTCCCATTAAATGGAACTGGATTACCTGATGCAAACTGTGGCCCTCAGATAAAACTATGCCAGCATCCTAACATGGGAGATATGAGGAGGTCAGCTGATGAAATATCTTGGAAGGCTTGTTCAATGGCTTTCATACTTGGAAATTAATATCCAAAATGACCTCCCACCAGGTGTGGGACTGGAGAATCACCGTTCTTCAAGCAACAGAAGAGTCTTGCAACAGAACCCTTAGGACCAACAATTTTAGGCAGACACTTTAATACATTGGAAAACAATTCTATTAAAGGCCAGTGGGAATCACCAAATTCAATCTGCATGGGATGGTGCAGGCTCCAGTAGTTGTTAATATACTTGAAAAGTGTCCTTTGACAGGATTCACTTTCTTTTAATTGGGTTCATGCTATGTTTGGGAGTACTCCTGACTGGATGTCATGCATCTAATCATGGGGCCCTTTTCAGTAATGACTCTTTTGGCTCCCCATATTCCGTGACAGAGGACCAGACCTTTATTTTGTTCTTCATGCTCATGGGAAAACAGATCACACTCAACCCATTTCCCCCACAGATCCCATTTTCTGGTTCAAATATTTCATGGGATTTCACCAGAAGGTGAGTTACTGGAAGAACAGCCAAATTTACATTGCAGAGATTTGGATCCTGGTCTAAAACCCTATGAAAACATCCACACCATCTCTGCTGTGGAGGACAGTGTCACTCACACCATTATAAAACAAGGAAGGAAGGAAGGGCATAGGATGGGTTGGACTAATCTCAGTACGGCAGAGTTAAGGGTTTCTCTCCCTCTGGATGTCACTGACCTCCCTTTATACAACACATCTGGTATAGGCATTTCTTCACTGCATTTCTGCATTCTGTAAAATCTCATAGGCATTGGTTGTTCTTGTCAACCATCTCCTTCCTGTTCTTTCTCACTTCAGGAGGCTCCAGACAACTACAAAATGCTGGCACCTGATGGGTTAAAAAATAAAATGCAATCAGATTTTTATAACTCTGCACAGAGACACATACTGAACATTTTGTCTTCAGATAGAGAAAGATTAATAAAAAGGGCTTATAGAAAAGATATGCTAACCTACAGCTTTGAAAGTGCACTCAGCTGCCTCCGAAGTTGAGATTTCAAAAAATAAATGACTCAAATCAGGCTGTGGAGACATATCAGGAAATCATAGCTCTTTTAAGGCATGATTGCATACTCACCTCTGTAACAATTGCTACAGATTGTGACTAATTTTGCAGCTATCTTTATACTGATTTATAAGTGTTATATGAAAGAAATTGGAGTAAAAGAAGCTTTTAATTCTAGCCTCCACTTACATGGCAAAACAATGTACTCAGGACTGGCTGCTATTTCCTTCAATTCCTATGCCTCTTGGGAAAACCTTGAATAGCAGTGCTGCCTATTTCCCTGGTTTACACTGTGACTTTTTGAACAGGTCACCTTTGCAGCTCAATGGCCATTTACCACCTGTTCAGGGGTACAGGCACTACCCTGGCATCCTCTGCTCTCTGCTGGCCTCCCAGCATGGGCAGCAGAGCCAGCAGGGGCTCCTTCATCCATGAACTTGTGGGAACAGTGGTTCCTCATTTGATCAAGCTGGGTAGAACCAAGGGTTGACTGGTGAACCTGACTGGCACTTGTCCATGTTGTTGGGTATCTGAAATAACCTGGAGCAACTATAAGCTACTCTCTGTTGGTAATTTCTCCACTCACTTCTGACCCAGATTCTTCATAAAATCACGGAATGGCTTGGGTTGGAAGAAAAATTAAAGGTCTTCTAGTTCCAAGGCCTCCACCATAGTCAGGAACATCACCCGCTAGACCATGTTGCTCTGTCCTGAAATTTTATAATGGCATTTTTTAATATCCTGACTTTTAAAGCAGACTCTGATCACACTCCCATATATCTTTAGTGTTTTGTAATCTTAATTCTGTTGCCTTGACAGCCGTTGCTATGTCTAACCCTAGTCCAGGCTGGATCTCATCACTGAGTTGTATGAAATGGTTGTGTAAAACACAAGCACAATAGAACCTTCCAAAAATCACCCACCACCCAACTTTGAAAAGAAAATGCAATTTCAAAATACAGCCTTTGCTAGAGGACACCGATGCTAGGGATGACTGAAGAGAAGGAGCAAGTTTGAAAAGGAACAGAGAACAGCAGAGTTGAAAGGTGGGAAGGGAACATGTGGAGGTGCAGCACACCTAACATCAGAATGATCCATGTAGCTGACCTCACAGCCAAAATCTCTTGAGGAACGCCTGACCGCTCTAGGGCACTGCATGTTCCCAGGGAGTAGCTGCAGCTAGAGAAGGGGAGTTCTCATATCAGTGACCATTGCTGTAGCTTGGTGAAGATTTTTAGAATTTCCTCTCTCTTCCCTCAGCTGAGCTACCAATGCCAGTTATCATGCCCCTGCTGGCTGTGTGCTGGGATATGTGGTCAGACTGCTAAATAGTTTTTTCAAACAAGGGCAAAGCTAGACAAATATCATTATTAACCATAAACTGGCAGGGCAGAGTGATATGAACTACACATCAATTCAAGACAGATGAAGTGTGGCTCTTAGAGCAGATAAACACATCAATGCCCCCTCAGTGTACAAACACAGCCTGAGAGGAGGAACAATTTCTCAGGTGCATCTGTTTAAAGAGCTTCTCTAAGCAGCACTATTTTGAACAACTCTACAGTAACTACCACATTGCTAGTTGTATCTGAATCAGTTTTATAGCAGATAGTTCAGGATATTATAGCAGAGAGCTCAACAAAGGATTTAAAACCCATCTATGATATCAGAGTACTTGTATGATTAGCAATATTGTTACTATTTCCCAAAGCCATTAATTTAAAACTGTTTTGGTCATGTCTATGTTGTAATACAGACACAGAAGCAATGACAGAACTTGCACTAGCCATATGCAACTGTCCTGGTGCAAAAATGCAGTGGTTAAATCCTACATCTCTGCCTTGCTAGATTACAAACACTAGGATCATATTCCCTTAAACAGCTGTCCTATTTTGCACATGTTTATGCCTGTGCTTAAGACTATAGAATTCAATACAATATTGTTAAATGCCCAGTTTTAACCTGTTGGAACAAAACAAGGCTTCAAAATTCATGAACTGCTTCTGCTCAACACTTGACAACTATTTAATGAATTTTCCCCATTGTCCTAGCACCTGACAATATCAGCCCTCTAAAGGTTTCTAGTTCTGTGGGAAATGTAATCCCAAAGACCTAATGATTTTCAATGCTAAAATGGGGATGCAGCAACTTGCTCCTCTGCCCATGGACCTCTGCCTTAAGAATACAAAGGTCTTCTACCAAATATATCTGAAAATTTATTTTTCTTTCTTTGTTTTCTGAAATGCACATTCTTTTCTCTGTATGCCTCTTTGGGTGAATTGCAAAATGCAGGTGTGGAAAATGGAGTCCTTAGTTCTTCCTAAGGTTTTTTCTAAGACTGTGGTACTACCATAGTGTCTATTTCCAGATATCATGGACTCTCTGGGGACTGCAATATTTTCTAGTCTGTCACGGTATTTTATTCAGTAAACAGGAAAGGTATTCTCTGTTCACTCACTTATCAATCATGGAATGTCTTCGTCACCCCCAGTTCTTGGTGGAGATACTCCATGATATTAATACTCTCAGAAGATAGATTAAGTAGAAAATGTACTAAACCCTCCTCACACAGCTTGTTTCAGCAACAGCAGTTCTCGTTGTTCCAGTTACACATATTATTAAACTCCTTTCTTCACCTGATGCATCTGTGCAGCAGTTCCCTCTCCATCTGATGTTGTTTCCCTAATGCTCTCAAGACTATGCTTTCATCTTTCTTTATCACAAAGTGCGAGGCTTCAAAAGCCTTGTAGGCCACTTGAACACCTTGTGCCACTGACTGCATATGGATAAAGGAAACTGGCAAATTACCAGGGTAAAAAATGTGGGTGTGATAGTATGGTATACAGCCTAAAGCAAGATGCAATGTGGCATTATTCATAACAGAAAGATCTATTTTACTTGGCTATAATGTGTCTTGCGCTTCTACCCTGGAGATAGCTCAGATTAGGTAGCCAACATTTGTTTGCTTTGTTTAGTGGAGTTTATATTCCTTACTCCTGGGACTTTGAAGATTTGGACATTGAACGCTGCTCTGAACAAAACGCTCCTCATAGAAGTTCTGATGCACAAACACATACAGTTTGTGAGCACTTTGTGCAGTTATTTACACTGTACATTCTGGCACAAAACAGGTTTTTGAACAAGAATATCCAGAAACAGGATCTATTTTTTTCTTAGAAGAGTGTCAGATAGCCAACTGCCAGGCGAGTGATTTCTTTTAGAGTGTGTGTATCAGATGTAGAGAATACTATTACAAATGTCTTGTTATCCTTGCCTAGTCATGGAAATGCAGCTGTAGCAAGTCTTGGCAAGAACCCAAAACTCCACTGCTTGGAAAGGAAGTATAAAACTGGAGTCAGTGGATTTGAATAAGCAGCATGGACCTACAAAACTCCTACAACTGCTGCTTTGGCATCACATTGGAAATTACTAATATGGCTGCAGCACAGAAGAGCCCAAGAAGAGGACTAGACCCTACCATCAGGTGGGTCATGGAAGTAGTGAACAGAAGCAACTATTACTTTATTTCCACCCTTGTGAAAAGTGGAGATCACAGTGAAAACAGTAAATGCTGTCCACAGAAATAACATTTGCAATGATAGGGTTTTTAAAAACAGGTATGAGAGGCGTGGATTCCTTTATTAAAAAGAACCAAATCCAAACTACCTTTTAAAAAAAAAGTTTTGTTGAAAATATATTAATACCTGCTTGTTCCAATAGGTTGGGGTTTTTTTTACATTGTGAGTCATATACAAAATATTTTATCTCCTTGTTATGTGATTTCCTGCTTCAACCTACTTTTAAAATTAGCGAGCATAACAAGCTCCAGGATAAGTACTTGAACACAAGGTTTTAGTTTTGCAGCTGAAGACTAATTTATAATAATACACATAGACTCTGCACCAGTTCACACTGCAGGGCCCTGGAAAATAGCACAGTGCAGCTCTCAATATCTGGAAAATTTCATTGTGATTTTAAGTGGGAAATTCCCCATAGCTTTCTGAAAGGATATATATAATATATGCAACACATTATTTACATAAGAGTTTATTCTGCTCTTAGACAACATGGGTTTCAAGATTAGATTTGCCTATATAACTTCATTCCTTCATTGGTAATCAGGGAGTAACACAGCCATTCCCTTCCATTTATTTAGCACAATGGTGGAGGAGGATACTTCTACTATCAAGTAATCTCTGCTTCAGGATCAGTTAGGGAAATTCATTCATTGGGAAGGAAGAAAGAAAAAGGGATTATGCCATTTGCACATAAATTAGAGATAAGACAAATACTACTTACCCTTGAGAATTTGCTAAACAGAATAAGGAACCCTATTTTTTCCCCCCACAAGATTTATACAATACAATTTTATCTACCACATTACTCATCTTGCGACCCTTACAGTTTAATCCTTTCATCAATGACATAATGCATTAAAAGAAACATGACCAACAGGTGAAAGGAGGTGGCTCTCTCCCTTTACTCTACTCTGGTGAGACCCCTCCTGCAGTTCTGAATCCAGCTCTGGGACTCCAGAACAGGAAGCATGTGGACCTGTGGCCACAAAAATGATCAGAGGACTGAAGCATCTTTCCTTTGAGGACAGGCTAAGAGAGCTGGGCCCGTTCAGCCTGAAGAAGACTCTAGTAACACCTTCTGTGGCCTTCTGTACTTAGCAGGGTACTTATAACAAAGATGGGGACAGGTTTGGTTTCAGTAGATCCTACTGCAATAGGGCAAGGGGTAATGGTTTTACATTAGAAGAGTCTAGATTCAGACCAGATAAAAGAAAAAACATTTTTATGGTGAGGATGATGAGGCACTGGACCAGGTTGTCCACTAAGATGATGGATGGCCCATTCCTGGAAACATTCAAGATCAGGTTGGACAGGGCTGTGAGTAATCTGACCTAGCTGGAGATGTCTCTGCTCACTGTGACCCTTCCAACCCAACCCATTCCGTGCTTCTGTGGTTATGAATCCGTTTCTTTGCAGTCAAAGGTGAGATGACAGCTGCTTCAGGTACCAAAATCAACTGACCTATTGTTCCATGGTGCTCAGCTGCCATATGCAACTATAGCAGAGTCACCCCAATCCGAGTTATGCTGTCAAGGGTACCTCAGCTTCCACTTATGTAAATAGTCTGCTTGCAGAAGCCCCTTTAAATAACTCTGTAATGAACTTTTAAGTTCAGAACTAATTCTGTATCTTTTCTTCAAAGCACTTTAACACACATTGATAATCCATTGACTTCAGAAGGACCTGAGCACATTTTTATGTCTCCTGAGCTGTGTTCAGCCCTCCTGCTTTGGTCCCACGATCATCCAGAGAAAGTGGCTCAGCATTGTTAGCAGTGTGAAACCTCCAAAGGCAGAGTATGGCAGAACAATGACAGCAAGTCCGAATGGTGTCACTTGTTTGTCTGAGAAAGTCTTAATTGTGAGATACTGCAATAAGATCTGAGCCACCCCACTGTGTGGACCTGGAGGGCTGGCTCAGCAGAGATAAATCTTTTCTAAGATTGTGAGTGTGGCATGCTTCACTCTTCGTAATATAGGCAGTACAGAATAAGAATTTAAAATCATCAGCATTTCTGGTGCACTCATTTGGTCATGCAATGTATTTAATTAAAGTTCATATTTTAAAGTAGACTACAGGTTTACTGAAATTTTACAGAAAATTGATTTTTTTTTCCCCCTTGGTAGCAATTAAGAATTAGTGACTGGAACCTACCTGTTACATGCTTTATGATGTTTTCCTGGTGTGTGTCTCTGAACTAATATTGCAGTGGTTTCTTATTACAAATTGATTTGCTCTGTTACCAAGAATCATATGAAAGGTACATGAATCAGCTACAGCAGATCAAAAATATATTTTTAACTTTCCAGAGCAGGTATAGAAGTTTAACAGAGCAATGTATTGTACAGTAGACATGGGGTTTCTTTAAAAGCAAATACCCTAATATTTTTTATCTATTTAGATGGCACTGCAAGTTTTGTTCTAGTTACATCAAAAGTTACAGTTTGAAAAGTGGTCCTCCATGGATGTTTTGCACTCCAAAAATAATCATTATCTTCACATAATGTACAGCAAGTTATTAATCTGATTAATCTGATTCAATTTAATAGATCTGCCTATTAACTCTACTTCTCTGACTGGATGAAAGAAGAGAGAATTAAGATGAAGACACTTGTTCATCTTCCACAAAGGAAGTCAAATTGTTCTGTACCATGAGATGTGCATTAGCCTAAGCATCACTCAGGTAACCATCACTGCATGTGCACAAGGGACTTACTCATTCCCTGTCTCAGCTATTATTTCTGCACAAGCTGTTGATTTAATACTACATGAAGAAGGCAAGGCTAATATTCAGTACTGTGATGTAAATTGGCTGAATCTTTCTGAAAGTCTAATGATTGCAGAATCTCTTTTGTTTTATTCAAGCATTTGTCAACAACCTGGCTGCATAACAGAGCTGAGGTCTCAGTCCGTTTGTCTGTGTCAGCTGGGTAAGATTGCAGGAACAAGCAGAACTGATCCATCCAAATAATTGTGTAAGGGTGCTCCCTTGACAGTGTTTTTATGAATGTGGATTTTGCACAATAACTTAGTACAGTGAATAAAGCTGTCAATAGCAGTAATACATGAAGGCTCCTTTACTTATTTGCAACACCTTGTTTACAGCTGAATCAGTCAAGGCTCAGGTACCTGCTGGCATGCAAATATGCAAAATTACAGAAGACACTGATCACATCCACAGCAATAATCCACAGGCAGCAATATGACTACACATGTAAAATATTCCGTCTATTTTGTGAGATTGAAAGAGTCATTGAGCACAGAAATGTGCACAGGCTTAGCACTTCCTTGAGATCACATCACTCTGAGCTGTGTCGTTCTCTGCATTGCTCTGCCAATGGCCTGTGAACTGCTACCCTCCTGAAGCAGGTCAGGACACACAGCTGTAAATTTTGTTTAGAAAAAAAGCCCAAAACATACACATTCCCATACTGTTAGCTGTTTTCAGCCATCTGCTGGTAAACATTTTGAAGAACTGATTCTCAAATTCTGTCGGTACCTCATCAAGATGCTTGCAATTAAAATAACAAAATCATTATGTTCTTGCAGATAGCATCCTTTCATTTCCCTTTTTTTGCAGTTACTTAACTCTTGCTTCATTTTCTTCTACCAAATGCAACACAAGATGGTCTAGAGGGCTGGGGGATTTGCACAGAAAGTGTTCCCTTTTAGTAGAACAAATCAAGGACAGACATTCCACTCTTTCACTGGTACACAGAAATCACCCTGTCAGTCCTGCAATATGTTGTGTTGCTCAGGAAGGTAGGATGTGGGTAGCATGTATGCAGGAGAAAGAACACAAACAGCCTCTGAGGCATAAAGAGGTTGAGGGACCTGAACCAGAAGGAACACAGGAATTTGCATAGTTTAGAATTAACTAAGATCTTAAACATATCTTATCTAGCCTTGAAATTTGTGCAGTTCAGACATACAACATTTTGATGGGTCAGGTTCTTTGTGCAGGTGTGTCACCTGCCAGGAATGGAGTTGCCATAGAAAAGACATCTCTGTGGTAGAGCAGGAAGGTACCATGTGACTTCCAAAAGGCATCAATGCTGATTCAGACTATTCCTCTGGATAAAGAAGGGATAAATCACATACAGAAGCAAAAACACGTCAGTCTGAGACAACTCATCTGGTCACTGGGATGTGCTAACATCAATGGGAGAAGTTTCTCAGATGTTCTAACTGTGAAGCAGAAGGTCATATTTTGCTCTGAGGGCAACTTCAAAAGGAACAAAAATGCTGGTCTTTTTTTGTTGTTGCTCTTTCAGTAAGAGAAATGGTTTTAAACAGAAAAAAAAGGTGATTTTTCCACTGGAGAAAAAACAGTGACAGTCAAGTGAAGCTTAGAAAAACAGAGAATTCTCTTGCACACCTGTATTTCCCTGGGTTTACAAAATATAACTGTATATGGCTCTGACAGCAGGAGCAGAGGCTGCTCTATTCAAACTAAGTGGGGCAGGTACTGGTAGACAGAGGGGAGTTATTCTATCTGAAATAAACTCCACAGCTAGCAACCCAGCACAACCTCTTTCTATGACTGATTTTAGATTTAGCTTCAAAGTGTAAAAACATTTTTTTAATATCATCTAACAGATGTATGCGTCATTTAAGTAAAACAAACAGACAATTCATTTTTTCAGTATCACACTGTTCTGACCCCTACCAACCTCTAAGACAGGATTAATCAAGCTGTAATCCATGGACTGGCATAGCCCACAAATCCTCACAGAATTTTCCCTTTTTTTAAAATGAAAAGCAAAAAATTATAACGGCATACATATATTCCCATGCAGCAGGTATATGGCCATTGCTACTGCAAGTATAATCAATATTCAGCTCTCTTCCAGAATCTGAGGAATTCATTGCAGTTCATTCACTATTAAATGTTCAAAAGCAGTCTCCAATTTCCCACCAAAAACTAGAATTGATGGACAAAGGTATTTTCAAAGTCAATAATCTACCAAGAAAAAATATTGAAGACAACTAGAAGCTCACTTACCTTGCCTGAAGGAAAGATGACATTTCAAGAGACCTGAACAGTAACATAACAATCCTATTGGCTTGCACTTTTGGCTGTAACACAGCTTGGTACCAACATTATAGGAAAGGAACATTACAGTTCCATATAGGTCCTTCTGCTCTGGTGACTTTCACAGACACATTACATTGCACCTCAATGTAATCTCACTCTCCCCCCAGACCACCTAGCCTTTGTGGTAAACAACAGAAGAACAGATAGCATTTTAGTCAAAATAAATACAAGTAAATACTCAAATTTTTGTAACCAAATAACAAAGAAAATAAACCAATCATCTTGCTTTACATTACATGTTTCTTCTATTTTTAATTGACAAGTATAAATCTAAAATTACTTTAAGTAACATTAATAAAAGATTTTCTTTGGTGTCTTTATCTTAGGTTCTGGGGAAAATATGAAATTGTGAATCTGTCTATTTTACGTCTTTTTGATATAGATAAAAATTAGGAAACATATTTGGATAAGGATAAAAATCTTTTCAAACACATTTGCCAATTTCATGACAGCAGGTAAAGAAGTGTTTCATATTAAAGATTTACCTTCCATCTGAAAGTCATTGTTTTGGTGGGGCTGATCCCTTTATTCTCTTTTTTTGGTGAAATTTCATTTCTTAAAAAAAACAGCCTTCTTTTTGAGATGACTGTGTATCATTACCCTGGTAATGTCACTTTGAGATTTTACACTGTTCATTTGAATACTAATTCCAATCTGCCTTTTGATATTCTTCTTTTCCACTATTCAAACGAGCTTCTGATTGCTCCAGCTCAACACTGAGGGGATTAATGCTGAAGAGAAAAGCAGCTGATCTCCCACAATGACATGCAGCAAGATGATCCTTTCTAGTGGCAGCAGCTACTACTGAGGAGGTTGGGCAGTGGTCGTAACACCTTATTGTTAAAATCTTCTACCCATTATCTACATACTATTTTTAATCCATACTTTGTGATAAAACACAGGTTTTTTAGAAAAGGGAGCTATCAATCTGTTCAGATCTCAGGCCCCTGTGCACAAATATTGTTTGGAAACAGAAGATAATGCCTTTTAGCTTCCTTATTTGTAGCTGCTGGTTGCTGCCTTTATAATGCAAAATATTCTTCTCCAAGCATGATTATTTTTTCTATTTTAACAGCTGATTATATGTTTCATAACTGTGTTTTTGATTTCATGGATTCTTTGTGATTTGGCTTAATAGGGGGTACTGTAGTTTCACAATGAACTTCCAATAAACCTGTAGGAATGCTGCTCAAAAATGTATTTTCTATTTCGCTTCTTGCATATTGTCAAAGACTTTGTTGATAACAACATATGCTCAGGAGCTCCTTTGTAGTTTGTTTGAACATGATATGCTTACTGTTGACTCCTTAAACCATAGAGAGGAAAGAGGAAGAACATAATCTAGCACAGATTTAAGCAGTATCAGCTTCCTTGTGCTGTGCTTTTGTCCCAGTTAGGATTCAGTCTCGGCAGGAGGTTATACACAAAGAGATGATGCATTTCACACAAAAAATCTTCCATGTGAGTATTGCTGTGCAGGGGTGAACAGCTCTCTTCACCCTCTCCTGTCTCATTGTAACTCCCTCTGCCATTAGAAACTCCTTCCCAGCCTTTCAACAACATGTGAAAAGTCACTCACAATAAAAACAAGGACTAAATTAATCCGCTATGCACATTTCTTGATTATTTTCCTATGCCAAAAGAGTATCATGGGGAGAACTCATTTTAGGTTATACTATGCACAGGTGCTGGCTATGTAGCTGTGAGCAGTGATGCCACACTGCAGGATGGGCTGGCATGGGCATAACTGCTCACCACAGCAGAAGTCCTCACATTCTGTGCTGGAAGACATCATGGACAGGTAGCAGTGATCAGTCTGTAGCAGTCATTTTTGGCACCCCAGCGTGTTATTTGGGGTATCCTTATCTAAGTCAACATCCCTGAAAAAGAAGAGCTGCTCGGCATCAGAACAAAGAGAAAAACTTATTACAGAGCACTCGATAATGAACTTGGTTGTAATGTAAGCTGTTTATGGGGTTAGAATTTGCTTGTCTTTTACCATATATAAGCTGTTAAAATAATTTTCTCCCTCTTTTTGAACATGCATTAATATACTGCTTCTAGTCCATAATATAGGGCTCCAATCTGCAAGTGTTCCATGCCATAAAAGTCCATTCCAGGTGCAGATCTCACTTCTACCAGTGCTTATGTGCAGCACTGGCCCACAAAGCTAACTAACACAGCATGTGTAACACAAGTTAGGCAGAGGCAGGCAATCAGCATCCAAAGAGCTGTTTTGCTTTTAGCATATCTGCTGAGACAATTTCCACATCAATCCTCACACAGATATTTGATTTGTAGCATACCTCAGCCCTAATCAGCAGAAGAATATGAAGGAGGAAAAAAAAAAAAAAAAAAAGAGGCAAGACAACAGAAAAAAGAGAAAGAAAAATAAGCAAGGATATCCACAGAAAAAGAGGAAATAGAGGATGTCTATATCCCTTGCATAAAGAACCCAAGGAAGTAGAATTTCAGCACTTCCTTTGTATTATAGACTTTCAATTTAGAACACATTTCTGTGAATTTATCATTCACAGTTGCTATGGAAAATCCTTAATGCTCATCCAGGGCAAGGAGCAGATGAAAATGCGAGTGTCACAACTCAAGTAATTTGACTGGAAGCTCACTGGGCCAGTGCTTTTTTTCCCTGTCTACCTGACGACTATTGGTAATGCTTATGAGCACTGTGCAAATATTAACAAATCAGCTGAGGATTTCTGAGCTGGCTGGAAAATGACGAACAATGCAAATAAGCAGCAGGAGAGGTGGAAAATGCATGCAAATCAACCTATACTTTCAAGTCTATAGGTCCCAAGCCTCATTACCTTTGAAACTGCTCCTTGCACATAAGCAGCACTTTAGCTTCTTTCTCAAATATGGAAGCAGGGTCTGCCACCCACAATTTAATGAGCCTCAAGGAGATCAGAAGAAGCCAGTGAGAGAGATTTCAACTGTCATCTTAAAAGAATTTATTTCTGTACTTGTTTATTTATGAAGCCTTATCTTATAATTATTTTTCTTCCTTTTTTATAGATATATTTTCATGGATGTCTAGGAAGGAATAGCCCTGCTGTTTATTGGAGGGATGAGGAAAAGCACTAATGCGCCTTTTATGATCAAAGTAGAAGGCACTGCTTACAGTATACTGCTTTTTATCTTCAATACACTCTGCAAACATGTGTGTATTAAACCTTAAAACATGAGGTACATGAGATAAAGTCATCTTCATTTTCTGTGTGGAAAAAACTGCGCCAGAAAGAATTTTACTGCTCGGTGTACAAGAAGACTACACTGAAGTTCAAAATTAATATGTCTGAGTGGGGTTAAGAAGCACAGCCAAACTAAATGATCAGAGCAATGAGATGCTTACTCTTATTACTCCCTGTCAGAGAAAACTGTAATTATAAAATATGGGATTCTAGAGGGAGATTTTCTTCCTAAGAAGAGGAAAGACTGAACTAAATATATATTGGAATATATATGTTTTGAAAATGATTTTTGGCAAAAGAAAAACTCAGAAAATATTCCTATCATGTGACAAAGAACAAAGATGAGCATGTAGTCTCAGCAAAATTTCCTTGCATGCATTAAGGAAGCAGTCATTACCAACAGACACAAATGCTACTTTTTCTTCTGTGGAGCTTTTGTTCCTTTAGTAGAAGGAAAGGCCATTCACTTTTCACTTTGTTATTTCTTTTTAAAGCACACACTTCCAACCTGCCTTTGGCACCAAATATTTGATTGAAGAAACACAAATATCTTCAGAGCTTTTCCCAGGAGATCCTCAGCACCACCAGTTTAAGGAAGCTCTTCCTGACAGAGCTCCGCCGAGGGCTGTGTGTCAGAACCCAGCATCAGCAGCTCCAGCTGAGATCCCTGCTACTGAGACACTTTGCAGATGCTAAAGGCAGAGGTAGTTACATACTGTCTGCTGATAATCCTCTTTCTGGTTGCTCACAATTACGTCCTGACTCCACATCCTTCCTTTCTGAAGAAAGACCAGACAATCACTGAGATAGGGAACTGAGCAGAGTTGGTGTTAGGACATTGCTGGAAGACCTCTGATACACCTCTCAAAATCAACTAGGACACTGTACTCAGAATCTGCTTTCTCTGTGTGTCCTCCCACACTGCTTAAGGAAATTACAACTCCATCTGAGAGAGAAACCACACTTACAAAAATGTTGGTCCCCCTCATGTTTACTAAAATTCACAGGATGGTAGGACAAAGCTGTGCTTGCAGCTCCATTGGCAGCCTTAGTTTTAGCACTTCTGTATGTATTGTATGTGCACATACAAAAGTATTCTAAAAGCAAATACAGTCAGGTCAGCTTTTGCTTTGACTATACGAGATGTCGATGAGAATTCCACTGAGTACAACCTCTCTGAGTACAGATGGCAGGAAAACCAGATAAAACATCATCATTATTTTAATCCTGGGATTAAAGTAGCTCCTCTCAAATGTAAATGACACAGTACATCACACACACACAAACACACACTCACACTTTGATCAGAAGGCATGAACTAAATCTCTACTTTATTTGAAAGTCTGACTCCATATATAGTATCTCTACAAAGGCCAGGGATTGGGGGAGAAGGTTGACACCTCTCCCCATCCCATTGGTCAGGACAACTGTCCATCAGCTGTCCATATCTCTAAGAACAGGAATGAAAAACTTCCTTGAAGTTATGATAAACATTCGCCAGTGTTTACAGACCAGAGCATGACAAAGAACCTAAAACATGAACTGTGAAACAGAAGAGGAGGCTGAAAAAATCAGGGCGACATGTAAACATGTAGAATTTAACAGCTTATACAGACCACGATCATTTCACCCATGCTATACATAAAATAAAATATATCCAATTAAAATTGGAAAGCTGAGGGTTTATGTGTTCCATTTGGAAGCCAAGGGTATTTCCCAAAACAAGTGCAAATCTTGGAAAAGTGACATCACTTTTTCATTGCAAAAAGGCTAATAACAAAGCAGTGTATATATGAAATATGCACAGCGTTTTCCCTTTGATGCGCGTCTTGGGACCAGTACCGACAATTCCTGGCATTTAGTGACACCTAGTGGTATTTTCGTGAGTGGGAGAAACCCATTCAGTCTTGGTTTGTCGGATGTTACACAGCTGCGTAGATAAATAGCTTCTCTGAATGCCTAGTGGCAGATTTCCTCCCTACCTTCTTTTTACTTTCTGGATCTCTTGAGAAGCTGAGAGCCTACACAAGGACTTCCAAGTGAGGACTATGCCTTTTATAAATGAAAGAATAATTTCCTAAAATGGAGGAGTGGGAGAAAAACGTGTTCCATACATTGATTAAACCCCACTAGATGTCTGGAAGAGGGTTTCAGCGTCCTCGGAAATCATTTTGCAGAGAAACAGCACATTCCTCCCAAGTCTGCACTGGGATTCAAATGGTGCTGGACTTTGGGTGTAAAACTGTGGTCAGCCAATACCACCTGTCTTCAGAAATTGCAACAGGCTTCTTTACACAACTGCAGTGTTTTTCTCAGGAAGTTTTAAAATACTCTGCTGGTGTTTTTCACTTGTGCTAGTCTTTTCTATGATCTTTGCCTCACATAATGTCCTGTTCCTGGCATCCAGTGAATGTTTAGTTCCTAGTAAAATAAACCTTCCTTGCCTGAATGAAGTTCTTTTTCCAGCAGGTGTCACTGTGAGGCAAAAAAAAACGCAAAATCCAAGCCCCTCGCTGAGCTGTGGGGAGCTGGATGGGACGTAGGACATCCCTACCCTGGCTGGGTGAAGAATCCATGGCTCAGTGCCCTCAGAACAAGGAATATTGGCACACACTCCACAGCCTGACAAGAAAGTGCGTTTGAAGATGCAGGCATAGGCCTTTTCCAGTGCCTGGTTGGGGGAGGTTTGTAGGGTTTGCCACATCTGGGCTCTGCTCTAGGCCTCCAGCAGCTCCATGAGCATCATAGGTAGAGGGGGCTACTCAAAATACATCACTGCTTTTGGCTGTGAAATACCCAGATTTGTACCCACCATGAATCCTTGCAGGCTCCAGTAGCAAACCAACTTCTTCCATCTTGGGCTTCTGCTGTGTCATGAAATTCTTCATTTGACAACTGTGGGACTGATTTTCCAGAGCAATGAGACCCACAAGGTTGTGACTGTATAGCTGTCTGCCTAAGGACTGTGTGCCTGGTATCAGGAAGCCAGATTTGAAAATGTCAGAATAATTTCGTGTTTTGTTGCAGCCAAATTGAAAAATTCTGTTGGCTGGCTGAAGAATTCCAGCTCAGGCTTGATAGCTTTATTAATCTCCATAGTGGTTTTATGTTTTTATTGTTGAAACAATTCAGCATCTATGTGCCTGAGAAAGTCAGACCTAATAGCCTTTATGAGCAATTCAATTATGTAAATTATTACATTATTGTTATACAATATAAACCACAAATAGGCTTAGATATAGAGACAGATGAGGAATTTTTGACTTTTTTTCTCTGAAAAATGTTACCCCATAATTACAATTTGTGAAAGTGTATCAGCTTTGCCTAACCTTCCTTGAAAAGAAATTAAGGAGGACAGGAGCACAAAACCCAGCAGTATGCAGAAGCTGAAGAGGGAGCTGGCTCTCTGTGACCTCTACTTCAACTCCTGGCTGTCACTTTTCAGAGTGCCAGGATTGTCAGGTTCCTCTGAGCTGGAGTGTTCTTTCATTTTAAGTTTTGCATAAGAACTTTCAAATATCCTTTCTTAAAAATTTTTATTTGTTATTTAAAAACAGAATGTTTCTGTGAATATAAATAATACCTTATTCATGTCTACTTAGAGAATAAATATGGTTTTATCTGAGGAAATATGTAGTAGAAAAGTGTAGGAGTTCGAGCTTTTTCTATTTCAAAAAATTATTTTCTAGTATATTTATGGGAGGAGAAGCTAAATGAAATATTTTTCCATCAAAAAAGGAACCACTGTCAAGAAGCTCTTCAACACATAGTATGTGGACACAGAATTACATAAAATAATCTGCTGCAGATAAAAAATTTCAGATCAGCACAAAGTGTTTAAATATAATATGACTATTCAAAACACTGCTGTTTCCTATAATTGGTACAGTGACTTATAATGTGCCAGATGCAAAGGTAGTCAGGTGCCTTTATTTACCAGCAGCAATTGGAATCCCACAGCTTCATTGTGCAGGAGTGGCTCAAAAGCCAATCTCAAAAAAAAAAAAAATGCTGGCCTTTGTAAGTTACTTAGAAATGTCTCACTATATTGTTCTCTTTTGAAATGGGTTAATAACAATCAGGAGAATGTTGTTGGTTTGACTTGCACATTTGAACCTACAGTAAATATTAAATCTTCCACTTTATACTTCTACTTTTACAAAAAAAGCAATGGCTCCATCAAACTCCCTAAAGCCACTAGAGAAATTTCAACTAGAGTATCAGAATTTCCTTCAACTTCGAAATTTGTTCTTTAAAGTGCTGAAGGTGATGTGAGAGGAAATATTTCTGATCTTTTGATCTCTAAAGAAAAACTTCCTTGAGGTGAACAGATTAACTTGTTCAGGATGTACATTAATTGCTTCTAATGTGCACTATAATTTTCACTTTTTAAATTACTTAAATTGAAAAAACACTCTTCTTTAAAATGTTGTAAGAAAGTAATGCAAACAAATGTGACCTTTCTTGGATTTTTTTCCTTCTATTAACTGCCTTTTTTTTTTTTTGTGATAAGCTTATCCAGTACCATACATAAGAACTTGATGTACAAAGATGTACAAAGCCTACTCAACAATACTCAGAAGCTTATCAGAGTTTCAGATCTGTGATGTGTGTGTTATTTTTTTCTTACTCTTCATGATTCAGAAACTCAGTTAAGCAAAAAAGGCATTACTGGATTTGTGTCACCATGAGGCACAGCCAAGTTTAAGCAGCCTTCAGAGAACTCAAGTTTTGAATGGAAAGAAATAGTTAAGGGGAAGATAGAGGGATAAGATCCACTTTCCACCCAAAGTGGTATTACTAGAGAAGGGCTGATAACTGTACAATTACATGAACTTTGGCAAAAACAGCCCCATCTCCACTACTGACTGGTATGCAGTGCCTGGATCACGGCTTTTTAGACCAAGCTGGCAATATTCCCGTCCATTCACTGTGTCTTACTTGGGCCTTAAACAAGTAGAGGTTCACATTGATACTAGGAAGAAGAGTAGGTTCACATTGGATACTAGGAAGAAATTCTTCAGTGTGAGGGTGGTGAAACACTTGAATAGGTTTCCCAGAGAAGCTGTGGATGCTCCATCCCTGGCAGTGTTCAAGGCCAGGTTGGACGGGGCTTTGAGCAACCTGGACTAGTGGAATGTGTCCCTGCCCATGGTAGAGGGGTTGGAACCAGATGGTCTTTGAGGTCCATTCCAACCCAAACCGTTCTATGGTTCTATGACCACATGATTCTGACTCTTTGACCATGAGCATTGCTTAAGTCAAGTTTAGTGTTAATGCTGCTGATTTCCTACTCTATGAAAAGTTTGAGATACTTCAATAACCACAGAATGAAAGGGACTGAGGAAAATGGTGGCAGAGGGCCATCAAGAGCTGTTGCAAAATATTGGACATACGTTGTATTTTGCATTTCACTACCTATCCATGCTTACTAAGAGATAGCATTAAAGGCCATCACACCCAGTAAAAACTATTGAGTTGTGAATGCCTCTTGTGCTATGCATTTGTGATGTCACTTGTAATGCAGTATAATAAAATTAAGGAAATTGAAACTTTCTTTATTGAGCTGTGTAATGGAATGGTTACATGAAAGGATGCTTTAAACTCTTTTTATCATCTACAGAGTCTGTTGTGTTTAAAGAGAAAATTGGTGACCTTTGATCTGCCATTAAACATGGAATAAGGGTCATTGCCATAATGACTCCAAAGACAAGAGACTAAACATAAAAGTGTCTTGCAAAATTGTGTCTCACTGTAATAAAAGGAACTTCCTTTTCTTCTAGAAAGGAAGAGCAAAAAGTCATTTGTAGGTATTCCTTTAAAATTCTACCTCCAAATTATTCCAAAATAGAAAACAAACTAGATGCTCAAATACTTTCTCACAAATAGCACTCAGAGAAGCACAGCTATGAAAAAAAGCTTTCCCTAAGGAGTAGTACCTATCAAAACCAACAATTTTTAAGTTGGAGCCTGAGCAGTTTACAAACATACTGATTGCCAATGCCTTCAACAGTACCAGAACTGGCAACCCAGAGAAGTTCCCTTCCTTAATTTAAGAGCCTGAGGCAGAAGGGATAAATGAAATAAAATTGTTCTCTGTTTATTGAAATACACTTTCTCCTGTATGAAAGAGTTCTTTCACTTTGTTTCAAATCTAGAAAACTGAATTTACAGCTAAGAATGGAATTAGTCTTCCCATTTCTTTTACTACCAAAGTGATGCTCACAGTAAATTCGGTCAAATAAAGCAGCTTTTCTCTTCTGCATAGCTCCTGCAAAACAAGGTCTTGTCAAAACCAAGCCATCTCTATTTTTCCTGCATTCACAGTCTATGTGTCTTCTCCCCACAGCGGAGCAAGCTCCTGTTGTAGGTGGGGCATAGCACCAGAAGGCTGTTTACATGACACAACACTTACAAACAGCCATCAGCTGCTTTTCCCAGATGTCAGGAACACTCCCCTGTTCCTCAGGGCCCTGCTTTGGTGAAAGACAAGGTGGTGTACAGAGAGAACAAACTGCATTGACATTCCTCTTATAATCCCAAAGCCAAAGCAAGCCTCTCAAATAAATGTATCTCAAGTATGAATGGCCCTTGTCCTGAATCACTGTGAAGTATATGTCCCCAAGAGGCAGCGTTTGCTTTGCCTGTAACTGCACATGCCTGTATATACAAACATGCATGACAGAGGATAGGATTCTTTAGTACTTACATTGTTTTACTGGGGAAAATTATCTCTTTTATGGGCTTATGCTTTATGTTTTATATCAAACTACCTCTAAGCATTCAGAAAGAATAGAAAGACCAAGCAAGACCCCCACAGGCAGCCCAGCTCACTGCTAGCTCTTGCTCTTGCTTTGCCAGTAGCCCAGGTCTGGGAGTTCAAAACTACAATTAAGCATGTTCTCTTGACTGCAGTTCCACACCATCTTGCAGCAATCCTTTCTGTAACCTGGAAGGCCTGTCCTTTATATATTTCTCAAATCCTCCTCAGCTGAGTGCTGAATTCTACATATTGATCAGCTACTGTTTCACCGACAAGGGCCAGTGCCTGAGGAATAAACTGAGCTCTAAACCACTGATCTCAGTTCATTATATGAATTGAGAAAAAGGCTGCAAAGATTAGATACAAACTTCCATATTTCAGGGTTGCTTATACCCTTGTCTGTTCAGTTGTACTCTTTGGCATGTCATTTCACTCCAAATGTGATTCCTATTTTCTTGTCATGCTCACTCCACAACCTTTCCCTGTCTTCATGAAAGAAGGTAACTTACATCATAGTAATTATGCAGGCTTTTGCTTTCATGCAGCCACTTTCTCCATATCCCCCATCGCATTGTTTTAAAGCTCATGCTGCGAACTTATTAAGTAAATCTGTCACAATTTGACAGATATAAGTTCATTTTTTTCCTCAGAAAACAGAAGAAAATGTTTTAATTAAACATTCTTAACAGGAGAGACCTAAGAAACATTCGCATTTTTCAAAACAGGAGAGGCAAGTTTGCAGAGGTCAACTTGGCATTATTGCATCAAAAGGAACCACCAGCAGCTTTGCTTGAAGTGTTTGTTGTTTGGTTTTTGGGGTTTTGTTTGTTTGTTTCTTTGTTTGTTCTTGTCAAAGACATCCCTCAGGAGCTTTATGTTTCATATTTTTTTAAATCACGACTCATTCATACTAGTTAGGCAGCAGGGTCATGGCTGCACTTTTTTTTTAATGTTCTGCATTGGCTCCAGAGAGATGCATGGTGCTACTGCATGCTGTCAGCCAGCAGATGCTCCTGCTGCAGAGTGCCCCATGCCAGCCCTCCTTCCTCTCCCAGTCTTTGTGGCACACCTGCAAACTTGGACCTCTCAGTGCCATTCTGCTCCTCAGCCTCCAGCCTCTGTGACGGGAAGTCCTGAAACTGTTAAAATTAAAAACAGTTTGGACCCAGGCTGTCACACACCATGGCTAACCACTGAAACACACTTCAACCACTCAGAAATAAAAGCCTGACTATTTGCGGTCGGCAGGAGGGCTTCACCTTGACAGCACCCTCGGCCAAAGAGATAGAAAACAGGGGGAACAGAAGCAACAGCCTAAGCAGGTGGTTCTCTTTCCATTAGCAGCAAAATCTCAGAGAGTCACACTGTACAGAGAAAGACTACTGAGATAAGAGGGAAAATGGAAACTTTTTTGTGCAATAATAGACTGGGAAAGAATAATTTGTTTAAATCTAGCAAAACACAGGATGATAATCACTATGGGAAATGAAGGAAAATCTTTTAGAGCAAAGAAGGAACTCTCAACAGGGATTGCGAAATTCAGGAGCAGTCTCTCGTATAAGATACGAGGTTTAAAAAAAATCTACACTTAAGATGCAACAAGTTCAGTTCACAAAAGAAATTGTGAGAAGAATGCTAGCTGAGAAGAAACTTCAGGCAGCCATGACACTCCTGGCATTTCTGTGTTCCTAACAGCAAGCCTCAGCTGGAGGCTGAGAATGAATGAGAATACATTCACACTGTATTACAAAGAAAGCCAGGAAATCTACAAGTTTATGGACAGATGGGCTGTAATTAAAAGAAGAAGAAGCCATAATTACAGTTGTGCAAGTAATCCATAGGCAGGCAAAGAAAAATTAGAAGCTGCAAAGATGCTTAGCTCAGATCTTATGTAGGCAAACCATAAATCAGAATTTTTCAGCTGTCAAAAGTATACCTTAACTACTAGGGCGGTTACACGTTTTGCATAGGAGCACTCTTTGGAGACTCTTGCTGTAACATGATGCTTCAGGTTAATAGTAAAAAAGCTTTAATGAGATCTGGGTCACTAGATATAAATCCTCATTCAAGTGAGTTTTGTATATCAATTGTGATTGATCTAAAAAAAGAATAATCTTAATGGGGGTTCAAATGAGGCCATGCTAGGATGCCCTAAATAACAGTGGTTAGTGTCATAAGCAAGTCCCTCTCACAGTCAAACTAAGTTTAAGGGATCCCACTTTCTGAGCAATCATTGGAACCAGTGAACTCTGGAAGATACAGGGGCTAATGGGAATCCTGACACTATTATTTCAGTTTGGCAAATCTAGCCCCTCCCTGGCTTTGTATTCTATGCATGAACAGCAAATAGCTATTTGTGAATAATGTTAAGATGACTGAAACAATTTTTGATGGATAATTGAATGATCCCTCAAAAAAAAAATTCCCCCAGGTTATCTATTGCATAATAATGGCTGAAGGAAAAATAAAATGTCCAAGATTAGTAAAGCCACAAGTGGGGTACACATGCAGACTGTCAGAACTCAGTTAACCATCACTGGTATTTTTAAATCACTTTATTCCAAGCCGGGAAATATGCTTGAAAACATTTGAATTAGGAAAAGCCAGGAGACAAGTTATGCTGGACAAAAATTATCATGGAGAAAATCTGAAACTAGCAGTGCAAATACGTTCATTGTTACTATGGTAGAAATGGTAGGATAAAATACCATGAACACAGAATACTATACTGAAAAATTCACCTTTTGCCTTGTAATAGGTGAGTTTCATACTGCTTTCCTGCTCTTTCTTCAAACATGCTTTCTACAATAGTTGTTTCACTGGTAAGCATTTCTTTGTCCAGAAGTAATCCCAGGGGAAAAAAGAAAAAGAAAGGTAACTAAGATGTTTATATCTCCTTGCCTCAGAGATTAAAACACAGGCACTAAAAAAAAAATAGCCAAATAAAAACACATAAAAACAAACAATCCAGCCCTCCTGTAGACTTCAAAAAGCTAAAGATTACTCCCAAAACTGTATATGGGAAAGCACAGACGAGCTTTTGTCAAATTCTCTTTGGTTCCACATCACATATCCCAAAATAACTCCCTGTAGCAGCTGCAAACCCAGGAGGTAAACCAAACAGGATGATAGGGAAGAAGGCTTATATTCTTTGTCATCCACTTGTGCATTAAAAGCACTTACAAGCATTTAATAAAGTCTTAAATGTGAAAGAGAAAGGTAAGAATGATCCTTGTTTCTCCTCTTGGCTGCATAGGAAGATATAATGGACGTAAATGGAAGCAGATTCTTACGCTGTATTTTCAAAGCAGTCAGGGACTACTAGAACTAATAAATAAGATGTGCTTCAAGGTGATCTAGCAGAAGTAACGATCTTTGCAAGTCAAATCCGAATACTTAAGACTCTGGTTCTAAATCACAATACTTAAGACTCTGGTTCTACACACAGCTCAGCCACTATGTCAATGAACCCTGTTTTCAAACCACCAGCCTGAGCTACCACAGTGATAATTTTCTCCCATCATCCCACAAACAAGCCTGTAGCACTAACTGTGATGCTGCAGTAAAGAGAAGTTACCAGTCTCTTCTGATCATACAACCTTGAATCTCATAAATATTCTAGCTGACACACTAGGCAAAACCCTGCACCACATCAATGTCAATGATGTGGTACTGGAGAGACCCCAGATCTAGTCTAGTATAAGCAGAATTTAGTCTACATTTGTCTTCTTGTTGTTGTTGTTGTTTCTTCACAGGAATCTTCATCCCAGTATATAAATTTCTGGGAGGGTTTGTTTTGTTTTGTTTTGGGGTTTTTTGTTGTTTTTTGTTTGTTTGTTTTTTGGTTGGGTTTTGTTTTGGTTTTTTTTTTGGTTTTTTGTTTTGGTTTTTTTTTTTGCATTCTGTGTTGGCTGTCTAGTCTATTCAGGTGCATTTTTGCTTCCCCTGTAATTGGAAGTTTTTAAATCACCGGGGCAGATCTCTCGTCGACACTTTTTGATGGCCTATGCCTAGCCAATGTGTTAGAGTAAAAAATGTGATTTTCATTAAGATAATATAGAACTGTATGAAAGGTAATCTGTTTTATAATGCAACTTATACGTACTTTCAGAAAGTATGAAAATGTTTGCGGTGGATACTCTCCCTAATACAACAAATTTCCTCTGGGGACTATAGCAGAGGGCTGAGTGGGAATTTTTCTTTCCCCCAAGATCCTATGAGATTTGCTCATTGAATTCAGATATTCGTGTATTTCCCTGGAAAACAAAGCCAATTGTAAAAATCTGTCAGATATTTACAGACCTGGAGGGCCACTTATTGGAAGCAGAGTTATATGAGAAATATAAATTCTGTGACTCTACTTTAGATCCATAAAGGAAGGATATACAATTTCAGCATGTACTACTAAGCAGCAAAAACTGAATTTGAAATTGCTACAGTATTGAATTTGCTACAACTTGCCTGAAAGAGATCACTTCTAGTCAATCCGAACTGTTCATCAAAGAAATAGCAACTAACAAAAACACACACTGATTCAACCAAGAGACAATGAACACCTCACCAGTTTGTACTTCATATAAGGTAAGACTTCAAATAGAAACACAATATGCCTTTCCTGATGCAGTATCTCTGCACTCTGCATTCTGCTTCTGCTGCCCACCAGGACCTGAGTGAACTTCAACAAGGTTGCTGGTTACACGTAACCCAAACTGTCTTGGGACAAGTTTGAAACTCCCAAAAAACAAGATTTCAGACCCTTTCATCAGCATCCACGGGCACGTGTCTGACCTGCAAAAAATGTACCCAGAAGTTCATGGCTTTACCAATCCTCCTGTGATGTGCTACAACAGCTGCAGCTCCACAGGAGCAAAAGAGGACAAAGGGGCCACTGGCATTTTCCTGGCTGAGCCTGCCTGTCTTCAAAGATTGTTTTCCGTTGGAAGACCAAGAGTTAACAGATAATGCTGGGGAAGGGAACAGAGAAGGATATGGGGTTTATATTAATTTACCTTGTCTAATCCAGTCTAAATGAAAAGGTTCATTGATTTCAAGGCTACATTCTGGGGAGACCAAGTTCTGGCATGTCTTTTACTGCAGAACTTATATAAGGAAATGACAGGGGAAAGCCCTCATGGAAAACTTCATCTAGAATTATACATAAACCTAGGTCTGCAAAAACATCTAGGCCAAAACGAAATAAAGGTGGAAGCATCCTACAGTCATTCTGGACTTTAAAATATATCACAGAAGATGGCATAATTTATCCTCATCTGAATTAACAGGAAAACTTCAGGCATTTACAATTCTGACTGAAGTCCACAGTGGTGAAAAAGCTGAAATATCAAACATTTGAAAAAGTGATTCTGTGGAAAATTTACCTCAAACATAATAGTTTATCTTTTGCTGTACATTAAAAGGTTACTATAGTAACTAAATAGCTAAGCAGTAGTAAAAATGGGCCTCACTCAAATGTGAAATTCCAGTTTTCAAGATTATATCTCCTCTGCTATTTGGACTGGTAATGTATATTCTGTGCTTGTTAGAATTAACTTTTTTTCTTCAAATGACAGTGACATTTATACTGAGACCTAGACCTCCAGCAAAGATGATATGGACTTGCTTCATTGGGTTTATTTCTCTCCAGCATGCTCTGCCCTAATTCTATATCCAGTCCTGCTCTTGCATTGAGTTACTTTTACGGTTTTCATTTAGGATAGGTTGTTTTGAATGTGATTATGCTGAGCACATCAAGCCAATACAGCTGTTAAAGTTTTCTCCATCTCTTGACTTCTACACGATTCTGAGTCTCTGGCTCTTCAACCCCACTGCCAAAATCTGTCACATATGACTTGCATTTTTGCTTTATCAGTTTCTCCTTATGACCTCCCTATCTTCTTGGCTATTCCATATTGGAAGCACTGTCGAGGCCAATTTTTGGATGTCTCAGATAATAGGGGTTGTGATCCTGCATGCAAACATTGTATCCGCTGCCCCTCAGCATTCTGGAGCTTACTCCCAAGGCCAATGAATTCATCACCAGGAAACCCCCCGTAGCACGCAGTATTCCTTGACCACTTGCCTTTTGTGACTGTGCCCTTCATAAAATCTGATAAGACATGATTGTTGCATTAGTCAGCCACTCCTACTGTAGACCATGCTGAGAAGCATGCCTCTCTCTTTAGGAAAGTGATTAATTCTAAACTGATTTTTTTCTCTATTCAATACTCAACCTGAAATACAGCATGGTTGCCAAGATAATTAATAATTTGCCTATCTCCAGGTAGGTCTGGATCCAGTCTCTGATAGCAGCTGTCTAAGCCCAGAAGAGAAATTTCCCACAGTAGCAAAATTTTCTGAGAATTTCCCTTTACTGCTGTAACAGTAATAGCTGTTATGCTTCTGCTGCCTTCTGTGTTCAGAATGCTCTCTGAATTAATGGTGTGGAGCAAACTTCTGATTTAAAGCTATGGTGATTTTTGTCTGTATTAGGGCCCCAGTGTAGTTACCACCAATGTAGAGACAGCATCTTTGCAGCAGGGAAATTACACTGAAAAATGAAATAAGTCAGAAAGTGAAGACAAATCAGGATCTTCTGCTGTTATAATTTCTACAGTATCCAAGAATTCATATTAGACTCAGTCAAACACCTGGGCTTCCTTTTTACTGATAATTAATATCTCTAATTTGCACTGGCAGTTAGGGTTTTCTAAGGAATTTGAAGTACCCATAAGCTTAATTCATTCTGCACTGCTGATACTACAGACACTGTAAAGAATCTCACTGTGAGTGCTTACAAAAACCAGGGTGGAGGGTTCCTGTTTTCCAGACGGACATTTAGGATTTTGTAAGTACAATTAATAACACAGAGCTCAGGTGTCCTTCCAATTGTCTTTAATAAACTTATTACTTGAGTTCAGCCAGTAGCAGTATAGGTGTTAGAATGAATAGGAAGTTTGAAGAGGAAGTGTGAAAAACAGACTGAAGACAGCGCAATGTTGATGGTAATCATTATGCTCCCTTACAGAGAAGATGAAGATCTCTCTGCTGGCAGCTATCTTTTTACTTGTCAGAGGTGAGTTTCCATATACTGCACAGCTTACTGCCGCTTATGAACAGTAAAAATTCTTAATGCTTCTCAAGGATTGAGGCCGTATGAACAACACCGTGACCGAATTAAGTTCTGTGGGTAGGAGAAGCAACCACCAGCAGTATTTTGCCTATTTCTTTCGCGGTTGTCTTGACCAACAATTCCTTTTTTTTTCCTTCNGCTGCCCCGCGGGCTGCGGGCCACAGCTCGCCCAGCGCGCCGCCGGCCAGCGGACCAGCGGATGTTTGCGTGGGACGGGCAGCCCTGCTTCCCAATTAACTGGAAATCACTGGTGATGGCGAGAAGGAGCGGTACAACACATTTTGACAGTGTTAACAGAGCGGTGGGTCGTCATCTGATGTACTTTGTGCTGGATTTATGGTAGGCAGGAACATCCTGCTTGCTATCAGATACAGCGGAGATGACAGGTTCTTGAGTACACAGTGACGCTGGGCAAGACATCTGCAGGAAAACTATGTTCTTCTGAAATTAGCCATGGATAATTTTCTAGTCGTTGCAATTAACCTGCCAGACTAAGCTCCACTAAATCATTAATGAGAAAACCAGATGTTCAGGAAGGAAAACAGAAAGTTCTCGAGTGAAAAAAAAATTAAAGGTGGGTGGTTTGGGGTTTGTTTTATTTGCTGGTTTGGGGTTTTTTTTTAGTGGAGAAACTGAACTGTGTTTTCTTCAGAACAAAGAAATTTTTTTTCTTTCTTTGCACAGTTCTTGGAGCACAGTCATTATACAGCTGGTATCTATGCTAGGTCTGGGAAGAATTAATAATATACATGTTAAAGGTGGAGCAGTACAGAGAAACAAAGAAAGCACTAGAAGAAAAATAAATGTGCGTGTGAACACTAATATCCACAAACAGGACAAGTGAAAATAAAAGTGTGCATGATCCATTGTATTCATCTGGAGAAAGTAATGTAGAATGTCAGTATATTGGGAGTAGGAGGATGCATTGGGGTGTTGAGATAATACTCTATTTCCACACACAAAATCTACTATTTTTCCTTTGTCTACTCTAATACCGTAATCTCGTAGAGAAAGACGGGGGATTTTGTAAGAATTAGAGCATGAGGAGAAATAAAACCTCCGTTCCTCTGTAAGCAAAGACAGGCCTGCAACATGGTAGACACCATGTAGCTCTGAGTTAATAGAACTCATTGCAAATAGTTTNAATTCTTTCTTTTTTCCTTCCCCCCTTCCTCTCGGCGCCCCGCAGACTCCTGCCGCTGCACGGACTGGGACTCTCCGTTCTGCCGGCAGCTCCCAGGTGGGTGGATGGCTCGGGTCCCGGCGCGGAGCCGGGGCTCCCCCGGCGCTGGGCAGCGTCGCCCCTGGAAGCGGGCCCGCCTTTCCCAAGGGGAGAGGCCGGCCCGAGCAGCCGGGCAGGGGCTCCTGCGGTGCGGCAGGGAGCCGGGCTGCCCCGCGGGCTGCGGGCCACAGCTCGCCCAGCGCGCCGCCGGCCAGCGGACCAGCGGATGTTTGCGTGGGACGGGCAGCCCTGCTTCCCAATTAACTGGAAATCACTGGTGATGGCGAGAAGGAGCGGTACAACACATTTTGACAGTGTTAACAGAGCGGTGGGTCGTCATCTGATGTACTTTGTGCTGGATTTATGGTAGGCAGGAACATCCTGCTTGCTATCAGATACAGCGGAGATGACAGGTTCTTGAGTACACAGTGACGCTGGGCAAGACATCTGCAGGAAAACTATGTTCTTCTGAAATTAGCCATGGATAATTTTCTAGTCGTTGCAATTAACCTGCCAGACTAAGCTCCACTAAATCATTAATGAGAAAACCAGATGTTCAGGAAGGAAAACAGAAAGTTCTCGAGTGAAAAAAAAATTAAAGGTGGGTGGTTTGGGGTTTGTTTTATTTGCTGGTTTGGGGTTTTTTTTTAGTGGAGAAACTGAACTGTGTTTTCTTCAGAACAAAGAAATTTTTTTTCTTTCTTTGCACAGTTCTTGGAGCACAGTCATTATACAGCTGGTATCTATGCTAGGTCTGGGAAGAATTAATAATATACATGTTAAAGGTGGAGCAGTACAGAGAAACAAAGAAAGCACTAGAAGAAAAATAAATGTGCGTGTGAACACTAATATCCACAAACAGGACAAGTGAAAATAAAAGTGTGCATGATCCATTGTATTCATCTGGAGAAAGTAATGTAGAATGTCAGTATATTGGGAGTAGGAGGATGCATTGGGGTGTTGAGATAATACTCTATTTCCACACACAAAATCTACTATTTTTCCTTTGTCTACTCTAATACCGTAATCTCGTAGAGAAAGACGGGGGATTTTGTAAGAATTAGAGCATGAGGAGAAATAAAACCTCCGTTCCTCTGTAAGCAAAGACAGGCCTGCAACATGGTAGACACCATGTAGCTCTGAGTTAATAGAACTCATTGCAAATAGTTTCAGGAGCAGTATATTACCAATGTATTGACATGAAATACCACAGTAGTTCCAAAAAGTTTTGGTTTTCAGGTGTTTCTTCCAAACAACAATAAAGAAACACTAAGTAAGTGCAAGGTTTAATTCAGAGTAAAACAGGAGAAGAATGTAAGAGCTGTTGCTGTTTTCCCTGCAGTTGACAGACACCGTGTTCATGGGTGAGGAAGCCAAGATGTGGTTTGGTGGCCAGACTAGAAAGGCAAAGAATTCTGTAATATTTCACATTGCTATGGAAATAAGGAAGGCAAAATTTCCACCTTCCTGAAAGGAACCTGTACATGCCTGAACTGACGCAGCATAACTTCAGGAGAAAAGCATTTTTCATTTAGTATGAGAAAAGAAGAGTCATAAGGTGAGGGTATTAAAGGCAGTGCTATACTCATTTGACACACTTCTTTTTCCAGAAGACCTTTTAACTTAAATAAGCATTTGCCGTCTCAGTGATGAAGAGTGCCAAGTATACTTTGTAACTCAAGTTGTAGGAAGAAATGAGGACAAGAGAACTGAACTTTCAACTCATAACCTAGGTTATCAGATACCATAACTGTGCTGCAACACCAGCTCCAGACATATTCATACTTACTTATCACATAGCAAAACATTTCTTATTCAAGATTGATAGGCCTATCAGCAACTTGTTAGACCTAACAGATATGAAGGACCTGTAACTCTACTCATCAGGAAAAATTCACCTTAAGCATCCCATGCCTGTTGAGATCCTTGTCTGCTTTTCTGAACAACAACAAAACTGAGTCCTTTCAAAAGTCCTTCAGGTGGTACTTTGAGACAGCTTGACTGATTCTTCTGAACTGATAGTTCAGGCAGTAAGACACAAAGTAAAATAAGATCATATTTTATCATTAGCATTTCTGATAAGAGATTTTTGAAATACTTACATAAACTTAACTGCTAAAGACAAAAAACAAGTTCCTTTAATAATGTCATCAGTATTTACTTTCACATCAACTGAAAAAACAGTACGTTCAGTTGGAAAAGAAAGCCCCTCTTTTAAAAATTAATGATAAGTAATTTTATACATAAACTTATGTTCCTCCTGTTTTATAATGTGTTCTTTATAAAGCTGGCAGTATAAAAGTAATACTGTTTTTATCCAGCAATACTTTGTAGTTCTGAAATTCCGACAGAGATTGATGGTTTTGAAGTAATTCTGGGGTCTAGTTGACCAGTTCTTGCCTGGTTTTTATTTGATTTCATTACTCATAGTCCCTTTGAGTCTGTTAATGATTGCCTGTGAGAGGTCTTTTCTAGTGCACATGTTTTCATCTTCCAGATTGGGACAATGAATTGGTGTGTTACAAAGAATTAAGTGAGGATCTAACCTGTACCTGGCTGCCAATACCTAGCGCTGCAAATACAGTTAATTATACTGTATACTTAAAATGGTAAGTCTGAAAAGTAATCTCAGAAAACAAAAAGCTCTGATTGCTGTTACATGTGAATCCCATCTGCCAGAGTTTTGCTCCAGCGTACTTCATCATGTTATGTGTTGTTACACAATGCTGGTCAATACCTTTCATCACTTCTAATCAATACCTATTGATTTGTAAGAGCTTGGTAAGAGAGTGATAGGTTGATTTTGGCTAGACATCACAAAAGCTGTTCTATCCCTCCCCTCCTTAGCCCAACACAGCAGAGAAAATACAGCAAAGGGTCTTGGGTCAAAATAAGGATAGGAGGAAATCTCTCAGCAATTACTGTCATGGGCAAAACAGACCTGACTTGGGAAAATGAATTTATTGACATTCGAATCAGAGTAGAGTAATGAGAAATATAGCTAAAACTTGAAACACCTTCCCCTTCTCTGCCTCTCCCCCACCTCCACTTCTCTTCTTACTGGGCTTAACTTTTCTCCTGAATTCTCTACTGCCTCCACCCCAGCACTGTAGGGGGACAGGAAATAGCATTATGGTCAGTCCATTACATTTTGTATCTGTCACTTCTTTTCTCTTCCTCTGGTCCAGCTTGGGAATCTTCCCACAGGAGACATCATAAACTCCTCCAACATGAATCCTTGGGGCTGCATTTCTTCATGAACTTCTCCAATGCAGGTTCCTTCTATGGGGTGCCAGCCCTTCAAGAGCAGCCTGCTCCAAAGCGGGTCTCTCAAGGGTTCACAAGCTTTGCAAACCTTCTCCAGTGTGGGCTGCTCTCTGCTGCTCCCACACATTCTCATTCCTCTCTGCCAGCTGCTGTCGTGTAGCAGTTTTCCACCTCTTTTAAATACATTACCCCAAGAGGCACAGCCACCATGGCTGATGGGCTCACCCTTGGCCAGCAGCAGGTCTGTCCTGGTGTCAGCTAGAATTGTCTTTGTTGAACACGGGGAAGGCTTATTGCAGCTTCTCACAGAAGTCACCTCCGTAGCAATCTGCTCCCCTGCTCCCAAAACCTTGCCATGCAAACCCATTACAAAGTCATTATACATCTTACCGTGCCTCCAACACACTCTTTAAAGCATTATTGCCAAAGATCAGCTTACTCAATTACCTCTATTTGAAGCTATTTATTTTTATTGACTATTCAACACAGATGTATTCAAAGTAAAAAAATAATTAAAACAAAACACGCAAACATAAGCAGACATTAAGTTTTTATTTTATGTATTGTGTATTTTGCTATAGCATGTACCCAAGGAGATGTCAATTGTGTCATACTTTCTGGAAATTCTGAATTATCAAGTAGTGGTTTCACAGATGGAATGAATTTGTAGGGTTAATTTTGAACTGATTATCTCGAATATGGTATCTTCATTTGCAGCTGCATTACAAAATTGAATTTCCTCCTTTTATATCTAGATATCTGGAATCTCCCATGAGATTAGAGGCATGTTCAGAAATAGAGACGTGAGATCAGAAGACATGATCTTTGCCATGAGACTGTATCATGGGGTACATAGAGTACAACACTGTACGCCGTTGGTAAATTCTGATATTCATTGCTGATTATTTTGCCACATAACCAGCCCTTGTCATTAAAAATGAGCTGTGGTTAGAAGCATATCCTAAAGCTAAGAAAATGTCACCACACTGGGAAATTCCCCAGGGTGATCATCTTCACATTGCAGAGCAGCAAAGCAACGACCTCAAGGCTAAGGTTACTCCCCCCATCAGCTTCAATATTTTCTCACTGGAGGTAGCAGTAGACACCAATTTGCAATAAGCACCAAATTCCACTGCATTTGCCATCTTGCCTCTTGGGACTTCAAGGAATCCAAAGTTTTTGGAAGGGCAGAAACATCTATGAAACAACTCTGTTTCTGAAGAGATGTTATCAGTTGAAATATTTGTGAGCTGCTCGCTCTTGAAGTCCTAAACCAAAACCAGACTGTGCTGTTCCTAGGCTGCAGGGTTGATGTCATGGACAGACAAGGCAGAAAAAAGAATGAAAGAGGATGTCAGTGGAGGAAGAGGGAGACAATTCCCTGCCAGAAATGTTGATGTTTCCAAGCCAGAGTCAGGAATTTAACCTTAGTCTCCTAAGCTTCTACCTGCTGGTCTTGAAGACAAACTTCCTATCTCCTCCTCTATTAGGTTAAAAGGAAAGGAAAAAACCCACATATGAAAGGGCTTTAGATTGCCTAGAAGAGGGTATCACCCTGTCCTGCATGTAACATCAGTTTTATGTTGTAATAGTTCCTTGTCCTTGCTCCTTGTGATTTAGTTGTCAGGAAGAAAAAGATTAAAGATAAACACTCCCACAGAAAAGTTCCAATCAAGAATTCAAAATCATGCTTTGACATTTTAATGGCTGATTCACAACTAGCCTGAAGCAGAAGACAAGAAAACCCTCAAGTATTTTTTCTCAGGTATTAAATATTGAATTATGATATGTGTAATTTAATACTTGAAATGTATAGCTAGGAAAGTAGTATGCTAGCCCATCTGTTTAAGAACACTGAACCTGCACAATTTTAACCTAGGAAAAATTTGTCCTGTGTATGGCAGAGACTAAATGAGAGAGACAGGAAAAAGAGTAGGCAGCAAAGTTGTATGTAAGGCATTAAAACTCCTGGACTTCCTGTGCTGTGTGTATTAGGTATACCAGGAGAAATCTACAGGGTTGAGGACTCAGGTGATGTTTAAATATCTCTGTGAAACTCTGATGATTTGCAGAAACAGAAGTCAGAAGATAGGCATATAACTCATAACAGGTTTTTCATAAATTTATGGTAATTTAGATTCATGTAACTGGGAAATTTTGCTGTTCAAAAAGAATTTGGATGCCCTGGTTATGGGAGGCAAGGTTTTGTGAAGTGATATTTAACCTAATTGTATACCTTCAACATGCTCTGTATATCCCACCGTAAGTACAAAAGAAGATCATACAGAATTTGTCGTATCATGCTATGCCTTAAAAGTTTAAGGACTTCAACAATTCTCCACCACACAACACAAGGATTTGCATATTTATATTTGCTAGGGTTACTGGGGTGATGGAACTAATCTTGCTGTTCAAAGCTGCTCAAGGTGAACCTTCAAGATTTCCAGAAATGGAATTACGTGTAACAGTATCTGGAAAGCTACCAATTGCTCTAATTTTGCTTTCTTGGGCAGGGGAGGAAAGAATAACTATAATCCAATAAAATGTTTTTCGTTCTGCTTCTTTTTCTCTGCAGGAACAAAATACGAAAACTTTTTCAACGAAACACATCATCGCCTTCCATCACAATAGAACGAAAGAATCTCTACATTGAGAGATTTGTATCCATTTGGGTAGCAGTGAATTATGCCCATGACACCTGTGCAAAAGGAAAGAACATCTCAGTTTTACCAAGCAAAGCAGGTACAGCATCTTTACAAGTTGTGTTACTGCAGTGCCCAGCTAAACTCTAGTCTGTAAAGATTATTTCCAAAATTTCATCTCTCAAAATACTCTTGTCATTTTTACTGATTCAGAGAGCTAAGATGCAGTTTGACTTCCTTTAATGAGGTTAATAACAGAAATCCATCAAGTTTTATGGGATGAGGGTTTTATGGGAGGAGGGAATATTTAATATTAATATCCAGAAAAATGTATAGTAATAATTGTATACTGTACTTAAACAGCTTTCTATGCTTTCGTTGATGGATTTCTGAATTTCTTTATATTAGTTTGGAAAGAGCAGATTGACTCAGCACTGTGCACCTAAGGATCCCTTGGTACAGGGCATTAGAATTTTGAGAAACATTTCAAAATCCAACTCTTTTTTAAGGCCACTTACCAATTACACAGTGCTGCAAGAAAAATATGAAAAAGCAGTCCTATTTATTAGCAGCCCTTTAGATGTTTATTTAAAGATTCCCTACCTATCTGGTCACTGAAATAATGTTAAGAACTTCACAAAACCTCACTCAGACTAATCATGGTCCAAGAAAAAACAATGCTTCTCACTGCTGGGGGTTAATACCAGTACAACCCAAATTATCAATATAACCTTTACTGGAGAATTTTGGCCACATTGTGTTTATTGTAGAGGAAGATGAAAGTATATTTGCATTTATATAAAGATATTCTGGATATTTTTTTATACGATTCACCATTACAGGTACTCTTCACATTTTGATTTTGCCTTTCAGCCTTACTCAGAATAGTAACTGCTTAGAAAAAGAGTGTTCATTAAATCAGTAGAATCATCCACAAAAGAAGGGCAAAAGGAAAAACTGTATTTTGTTGATACCATAAAGATTTAGTAATTATTCATTTCCAGGGTTTTTTGAAGTCTCAGAGTGTTTAGTATTCTGTGCCTAGTCTTTTAATTTTTATAGACCACTCTCAACAGACATAATTACCAAAGCTTTCCTGCTTCCCTTCCATTTTTAACAGTTGTATATCCCCCATTTTAGGAAAGTGCTTGTCACCATCTAACATAAATGCTTACCAGATCACAAACCAATTGATAATAAAATGCGACCTGCCCACAGCTCATATATCATATGAGCTGAGATACAGAGAGGCACTCACAGAATCTGCTCCGTGGACACTGGTAAGTACTTCCAAATGACAATCTCATGAGAACATAGGGTGCCTCAGTGTCACCTCAGCTGCACATATTACATGCAGCACAAGGATTGCAAGGCAGCACAGCAAGGAGTCACTTTGCAGGCAGATCCCACTGCCTACAGCAGACAACAAGCCTATAAGACACCTTAGTTTGGTTCTAGCAAATCATGAAATGTTTGGAAAAGAAGGAATAGTAGCTTTAAACAAAGTAAAATAGAATAGAATAATAGCATGTTATCTGGTCCATTAATCTACCAGCAAAACACTACACCTACCAGTGATACAAAAGCTGAATATCAGAAATGCCATATAAAGTCAGATCCAAATCATACTTTCAGTGGTTTACAGTATTGCTCTTTTAGCTGGTATCATTACAGTTTCAAACAGATCAGGTTGTTTTCTTTTACAAGGTAATAATTCACACTTTACACACTTTTGATTTGTGTAAGTATTCCAGATTCTCTTCTTCGAAAATAAGAGAAATCATAGAATGGTTTGGGTTGGAAGTTCCAACCAGTCCTGCCATGGGTATGGCCACACTCTAGTAGTCCAGGATACCCCAGTCAAACTGGCCTTGAGCACTCCCAGAGATGAAGCATCCACAACTTCCCAGTTCCAGTGCCTCACCACCCTCACAGTGAAGAATTTCTTCCAAATACCTAATCTAAACCTAGATTTATCTCTTTCAGTCTACAGCCATTGCCCCTTGTCTTGTCACCACATGCTCTTGTGAATAGTCTTGCTCCATCTTTCCTGTAAGTCCCATTGAGGTACTGGAAGGCAAAAATAAGACCTCCCCAAAGCCCTCTCTTTTCCAGACTGAACAATCCCAATTCTCTCAGCCTTTCCTCACAAGAGAGGTATTCAATCCCACTGATCTATTTGGTGGCCCTCCTTTGGATTCATTCCAACAGGTCCATATCCCGCCTGTGCTGGGGACCCTGTCCCTGAAAATTGGGAAATAAACTCTACATCAAATTTGTTAGATTAGGAAGTCAACATTATTTTGTTAGCTGCGCTGAATGCATGGGTGATTCTCTTCAAAGCATGCATGTCCAGCAACCTAAGAGACCAGGCTATATTCCTGAAACTACTGCATTTTCATATTTCCTGAACACACACATATAAGCTAATTATTTCCACTTGTTTGTATATAGTTCCAGATGCTCTGACGAAACTTTTCTCCTTGGGAGTATCTCAAATATGTCATCAGGTCATAATGTACTCCTCTTATCATTCTTTGCTATGACATACTATCCTTGTTCTCAAAACCAAGATATTAGTTAGTACATATTAAATCACTGATAAAAGTAAACAAGAAAGCATTAACCGGAACAAGTTTTATTAGTCACAGATGTAGGGAAATAGCACAAGGCCACATTAATCTCTGGTATTTGTACTAAGCACTGTATGTACACAATTAAGCACTAACAACAAATGTAAGGGTCATGCTGTATTGTGCTAAAGTTAAAAGAATTTCCACCACCTTCCTCCACAGCTGCATAGATATCTTCTTACAGAACTGTTCAGTAACAGTTCCAGTGCTAGATGCAGCCCTGCAGGTGGGGTCTCAGCAGAGCGGAGCAGAGGGGCAGAATCCCCTCCCTGGCCCTGCTGCCCACACTGCTCTGGATGCAGCCCAGGACACGTTTGGCTCTCTGGGCTGTGAGTGCCCATGGCTGGGGCATGTCCAGCCTCTCACCCAGCAGCAGCCACAGCTCCTTCTGGGCAGGGCTGCTCTGATCTGTCCTCCCCAGCCTGTGCTGACAGCAGGGCTGCTCTGACCCGGGTGCAGCACTTGGTCCTGTTAAACCACAGGAGGTTCTCAGGGTCCACCTCTGGAGCCTGTCCAGGTCTCTGTGGATGACATCCCATCCTTCAGGAGTGCCAACAGCACCACTCAGCTTGGGGTCATCTGCAAATCCACAGAGGGTGCACTTCACCCCTCTAAGTCATTACTGAATATACTAAATGACATTGGTCACACCCACTATAGACCCCTGATGGACACATCTTGTCACTGATGTCTACTGGGATTCTGAGACACTGACCACTACCCTCTGCATGCAACCATCCAACCACTTCCTAATCCTTATAACAGTTTACCCATCAAATCCACCACTATCCAATTTGGAGAGAAGGATGTTGTGGGATACAAGATCAGTTCCAGGTGCATTGTAGGACATGCAAACTGGCACAGCAACAGGGCTAAAGAGAATATGTAAGAGATGGAAAATGAGTCATAATTTCAATAATGTCTGCATGTAGCAGCAATGACTGCTTTTCCTGCCTCTTCCCATCCAGCATATCAAGCAAAGGCTTCACCAGCAGGCAGGCACATAAACATGATTTGTATCACTAAGTCCCTGAAATTGTCTGTTTTTCAAGCTAGTATTTTTATATGTGTTAATCAGGTTCTAAATAGGCATTTATCAAGTAGAACATAACCCCAAGAAGAAAACTGTTTAAAGAGTAACAGTCCCCACTTCTTGGGAAACTCTGCTCACCCAGGTACCTCATTGCTTCCTTTTTATTACAAAAATCTTCCTTTTCTTCCTTTTGTCTCAGAAGACTGTTCCCGTTTCTCTTGTAGCTGGCTACTGGTTTATTTAGCCACTTCAGAAGACCTACTTTGAGAGGCCTGTGTAAGAAAAGCTTCCTCTCAGTACAAAGAACATACAGGTCTTGGAAAGGTCTTGTTCACATACATACAAGTCCTAAACCATCCTAGGGCAGCCAGTTACCCATGCATAGCCCACCCAGTAGTGCAGTAGATCGACAACCATGTACAGACAGTCTGGTACGTGGCATGTGGAAGAACAGAGGTTTAAGAGCAGTACAAATGCATGCCCTGCAGGTTTTGGAGATGGGAGATTCACATGAGTGCTGTGAAGGACTAGTAGGGACAGCCACACTGGGTGATGCACATGTGTGAAAAGTCCAGGTCATAAACATTCATTTTCTCCAAAGTCCCAATTGATGCTATGAATTTAGGCTGAAATATCTTCCTAATAAATATAAACATAGTCTACACTTGCAGATGAGCAAGTGAGTATGGCCACATATGCACAGAGGATGTACAAAGCTGGCATTTATCAAGAGTAGGATAAATGTACCTGTAATGTAGTTTAATATTTAGGTTTTAAATCCATTGTTTCTGTAATGTTGTGGGTAGTGGGATTTTTTTGTGACCAAGCATTTGCTATTAGCAAAATTATATAAAGTTGCCGTGGACAAAGTAATACCCTTCAGTCATAAGAAAGAAGTAGCCATATGTTTATTGATATAAAACAGAAATCTAGCAAAGCTTAATAGTAAATGTGACAGGGAATTAACAAGAGTAGATGGCAAGGAAAACTTGATTACTTCATAGACAATGGAGTCAGACAGAACTGTGATGGAGACCTTTCAGTTGGGTCATGATATTTTAAAAAGGCTCCCCTTGCGTTCTAAAATTCTTCTCAGAACCCCTGCAAGTCTAGTTGCTTCTGGATCCAGACTTAGTCCCAGACTTGGTCAACAGCTTATGTTTAAAGGATTATATGTGCACAATCAAACCTTTTTATCACTTTACTGAGACTTAAAATTTTCAGTGTATTAATTTCCAATTCACTTATCAAGTTTCTGATGAGATGAATACCCTTTCATCCTTGAGGAATAACCCTAAGAAGTTAAGAAGTGTCCTTACTTAGGGTTACCGGTGTGCTGGAAGAGATCCTGTTGTATAGCCCACTGATGTGCAGGACAGCTCAAGAGACTGTGGGCTGCCCACTATTTAAAGGGTAAGATGAGACACCTAAAGACATATATGCATGCTCACTTCATATGTTAGTTTCTCCCAAAGTTGACTTGAGTCCAATCTTAACCAGCACTATGATTAGGTGGATGAACTGTTAAAATTAGCCCTTGTCTTTCATGCTGTCTGCCCCAAATTGACTTTGAGTCAGCTGCTGGTCCAGACACACCTGTAAAGGCTGCTGATAGTGGTTATCACTTGATCAGGATTACAAGAAATAAAGGTCAGAATGGAGGGGAAGTGGAGGGGTGGGAGAGCACACTGACACAGAAGCAATTAATTAACTTTAATTAAAAAATAAAGTATTGCAGGAGTTGAAAGAGAAGAGCTGGTGACCTTATAGTGAGGTTTTGTTGTTTTGGGGAGTTTTAGGGAAGAGTTCAAGTGATAGCAACAGTTTCCTGTCATATTTTCTCTGTATTTTTTCATCTCAGGGTTTTTCTTAGGCATGGGTGGTGTCTTTATTTCAAGGAAAAACTTCATTCCCTGTACAGTTACTGGAGCTCCAGTGCCATCATCAGTTGCAGATGCAAATCTCTTCTGCAGTGCCAAGGCATATAGGCAGCCACACATTCAATCCAGTCATGCTGTTTAAGACATCAGCTGTATGGATCTATTTAGAAATAATTACACTTTTAAAAATAAGGGCTTTTTTAATATTTAATTTTCTCTTGACTTCTTGTTCTTGAGAATGTTAACAAGGCTCAGGGTTAAGTAAATTTTTATTTTTCAGCATATGTAGTATCTAATTGATTTTAAAAGTATTATATAGACCAGGTTACTTGCTGTCCTGAGTGAGCAGAACGAGTTCATGAAAAAGAGGGTGTTGCCTTGAAAGAATGAAAATACCTTGACTTAAGTGTGCAATAATTCCTATTTGATGACAGGAACCTCTATTTTCAGCCGAGTCAGAAGACTCTTCTTAGCCTGAGGAAACAATTAATTAAAGAAAATGTTTTATTTTTGTTACATAAATGAAATTTGTTTTTAGGTGCCTCTAGGAAGCAAAGGTGTCAATGTTACCATTTCAAATTTAAATGCTATGTCTTCATACATTGTTCAGCTCAGATGCATAACCAAGGATGGTCTCAACTGCATTTGCATTTGGAGCAAAGAGATTTTGGTCCCTCACAGTAAGTGGTTTCATCCTACTGGTAGTAAGTATGAATGTAAAGGCTTTTCCAAATTCTGTGTCATATGGAATAACATTTTCAGATGCTCTTGAAAAAATGAACATCAGAATAATTCATTTGAGTGCATGTCTCCATCTTTTTCCATGTTTACCAGAACTCATGAGCAAGCCAAGAATATCATATAATGCAACTACACAAGTCTCTCCGGGAAGAAGAAGTGTTCTTCTGAAGTGGGTGGTAGGTACACTTTGAATCTGGACACCTTCTGTTGTGTATATGCCATTTATTTGTTGTGTAGCAGGAAAAAACAGACTTTCTCGTTGTATTGAGTCTGCTCTTGATATGTGAAAGGCATTAGATACTCTATACTTGCAGCAGAATTCATTGCATCTATATGCTGATCATTTAGGTGCTAGAAACTAACAAGGAAATACTACATCAAATTATAATCTTGAAAAATTACTCAAACTTCCCTTCTTTTCCAGGGAAAAACATGTTTTCATTTTAAGAGCTTCCAGCTTCATCTAAAATTCCTCACAAAACATGTGTCTCTGCCTTTTAAATTATTAAATGTCTTCCTGTCTATGTTACTCCAAAAGTATCCAATTATTTCATTGAGATAACCCAGCATCACAGCTTCATGGTATCTACATACTATGAATTTTGTGCCAGAAAAAACTGATGATCTTGATACCAGAAATAATCCTTGAAGAATTCACAGGCCTTCATGTATTAATTTTCTGTCTATATTGCAGTAATTTCCATTTCTGTGCAATCATTTTCCAATCTCCTATTAAGATTATTACAATAAAATAATGAGTGAACCACCACCAGAAATTTCTACCCATGGATATTTAACGCCCTCCAAATTTGCAGCATAATTACCAACATTTCTCTTTAAAGAGACTACATACCTAACCAACCCCTAGTAGATGAGGATACCCAGAGGCATAAATTTCAATTAAACACCACTCATTAACTTTCAAGTTCCTGATAATGAGGGATATGTTCCACTGAAATTTAGAGAACGTTACAGCTGCTTCACTGCTGTTATTTCTAATTGCATACACATAACTAAGATCTCAGTTAAGGAAAATTCTTAATCCTGTACTTAAATCCTCTCAATTTAAGCAAGCTCTTAATTTTACAGAAATGCTCTGCTTCATTGCTTCCTTATGACCTAATTACAACTGTATGATTATGTCCTCACCATTAGAGGCTACATTTTGTTTATACAATTAAATTAATCTTGATTTTCTGCATGGGACATAACAGTATTTATACAATAATAATGTTTTTCCTCTTGCTAGGTAGCACAAAGTGAGAATGTCCTTGGATATTTTGTTAATGTGGAAAGAATACCCAACAGTTGCAGCCACCCACCAAATCACATCTCTCTCAAAGACAGAGAAATTCTTGTTAATATCTCCATGGCTTACTACAGAGTTAATATTTCTGCCTATAATGAAGCAGGAGAATCTCCACGAGCCATCTACGTAGTCCCAGAATTCCCTGTAACAGGTACTTACCTTATCATCTATTCACCATAATGGTGGGGAAATTTTATGACCAATCTCTAAGGTTACTTTTGACAGACTTTGGGATAGGTGAAAGCATTCTCTTGAATATTTATTAAGCTAATATTTTTACATACTAGGAATCAGAATTGTTTCTTAAGAAGTTAACCGGTTAGCAATTTAATGCTCATTTTAGCACCTTTTTCTTTATCAAGCTAGAGAAAGTACTACGTGCTGGATCTACTTAGGAAAACGGTTTATGGAGTATCCTCAGTATCAAGTAGGTGCCAGTGGTTTAAAAAAAGTTTACAGAACTCTGTGCAAGTCTAAGTTCTTGAGCTAAATAACTATTCAGAGACCTGCTACCGTCCTTTATTTCAGTATTACTCTTACTGGCACATACGAAAAGAAATAGATAGGATGTACAAGTTGCATTAGGATGTATGTGTCACATTCTAATGAAGATATAAGCTTTTCTCAGGCTTAAATAGAATCTTCATTTAAAGAATAAAACTTACTGTATAATGTCTTCTTTATAACATAAGATAGTTTTGTGTGTTATAGTATTGAGGTGTATTTATTGCAATATAAGAAGAATCCCTCTTACAAAGTAAGATTTTTTTAAATTAAGCTATAGCATTCACAATAAAGAAGTGCGCAAATACCCTTGTTGATCTTCAGACAGCTGCAAATGATTGCTTATCCAGAATTTTCTAATACTCCCCTCATTCTGTTCTCCTTTTCCTTGTGAAGAGGTAACAACTTGATTTTGCCCTTACATATCAGTTCCTTAGCTCTCTTCTGATAAAATATATCCTACCACTTCAAGCCATATTTTGACTGACAATTAGCTGTCTACTGAACCTCTGAGCCTGTATTTCATGGCTCTCTTCAGATGCCTATTTCTGTTTGATTGTAATTCAGAGCAGCTTCTCTGTATCTATCATGAATTACTGAGAGGATACGCATTAAGTGCATTCTTATGATAAATTGCTTCTCAGCATATACAACATTTTCTCTGCTACTACAGTAATTTTCTTTACAGAATCACAGAATCAACTAGCTTGCAAAAGACCTCTGAAATCATTGAGTCCAGCTTATGACCAAACACTACCCTGTCAATGAGACCATGGCACTGAAGTGACACATTCACTCTTTTCTTAGACGTCTCTAGGGACAGTGATGCCACCACCTCCCTGCACAGCCCATTCTAATGTCAGATCTCTTTCTGTGACGAAGTTCTTTTTAATGTTGAGCCTAAACCTCCCCTGGCACATCTCAAGACTGTGTCTCTTGTCCTATGGCTTATTGCTTGGGAGAAGAGACCAACCCCCAGCTGGCTACAGCTCCTTTCAGGCAGGTGTAGGGAGTGATAAGGTCTCCCCTGAGCCTCCTTTTCTCCAGGATAAACACCTCCAGCCATCTCAGACAGCCCCAGCTCCGTCAGACAACCACAGCTCCCTCAGAATGAGTTTGCCTTTCCTATATTTGTTTCCAGACAGGAGATAAAATGGAGAATGTTTATGTCTCTCACAAGGTCCACTTCTTACCTCAAAATGGCAGATTACCCTTTTCCCTCCTTAGTGTCAGTCAGAAGGTCTTTCCTATTTTGATAGTCTGTCTTTTAAAACATCAGAATCTTCAAGATTCTTTCAGAAAATTCAAAATATATTAAATCTGAAATAATCTAGCCATGATCTATCATAAGTCCCTCCTCTTCTACTCCTGCTCAGGCAAGCACTATTGCAGAGTTATTCTACATATAGCAGCTACTAGTGGTTCACAGGAGGTTATTTAGCAATACCACACTTCTTCCCGAGGCTTGGAACAGCCACCTTATTTCAAACTATCAGAAATCAGGACAAGTCTTGGACAGCAGTCAACACTGTAGCCCCCAGACACCACTGCAAAGTAGTAAATGCCAGGTTTCCTCTATTGAAATACTAGTGTAAACCTTACTATGATAAAAGGGAGAAAGAAATAACAAGAAGGGAGAAAACTGCATTCCTGTTTGTTGACCTTTAATTGTATATTTGTTCACAGACTTGCCTGGTCAAATCCATGTCAAAAGCCAGGAAACTAATGCAGTCATCACGTGGACTCCAGAATACAATCAAAAATGTTTTGTGGTTGACTGGGGCACTGGTAAAGAGGATATGCAAATGAAAATAATAACTGCAGCTACCAGAAATTTCACATTAGGTAACAGCAACCACACCTCCTATGAAGACACCCTTTCATTTCTTGGTTATTTTTGGTAGGATTTTTGTTCTATTTTTAAAGGCAAACTGAAGATCCATCCAGAAAAGTACAGCTCTTAATATTTGTCCAGTACTGAGTCATCATCTAATGCTTAGCAACATTAAGGCAGATAAAAAGCAGAGTTTTCGTTAGGGTTCTTCATGATACTGTTGGGCAAGAAATGCAGCTAAGCTACTGGTACAATGTCTCTCCTTGCCCACATTCCAGGCAGACATATACATTACTGGCTTACAAAAAAACCCTTCATCTTGTACCTAGATAAGCTTATCTTTCAATACAAACTGCCCTGTAAGAGACTTCCTAAGATTATTTTGTATTTTTATACCGATGTCTATACTTATCAAAGCCTAAGTTCTCAGCTCCAGTATTCTGCTTACCATGCTAGGCAAGATGGGCTTCAGTCAGGGATGCTTTTTGGAGTGGACCTTGAAGATCTTGATTAAAATCATGTAGGTAATGCTTGCATTCAGCACTGGTTTTTATGCACAATAGCGAGCATTTAGCTTCAGAATTCTACAAAGTCTTCTAGAGAATTTACCTTGGTCTTTCTGCAACATCTGTAGTGCCACCTAGGCACAAAAAATCTAGTTACATCTGGGTTTTTTGCTTGGGTTTATATATTCTAGCTGAGTGGGAAATATCTATCCCTGAAATAAGATAACTACAGCCATTTTAGTTCCCAATTTCTCCTTCAGCAGCTAAAGCCTCCCATAGTGAGATTATAAACACATCTGTCATTTTTTGAAAGAAAACCCAGGTTATGTCCCATTCTGGCTCTGAAATAGTTTCCATAAAGCATCTAGAGATATTGAGGAAGGATGTACATATTTTGTACTCAAAGCATTGTACACTTATGCTATGAGTCTCAGAAAGCAAGAACTATACAGAAAATCTATGAAGCTGTTGCCTTTCCTCTTCTTCATAATTTATAACTTTTCAGTAAACCTTGACATACCTTTATTTGTTTTCCAGACAATTTTCAGCCATATAAGTTGTACAAAATAATGGTACACACCTCTGATGTGTGTCAGTGTGAAAGTTTCATAACACATGAAAAGACTTTTGGAGTGACCCACTTTTACTCCGTTGAAGGAGGTATTGCTCCCCTTTGTATAACCTCACTGTCCTATATTTCTTTTTGTTTCCTATTTGCAGCAATGAAAGAAAGACTACACAAAACTTCTTTTCCAGGTGACTGAACAGCTTTTTCCAGTTAGCACTGCCTTTATTCTTAGCAGTTATATCCTGGCAGTGTATGACCTGAATGCTGTTCCTCACTGACAAATCCACAGAAATATTTTTATTATGTGTGACATTACCAAAAATAACAGAAAGAGAGTCTCAGACCCACGTGTCTCAAATTTAAATTGAACCGTATTTTCCAATCCTAATTTTATAGTGTCTTATATTACAAGTTGAAATGAGTATGGCTGTTGCTATATAATGAGACAGTCACAATTTCTACCTACTTTGGTATTGTTTAAGGTGAGGGGTTTTTACTCTATGGGATTTTGCCTTTCTCTTGCACCGTTTACATTGCATTTATAGCATCTAGAATCTGACAAGAACACTCTTGGAAACAGCTAGGTTTCAGTCTTGTATGTCTATTGCACAGGTATTGAAGCAGAACTCAAATATCTCTTTTTTTAAGTTCCTAGGACTGGTCCCACTAATGTGACAATCCTGAATATCACGAAGCATTCTGCACTTGTGAAGTGGACCAAAATAGCTGCAGAAGACCATTTGGGCTTTCTCCAGGGATACAGGATCAGTTACACAGATTCATCCAGGAAAAAGTCTCCAGGTACGTCACCATTGCCAGAACAAAGCAGCAGCTCAGAGTCATGAAAGAAAAGCTTCATTCAGGCCACTAAGTCTACTGAGTTATTTACGATTTCTGTGCGAACTGAGCACTCTGCTCTCAAAGGCCAGCTCCTGGTTAGACTTTCAGTGCTCTAGATGCTCCCACAAACACTTAGAATTTTCTAGATATTATCTCAAATTAAATATTGGTATTTCCCTGAAAATTTAATTTCTAAGACTACAGTAGAATTCTCTGGGAATATTTAAAGGAATACATACATTTTCAGTATTGCAATTTCGGCCACAAACACTTTTATGTTTCATTGCAACTCATCCAAGCTTGAGTCTGAGCCTTTCTATAAGATGTAAGATATTTTGTATTTCATTTTTCAACCCAATTAGCAGTTTGTATTTCTTACCTGCTTCTAAAGATGCCATTATAAATTTAATTTTGGAAACTATTTCTTAAATTGGTAGTTTTTATATCTGTGTTTGGACTTGATAACATTAAATGTCTTTCCAGCCTTAACAAACTACAACTGATTAAATTTCTACACATTGGAATAAATGAATAGCTGTGAATTCAAACCACTCGAGTTTTCAATTTTAAAAAAATTCCCCTTACTATTTTGATAAACATTTTCTTGCTGAGTGAGAATGGAAAGTCCCTTTGTCATATGTAATAATACATTAACTTTGTACTAATGACTTTCAAATAAAATTGAAGACATGCTAGGGAGGACAAATATCACCAGAGAGCTGACAAAGGGAGATAGTAAGAGTTCTATAATACATGTTGACCTATGCCTTTAGAGAACCATAAAACGTCTTCTGGAGATTCTATTCCACTTCAAATACCTATCTGAAATCACAAGAAGGCAGAATGGGAGCGTCCAGGACTGAACCTAATTTCTTTCTTTTTTCCTCTGCCTTAACCAGTCAACACAACCGTGGCATGGCACCCAAATTGCCATGTTTTCCAGGCAGGAAATATAATTTTACTGGAGAATTTGTGGGGAAGGAAGTCCATAGACTGCAGCATCACATCTACTTCTGTGAAGATCTTAAAAGCACAGCAGCAACTTGAGAAGTAATTTCTACACATTAAAGGCATCCTTACAACATGGCTGTTTGTACATTATTCTGGCCAGGGGAAAAGTCCACCAGTAAAGAAAGGCTGAGCTGAAAGCCCCACAAAGGAGGAAAAACAGAAAGCTCAGCACTGGGATAAATCAAGATGAACAACTACTGACAACTGGAGTGAAAATATTTGATAAGGACTAGTCCTAATGTTAACTATTATTGTCAACATAAAAACAACTGTTTGGCATGTTAGATATGTTTTCCTCTCATAAAGTATACACAGCCTTCTGTATTCATCACCTGTGATGGTTTGACCCTGGCTGGATACCAGGGCCTCTGGGTACCAGAGCCACACTATCCCCGCTGCAAGTGGACAGGGGAGAGAAAACGTAACAAAACACCCACAGGATGAGATAAGGACTAGGAGAGATCACAGACTACCACATGAGCAAAACAGGCCTGACTTGGGGAACTTAATGGAATTTATTGCCAATGAAATTCAGGGTAGGATAATGACAAGTAAAACAAATCTTTAAAACACCTTTCTCCATTACTCCCTCCTTCCCTGGCTCTGGCTCTCCCCCATGAGCAGCGCAGGGAGACACAGACTGGGAGTTACAGTCAGTTCACAGATTGTTCCATTGCTCAGAGAGAAGAGTCCTTCTCCTGCTCCAGCAAAGGTTGCCTCCCATGGGAGACAGTTCTCCATGAGTCACTCCCATGGACTGCAGTTCTTCACTAACTGTTCCAGCATCCACAGTGTTCACTTGCTACAGGATGAAGTCCTTCAGGCACAGCCTGCTCCACCATAGATCTCCCACAGGGTCACAAGTTGTACCAGGAAACCTGTCCCACTGTGGGTTCCTTTCTCCATGGGTCTGGAGCTCCCTGCCAGGACCCTGCTTCAGCACAGACCTCCTACAGGTCATGGGTCTCCCACAGAGNTCATCACCTGTGATGGTTTGACCCTGGCTGGATACCAGGGCCTCTGGGTACCAGAGCCACACTATCCCCGCTGCAAGTGGACAGGGGAGAGAAAACGTAACAAAACACCCACAGGATGAGATAAGGACTAGGAGAGATCACAGACTACCACATGAGCAAAACAGGCCTGACTTGGGGAACTTAATGGAATTTATTGCCAATGAAATTCAGGGTAGGATAATGACAAGTAAAACAAATCTTTAAAACACCTTTCTCCATTACTCCCTCCTTCCCTGGCTCTGGCTCTCCCCCATGAGCAGCGCAGGGAGACACAGACTGGGAGTTACAGTCAGTTCACAGATTGTTCCATTGCTCAGAGAGAAGAGTCCTTCTCCTGCTCCAGCAAAGGTTGCCTCCCATGGGAGACAGTTCTCCATGAGTCACTCCCATGGACTGCAGTTCTTCACTAACTGTTCCAGCATCCACAGTGTTCACTTGCTACAGGATGAAGTCCTTCAGGCACAGCCTGCTCCACCATAGATCTCCCACAGGGTCACAAGTTGTACCAGGAAACCTGTCCCACTGTGGGTTCCTTTCTCCATGGGTCTGGAGCTCCCTGCCAGGACCCTGCTTCAGCACAGACCTCCTACAGGTCATGGGTCTCCCACAGAGTCAGAGCCACCTGCTCTGGCCTAGGTCTCCTCCAGGGGCTGCAGGAGGATCTCTGCACCCCCAGGGACCTCCATCGGCTGCAGGGGCACAGCTGCCTCACCATGGTCTGCACCAGGGCCTGCAGGGGAAACTCAGCTCTGGTGCCTGCAGCACCTC
>WBMY01012067.1:241851-291791 GCA_013397315.1 Donacobius atricapilla
AAAACAAAACAACACAGAGAAAAGCCCCCCCAAAAACAACCAAATAATGAAAGAAAAAGTACCCAAACAAACACCAAAACTAATCAACAACCAAAAAACCCCCCAAACACTACAAGCAAATCCTGAAATATATTAAAAACCACTTTAAACTCAAATAGTTTCTCATTGAGTCAGACATGCATGAGGGTCCTGACCTGTTAAACAAGCTAGAGCTAGCATAACAGCATGAGGTAAAAAAAAACCCTCAGCAGGTTGGAGAGATGGACAGAGAAGAACCATCTGAAATTCAGCAAAGGGAAATGCAGGGTCCTGTTCCTGGGGAGGAACAACCCCAGGCACCAGTGCAGCCTTGGGATGACCTGCTGGGGAGCAGCTCTGAGGAGAAGGACCTGGGGGTCCTGGTGGACAACAAGCTGTCCATGAGCCAGCAGTGTGTCCTGGTGGCCAGGAAGGACAATGGGATCCTGGGGACATTAGGAAGGGCATTGCCAGCAGGTGGAGGGAGGGGATCTTACCCCTGCACTCAGTCCTAGTGAGGTCTCACCTGCAGTGCTGTGTCCAGTTCTGGCGTCCTCAGGACAAGAGAGACATGGAGCTCCTGGAGTGGGTCCAGTGGAGGATTGTAAAGGTGTTCAGAGAACTGGGACACTAATGAGAAAAGGCTGAGAGAGTTTGGCCTTTTTATTATGGAGAAAAGGCAGCAGGGAGGGGATCTTTTCAATGTATACAAATACCCTGGAGGCAAGTACCAGGAGGACGGGGCCAGACTCTTTTCTGTGGTGCCCAATGATATAACAAGAGGCAACAAGCATAAACGGAAACACAGGAATTTCCACCTGAACATGATGAAGAACTTCTTTACTGTGAGGGTGATAGAGTACAGGAACAGATTGCCCAGACACGCTGGGGAGTCTTCGTCCCTAGAGAGACTCAAAATCTGGCTGGATGCAATCCCATGCCACCTGCTTTAGGTGAACCTGCTTTATCAGGGGACTAGAATAGATTATCTTCAGAGATCCCTTCCAGTCTCAACCATTCTATGACTATGATACCTAGATATTTTAAAAATACAAACCTGAAAAGCTCATACAACCCTGAGAATACCAGGTTCAGTTTTAACTAGATTTTACTTGAATTCCAGAACATATGTGAAGTTGGCTTTGATTTCAGTTTGAAATATTTCTCTCATGAAGTCAGTAAGGTCTTTCTGTACTTAACATCATAAATCTGATTCAAGCTTTCTGTGTCCCATCAGATAAAGGAGAACTTGAAGGATTTGTGATTGGTCTTTGTTTCAGCATGATATTCATTCTGGGTTTGGTACCTCTCACTTGTTCTCTGGTGATTAAAAGGTAAGAACAGAGTATTGTCTGGAGTTGTTAGCAGCACTCTTGTTTTGCTTAGCTCAGAGTTTCATAGCACTGGGCCTTTTTTGTCATTCAAGGCAACACAACTCAAAAAATACACAGCACAAAAGCCACCACACTAATTTCACAGTGAAGACATTTATAAGCCACTATGAGCTAATTAAAATGGTAAAACAAGTTTGTAGAAAATCTATACTCTTCAGCTTTTGATTCCTTTATCTGCCTACCTCCTGTCACAAACATGCTTAGAAAGAGTCAGGACCATTTCTCATACTGGGGAATATGCTATAGATATATAGATAAAGCGTGCATGTGATTATCTTTATCTAAGATGTTTCTTGTAAACACATTTGGATATTAAATGTATAAAGTATGCGTATAAGCACATAATCACAAGGAGCAATATATGAATGAGTATGAAAAAGAGAGAATAACAAGGATGCCTTTAAGATCTGGCAGTGGTCCTCTTCTTGTGGGAGAAATTGTTTTCTGTAATAATAAAGTATTCACCTCCACATAATAACCTGAGGTACAATATTACGGGCATACACTATGACTAAAAGTTTGGTATAATAATGGGTTCTAATATTAATTTCTTGACAACTTAATTGCATACAACCACTTACGTTATTATTTAGTGTCCTAGAACACTACCCTCCTCTCTCCTCTTCACAAAGGACCAGCCTCAGAAGGTGCTTGAAAGCCACACAGCATGACATAGCTTGCTTTAGCTTAAACTCCTGTCCTTGCCACTGGGAAACAGACTCCACATGAAGCCTCCTGTGCTCTTACCTTTTCAGATTGTATTTTCAGTTGCACTGTGTCTGATACAGCAGTTTTGACAGGAACTTCTAAGACCCACATGAAGTTTTGACCAAGGCAAACTTCATTGTGTTCAACATAAGACCACACTTCATTGTCTGGCCACAATAGGAGAGAGCAGGGGAAAAAAGAAAAAAAAAAAAAAAAAAAAANAAGCCCAGTAAAAAAAAAAAAAAGAAAAACCCAAACAAACAAACAAACAAAAAAAACCACCAAGCTGCACACAGGAGCCCAGTGAAGCACTACAAAACAGTACCTTATTTTGTACATTTGTAGTAATATTGAACACTCTGAACCTAGATGAAGCGTCCCAGTGATGCCCTCATTTCAATTGCCTTCTTGATTTGTGAGACTCACCAGCCAGCCAAACATCCATCTTCACAGGAACAGCAAGAGATCCGTAACTTTGCAGCCACAGCCTCTACCTCCAACCACACCCTAAGCAGAGGCAAAGTACTCTAAAACTAATGAAATCTAGATTTAGTTTCAAAACTGAAAAATATTGAGGCAAACACTAAGGCAGAGTGATGGACTACTTAAAGATTTGTTTAGATTTTTTTTATGGAGGTGAGATACCGTATGTAATAGCTCCCAGAAAGAGCCAAACTCAAAACAATCAGGAAAGAGCAGGAGTTGTGTTGTCTTCTCAGAGCTTCTTTCAGATTATCAGCACCATTGCACACAGGCTGAATGAAACAGTGTCTTGCTTTTAGTTTTCAGGGGAAATGAAACTTTTAAATCTATGCCCAGGAGCAAATACTTACTGAAACAAACTTCATCCTGTATGTCCCAAAGCCCTCAAGGACAATGGAGGGTTTGTAGAAATTATAACAAATTAGATGTATAAAAATATTAAGTGTCTAGATTAAATGTGCAGAAAGAGACAACATTGCCAGCACTTTCACAGTTCCTTTGTCATTAAACAAAGATGCTAGTCATCATTAACTCAGCATTTCAGTGTAGATTACGAAGTTTGGTCTCCAGCTTTTAATTAGCATTATGCTTAAATACCTGTGTAGAACACCTTTATTGATGGTTACAGAAATATTAATATATTATGTATGAACAGTAATTAATTTAAATGCATAGCAAATGTCAATCATTTAACCTGATGTTAAATGTAAAATACTTCTTTTCAGGCTGAAAATATCATACTGGCCCAGTGTACCAAGCCCAAGAAACAGCAGTGCACTCCAAGATATGGCAAGTACTCTTCTGACAGCATGAAAAAATACACAGGGGAGATCTTTGATTAATATATAATGCTAGTTATCTGTCATTTCACACTTTACTCTAGAAAATGTCTAATATCCATTGCTTGGATGTCAGAGTAATATTGAAAATATAGGAGGAGGTATAGTCTTATTTAGGCATAGGCTGTATACCCTTTCAAATTTAATAAAGGTCTCATACTTCTTTTGAGTACATAGTAGAGCATTTTTAAAGGTGTGATTCTTAAAAGAACAAATCAAATCTGAATGGAGGTAGATGGAGTCATTTTGCAATTCAAAATTGCAAGTGAAATACAGTGAGAGTGCATTCTACAGAAAGGACAAGTAGATTTTATGAACCACAGTGGGATTTTGACATAAAATGCTTAAATGCAAAATACAGGAATTTAAAATGCCATTAACTTTTCCTGCAGAAGCAAAGCAACTGTCAAAGAAAATGAAGTCTGTATTAACCACACCTGGCAGAGAATATTGTAATGTTGATAACATGTCAGACACAGAAATACCGGACACCAGATAATGGTCTGGGAGAAAGCAGGAAAAAAAAGCACTATGTCAGGAGGCAGTACAATAAATAGTTTACCAGATGATTGTCTAGAAGTAATTTGATATTCTGAACAATTAATGAACTGTGGAGAAAAGTACTCCCCAAATAGATATGGCAAAACAGGGGCAGGGAGCAAATCTTACTATATTCTGTACATTCATTCAATTTCTAGTTGTTCCACACCAGTTTAGTTGAGCAACTTAGCAACTCTTGACAAAAATAATCCAAAAAGGTGGCAAGACAATTTGTTGTCCAGATAGGGGATTGTTTCACAAAATTAAGTCAAGGATATATCCCATGGTACAGAGCAGCAGGAGGAACTGGAGATACTCTCATTACAGAGACCAGGAGAATTAATAATGGAGAACTAAAATGTCAGTCAGTCACCCAAATCAGTCTCCTGTTCCTCGCATACAGGCAAGATTCTTTGAAGATGGTTCTTCCTCTTCACCTATTGCCTCTTTCAGACAGAATCATAGCATTGCTGTGTTGTTTAGAAAAGACTTCTATGATCATCAAGTCTAACCATTAACCAGCACCACTAATCTGTGTCCCCAGGTGACACGTAGCCATTTTCAAAACACTTTCAGGGATGCTGAATCCACCACAGCCCTGGACAGCCTGAACACCCTTTTAGAGAAGAAAATCTTCCTAATAGCTAATCTAAACCTTTCCTAGTGCAATTTGAGGCCATTTCCTCTCATCCTGTCACTTGTTACCTAGACAAAGAGACCAACCCCCACCTGGCTATGGCCTCCTTCCATGCAGGTATAGGGAGTGATAAGGCCTCCCCTGAGCCTCCTTTTCTCCAGGATAAACACCCCCAGCTCCCTCAGCTGCTCCTCACAGGGCTGGTGCTCCAGACCCTTCCCCAGCTCCGTTGCCCTTCTCTGGACTCACTCCAGCACCTCGGTGTCTTTCTTGCAGTGAGGGCCCAGCCCTGGACACAGCACTCGAGGTGTGGCCTCAGCAGTGCCCAGCACAGGGGGACAATCCCTGCCCTGCTCCTGCTGGCCACACCATTGCTGATCCAGGCCAGGATGCCCTTGGCCTTCTTGGCCACCTGGGCACAGCCTGGCTCACGTTCAGCTGCTGTCACAGCACCCCCAGGGCCTTTCCAGCCACTCTGCCCCAGCCTGTGGCACTGCCTGGGGCTGTTGTGAGCCAAGGGCAGGACCCAGCCCTGGGCCTTGTTGAACCTCACACCATCGGCCTCAGCCCCTGATCCAGCCTGTCCAGATCCCTCTGCAGAGCCTTCCTGCTCTCCAGCAGATCAGCACTCCCACCCAGACTGGTGTCACCTGCAAACTGCCTGAGGGTGCCCTTGAGCTCCTCATTCAGATCACAGATAAAGATATTAAACAGGACTGGCCCCAGTAGTGAGCCCTGGGGAACAGCATCTGTGACAGGGCCAGCTGGATGTAACTCCATTCGCCACAATTCTCTGGGTCCAGCTGTCCAGACAGTACTGTACCCAGTGAACAGTGCACCTGTCCAAGCCAGGGGCAGCCCTTTTATCCAGGAGGATTTTGTGGGAAGTGCACTCACAGGCTTTACTAAAGTCCAGGTAGACATAAAACCTATTTTAGATTTGGTAGGTTTGGAATTTGGGCTGTTCTTCATGAAAAAATACGATAATGAAGGTACATATCATGCAGATCTTTATTCAAAACAAGGCAAAAGTTAACCATGTAGTGATGTCTACTTATCCCATTGCAAGAAAAAAATAGAGATATTTTATTTGGTATTGCTGAGACTTCAAAGAACAACATTCTCATTTCCCAGTCGGACTACAAATTGTGAGAAGAAAGAAAATAAAAAACAATACACACTTACTTCCTTCTTGCAAAAAAACCCAGAGTAAATTTAGAGCAAGTGGGGGCAGAGGGGCAGGGGGATAGGAAGGAAAAAATCTAATAGCTATATCAGCCTGCCCATAATTTACATAAAAAACCATTATGGCAAAGGTGGTCAAAGAGAACAATCTAGGTGGAAAATAAGGAAGCTTGGTCTTACCAACTGTTCTCCATTTAACTGTCCAGAATTTGCAAAAAACAAGTTACCTCAGGTATACTCAGATCACAGCATGGCATAACGTTTAATAACAAACTGATCATAGTAGCTGACAGCTTAATCTTATCTGGCTGCTGTTCAAGTCACTGTCTTTTTATAGTAATAAATTTGCTAAATTTTTTGAAAGCTGTGTTCTCAGAACAGCACATCATGAAGCTTACATTTTGTCATCACTACTTTTGGTCCCAAGTAAACACAAAAGCAAGAAAAACTTTGATTAAATACCATGGGATTGGAGAAGATGGTCCTTTAAATTAGGGAAATAAGTATTTTCATTCATATTTCTAAAACTAAAGATGAGAAAAATTATTAATTAGCATATTACTCTTTTTCCTTGCTTTGTCTCACAGACTATTTGGAAACCTGTTTCAAGGTCACTGCTTCAGGCCCTGTCAGACAATGATACCACCAGCCTTTTTGTTATAGAGCACGAGTCAAAGGCTCCTCTGATGCTAGACCTCTTCACAGATGGTGGAGAAGGCAGCAAGCATGACATTTGCCAGTCAGAAAACATACACAGGAGCCCAAGGCATGAACAAATCCCTGCAGAACCAGTTACAAGTGAAGAAGACACCAGTTCCATTGAAGTCCCACTCTTGAGTGACTATGCCAGCATGGAGTTTAGTCAGAAGGCCCTGATGAGTCTGGCAGTGAGCATGCCTGAAAGAACTGCTCATCCTCGTCTGGAAATGGATCTAAGCAGTAAGCCAGCACAAACTAAGCATAAGATTTTGTTTGCCTCCCAGGACTACCTCAAGCAAAACCAGGTGGTACTTTTGCCATCTGGACCAAATTTCACGGAACAAGCCAATTAAACCTGAAGCATCTTCATTATTTTCCTTACCATAAAATCAAGTTCCAAATCTTGTTATACTTCAGTGGAGCCACTGGGACCATACGGAACAGTGAGCTTGTGACAATAGTTACCTCCACTACAGTAAGTTTCCTTCGTGAAATAGATTGGTTATATGATTAGGTTAACTATTTCACCTCAGTCATTCAGTGGAAAGTCCCACCATCTTCACACAGGAAAAAACTCTCAGGAGCTTATATGAAAAATCTTTCAGTAAAGTACCTCTTGCTTGGTATTTTGTTCCAGGGCACTTTGGAGCCATTCCAGGCTTCCACTCTTAAGCACAATGTCTTTGTAGATATCAGAAAAATTCTCAACTCACTATGACCAGCTTCAGATCTGATTTTCAGATCTCATAAGTTCTTCAGAAAAAAAAAATACAGCAGAAGTATCTACCACTCCAAAGAAGCTTTCCAGTTGGTCAAAGCTAGCCAAAGAAATTAGTGTAAGTCTTTCAAATTAAGAATCAAAAGTTTGTTTACTGATCCATGTAAAACACCATTAGTGCTTTACATCCTAGAACTTTACAACTTTAGCAATTGTAAATAAATAGTGCTACATAAGTGAAGACAACAATAAGTTTCATTAACAGTATTGGAGTTACTTGTATTAAATTAAGGCTTTTTCCTACCACAAATGCCTACACATTCAGAAAAACCCATCCATAGTTTCTGATGAGGTAAAGGTGCAGATAGGTTTTCACACTGCAATGACAATAGCTGTCAAACAGACTCCAGGAGCTGAACAGATATTTCAAGCAGTCATACCTCCAAAAGACTGCATGGAAGAGGAGCCATTGGAATATAGGGGATAAAAAGGGTCTTCCTCAATATGCTTCCTATGCAACTCTATCATGTATCTCCACAGTGCAAGGAGTCTGAACCATTTTCTGGCTTAGAAGGGTTTCTCAGTCATGAACTCTGCAGGCTTTAATGGTCTGCATTTATTGTAGAAGACCCAGTTTATTGTTGTTGTCTCAAGTTAAAGGAGCATTTTATTAAAATTGCTTTGTGGAGAAAGGAATTGATCAACTATATTGCAAGCACCAGAGAATCCACAGATGGACAGTTTTTTAAATTCTCTCATTAAAAGTGAAGGATGATTGGCATTCACACAAATATTTCCACTCATACTAGGCAGTATGAATTATAGACTAGCCATGCTTGCAAAAACTCAAAGGAATTCCATATCCCCACTTCACTGGTTTATTGAGAATCCATAACAAAACCTAGTTTATTCATTTTCCTTATTTATATTCACTCTCTAATTACGTCTCTCTATATCTGTTAAGACTGCCAGGAACAAACCTGTATTTCACTGAGGGTTATGCACTGTTTTCTTCTTAGCAGTTAAAATTCATTGTTGTCCCACAAAGCAATGTGCATTTACAGTTGTTAAATCTTATAATTGAAACAAGGAGTAAGAGAATCACTCCCTAGAGATCACACAAGTTTGGACAGTCTTTTAAACAACTTTCTTCTTTTTTTGAACTTTAATCTGGTGACTTCACCTGATTTGAATTTAAGGGAATGCAAATGATCCTGATATTAGTGGAGCTATTTTTACGTGTAGTATCTAGTAGTGGTGTTGGAATGTTGTTACAGACAATGAAGTCCTGATACATAATCTTTAACAAGTAGTCATAATTAGTCCATTTTCAGAATATAAAAATTATCCATGTCCCTTACTTAATTTCTTTCATTTCTGGTCAAAGAAACTTATTTTCCTGGCGCAGTTTGTACCTCCAATAGCTTTACTCATCCCTGTAAACACTGAATTCTCCTTTTCTTACTCTGCACCTACCAAACCAATATTATTCTGTTATGGATTAAATATGTATAAGAAAGTAAGTAGAACCAGACCAAAGGCTTGCAAGTAGTTTAAGTATATGAAACAGCCTTGATACACGAAACTCAACAGACAGCTTGGGCTTTTAACCTGGTGATTATCGACTCCACCATTGTCTGACACCTTGCTAAAGAAAATTCACAGAGCAGAACAGGAGAATTGTACTAGAAGCACCCATGGATATTAAAGAGAAGGTATAGATGTATTATACTTTGTTATAAAGCTCACAATATATGTAATTCTTAATTGATCTCATTAGAGCAATATTTGCACAATGGCTGTAAATAGTACATTTGGGAGAATAAGAAATATATGAAAAATCCTGGTGTGGAGATTAGATATAAATTATGAACTCATCCCATCATGACGTAGCCTTTGACAGCAAAGAAAGAACATTTTATGTGGAGAGAAATAGAAGAGTACATTTGCTAAATAGTTTCATGCAGCCAAAAAGGAGGTTTAATTGGAATACTGTAGTTACGCTGGACACAGGATTAGGAAACATACCATGCTCAGAACTTCAGATTAGGGAAAAATAGATTTCTGTGATTTGTTTTTTCGGTTGGCTCTTCTGTGGAGATTTTTAGTTCAGTTAGAAGGGTCCTACAATAATCCTCTAGTTGTACTCTCTGATCTCTTCACGCAGTATAAAAAAATGTGTGCTTATACTGGTATATAGTGACTGCAGAAGCCTTACCATAGAAATTAACATGTAAGATAGTTTGTTCCATGTGCTATAGTACTGTTCAAATGGTTTGTGTAGTGTTTTCAGCTTCAATATATGTTGAGAGAAATTGTAGAGATGGAGGCTCAGGACCACAAAAAATAAGGTATTTTACAATTAATTTTTTGCTTTTTTTCACAGTCAGTATAGCTCTGGATGATCGCTGTCAGCATTAATGAGAATTTAGACATGGTAAAAGCTTGCAAAACTGTAGAACTGGAGGCACATCATCATTGTAATTTATAGCATGGGATATTATACTGCAAGGTTACAGTATGTTAGCATTTTATATTTACAGAGAAGGGAAAGTAATGCTCAGTGTCTAATATAACACAAAGCTATACATGTATTTTTCTGGTATCCAGAGTAGATGTTTTTTCTTGCATGGACATGAAGATTTTGTTTGTTTGTTTGTTTATTATTATTATTTTTTTATTTAGTGCCTAAAGTCAGACTAAGTACAGTAGCTAGCTCTGAAAATTAACAGTGTCAGAGACAATAAAAACCAAGTACTCAACCTGGAAGAGGAGATTGCAGCAACCACAATATTGTAGATGTTTATTCTGTATTAGTTACCAAATTAATAATAATATCTACCAAATATCTACAAATTCCTCCAGAATCTAAGCCCTTGAGGTACTGTGACAACCTTTAAAGACACTTGTATGGCACAATAGTGTCTGCGCTTGAGCAGAGCTGTCTGGAAAGCAGAGAACACAGGGGCATCCTGTCAACACAAGTCAACCGCAGTTATTGCTACAAAAACAGTCAAATAATGAAGCATTTCATGAAAGACCTCTAGTTACAGAAGATACTTTTGACTCTGTGTCACAGGCTCTTGGTTTGCCTGTTTCTCTCTCAGAGACAGTGTATGTCTGCTCCCTGAATGATGTTAAATATGTTCTGGTACAATGTTGGTGGAATTTGTATGAACCCGGGTAATAAAACTTGTGACAGCTTACACCACTCAATTCTGAGCACTGTTTATGGATGACTGCTAAGACAAATCACTCCATGACAGTGGTGTTGGGGTGGGAATAATCTTATACCTATTTCAATTCTACGGCAGAAGCACCAGTTTGATAATAAAACTGAAAACAATCTGTTGTGCTAGAAATGGTCACTCCCATTCCCATCCTCAGAGACCCCTCCGGTGCTTCACAAAACCACAAAAACACTGAGGCTGGAAAAGACCTTTAGGATTGGGTCCAACTGCAAACCTAATACTGCCAAGCTCACCACTAAACCATGTCCTTTAAGTGCCTTCTGGGATGGTGACTTAACCAGTTCCCCCGGCTAGTGTGTTCCAAGGTATGACAACTGTTCCTGTGAAGAAATGTTCCAAAATATTCAATCTAAATCTCCCCTGGTGCAACTTGGGGCCATACCCTCTCATCCTGTCACTTGTTACCTGTGAGAATATACCAGCCCTCATCTCACCGCAACATCCTCTCAGGCAGCTGCAGAGAGTGATAAGATCCCTTCCCTGAGCCTCCTTCTCTCCAGACTAAACATCCCCAGCTTCCGCAGCCACCTCTTGTAAGACCAATGCTCTAACTTCCTTCCACAAAACCTTCCCCAGGCAAACTGGTGGGCTTATTTACAGAAATGAACCCACAAAGGAAATAATCTCTATGTGTTGGAATGGTAGACACAGGAAGGACAGAGAAAAGTTCTGAAGAGTGACAGGCAAAGCTACAGCCAGCACTGAAAGAGATTAAATGGGTTCAGGTCCTTACTTGAGACACTGGATCCTAGGCAAGCTGGAGAGTTGTAGACATGATATTTTACCTGAAAAATTACAGGCTGCAGTTTTTCATAGATTGCTAGCACCAAAGTGGGTAACAGAACAGTAAAGCTCTTACAGGCATTCTCCAGCCTTTCCCAAACAGTAATTTGGGGCCAGGCCCAGAGAGTGGTGAATGGTGCTACATCTAGCTGGGGATCTGTCACCAGTGGTGTCCTCTGGGGATCAGTGNTGTGAGTGGGCCTTGGAATGGGCTGCCAAGAGAGGTCGTGGATTCACTGTCCCGTGAGATGTTTCAAAAAAGACTCAGTGCCATGGTTTATTTTATAAGGTGGTGTTAGGTCGTAGGTTGGACTTGATCTCAAAGGTATTTTTCAACCTACTTGATTCTGTGATTCTGTAACTGCCGCTGTTAAACTTTGCTGGTAGTGGTTCAAGCCAAGGTACTCAGCAATTAGCAGCCATTGCCTTTCTTCTGAGTTGTACTTAAATAACCATTCTGGCATTCATTTCATGTGTGCAGCTACTGGGNAACGCTCTTACATGCATTCTCCAGCCTTTCCCAAACAGTAATTTGGGGCCAGGCCCAGAGAGTGGTGAATGGTGCTACATCTAGCTGGGGATCTGTCACCAGTGGTGTCCTCTGGGGATCAGTGTTGGGCCCAACCCTGTTCAGTGTCTTTGCTGATGACCCATGAGGGGATTGAGTCTGCCACAGNCTGCCGCTGTTAAACTTTGCTGGTAGTGGTTCAAGCCAAGGTACTCAGCAATTAGCAGCCATTGCCTTTCTTCTGAGTTGTACTTAAATAACCATTCTGGCATTCATTTCATGTGTGCAGCTACTGGGTATCACCAGAATATAGAATCCATAAGATGCAATAATGCCCTTCTGGCATCACAGCTGTGGCTGCATGTTCAGGATCTGGTGGTTTAGTGGGTTACACAGTCTTGAAATTAACTTGGCCACTGTGACTTCTGTGTGTTATTTTCAAGTGCTATCTACTCACTTTTGGAAAGGAAACTACATGTGTTTCTGCAGCTTTTAATTTTCACAGATGTGTCAAAGAAGCTGCAATTGCCAGTGCCCACACAACATACACAGATGAGCTATTTATCTAGGCAAAGACTGTATTGCAGCTTTTCAACACAACATGGGTCAGAAACTCATACTTTAAAAAGAAATAGCATTTAGTCACATTGAAGTTCTAAATAGTTATCCTGGGTCATATGAGTATTCTTCCAATGCTGTAAAGCATTTATGAAAACGTTAAGATAAAATTTACATTGAATTGACTGGCTCAATGAAAATTAACATTAAGGATCCTACTATGAAAAAGAATACAAATATTTCCACTAATAACTAAGAGATTTTGTGGATGTTGAGAAAATCCCTAGCTCCAAAACCAGTTAAAATAGTCCAGTAGCATGTGATTCTATTCACTTTGTTTCAATGCTCATTCAACCTTCAGCAGGAGACCCTCTGTTTTTCACAAAAATAAGTAAGAAAATCAAAGGTGTGGTAGTACACTTGAATTCACCATATACGTAGGCTGTATCTCCACTGGAATGCTTGAGGAGTCTGCAGTTCCAAAAAGCGTTGTGTGCATACTCATAAATCCATTATACGATTGCTTTGAAGCCATTTGCTCTAAGAATGTTTCTTACATTTTTAAGCATCAGGGTTTCTCCTCTGTTTCCATATTTGTCTATTTGCAGCTGCAGGGTTGCAGTGAACTTTTTAAAGTCCTCAATCCACCAAATATTTTACTGACAAATGGTCAGTCTGTTTTGTTTGTAATACTGTATGTGACCCATTTTCTGCTCTCCAGACCTGATCTAAAGATATGCTGATCCTAGGACACAGAGAAATAACACTGGAGATCCAGTCACATGCATAAAATATTTTTTTCAACTTCTAAGGACAGTTATGTTTTGGATTTGTTTGTTGTTTGCTTTGGTTTTTGGGGAGGGCTTTTTAATTTGTTTTTTTTAATAATATTTTTGGTTATTTGAAAGCTTCAAGGATCAAAAAGGATGAAAGACACACTGGTTATTTCTCCTTACAGCCCTACACTTGCACTGTCTGTCCTTCCAGCAGCCCAATGTCTTGGAAATTCAACCAGCTGTGCTGCCCAGGTGGCCCAGTTTTACACACTGCCATCACGGTACTCTGCCTAATGCCATGTTACAGAATCCAACCTTACAGTTCCTGTTCTTTTATTCACTGGCAAAACTCTCATTGCAATCATAAACTGCACTGCAGCAATGACTACAGAGCTCTGATTTACTTCATTTTCTCCTTACTTAGATTAAATAAAAGCACCTTCCTGCTGTCAGGCATTCTAATTTACTTTCCTCCCTCCAAAAGAAATAGTTCAAACAAATACATTTCATCAATTAATTAGGTGTTAAAGGCAAACCTCCAACCTACATCAGCCTTAGTCCCCGAGTGTTGGTCCAAGGCATCAGGTAATGAACTAGGTATAACATCAAAGTCAAAACAAACCAATTTCAGATATGACTAAAAAGGCCCTGCCACCTGCACATAGTGTATCTCCTATTAATGTGTAAGTAGGTACATTATTTTCCAGTGCATTTTTGGCAGATTACTACTGCATTAGAGTACAAAATTAGCAGTGGTAATTACTAAAAATAGTGGTGCCTTGCAGCAGGTTTGTAACAAAGCCCGTAGAACACTCAGTGCCTGAATACGCAGTATTTCAAACACTACCTGAAATCTTACTGTGATAGCTCAGGAGGGGGTGCTTCAGCACTGAGTTTTATACTGCAGTGCAGCATAACCTAATTCCAGAAGGATGCTCTTCCTACATCAGCTGTCACAATTATACTTTCTGAAATGTCAGGGCTGATTCTGGCTTAAATATTTTTGTTTCTCCACTGTGATCCCCACAACAAACCTTCAGGGGCTTGAAGCTTTCTTGGAGGTTTCTCTCTTGGGTTACACATCTAGCCTGTGTTCTCAGCAGTAACGGTAACACTTTCAAAATAATGTACTACTACAGCAAACCGAAGACTGTGATCTGGAATTCTTGGTAAGTGATACAGAACTGTATTGAAAAAGGAGGATTTCTGGCTTGATTCAAAGTATTGTGCTGGAAAAGGTGTCCTTTTAACAGCAGCAAAGTGATCCAAAAGCAAGAACACCATGAGCCTTCTGAAAAGCTTGTGTTAAAGGTTATAAATTTAGAGTAGTAAAGCTACATTTCTGTATAAGCCCTAAATCAGAATCCTGCCTAAGAACCCATCTAACAGCAGGACCTCATTGCAAATTACTTTCATTCCTCTAACATTGCAACCACTACAGTCATTCATTCTTCATGATTTACTTATCTGGTCTTCCAATCCATCTCTAAGATACCTCAATTCATAGTTCATAGTATATAAATTCACACCTTCATAATACAAAAGGGAATGTGGAGACTGAACTATAAACAGTACTCACGCTGTCCCCAAACCCAGAACTCCTCCTCCACCCAAACACTGTCATGGCTTACAAGTAGCCAAGCACCAAGCAGCAGCAAGTTTACATGGTATAAATAATCATCATATCCAGAGATGTTTGATCACTAATGTTAGGCATTTTATATCTCAAAGGATTGTCTACAAGTTAGAAGATGAATCAACAGTGGTACCAGCAGGCTTGGACAGCTACTCCTCACATCTTTATAACAGGAGACAGATCAGGAATGAGGCTTGACTGCTTTTATGTAGCTCTTGAAAACTGTGATCTGGAAGGCTGACACAGCTTCTAAAAAGTAATTTTTGCCTTTATGGTCTTTATAGATCTCTAGTTGTCTCTCTTGATAAAGAGCATAAAGGCAAAACTTGCTAATCTTACAGGCAGAAGATGATAGAAGCCATGAAACATGATCACTTCAAAAGAGATACACTACTCTCTCCATTTGCAGTTATAAGCTGCTGTTGGAATAGTTACAGATCTGACAGAACAAAGTTATTTCAAAAAGTAGTGGGAAATTTGTGTTTTATTATCACCTACTGAATTACAACTGTTCTTTCAACTATAAATTTCCCAAGCTAAAAAATGATCAAAAGGAATCTAATCTACTAAAATGAATTAACTTATGCAATACATTTTTCATCTAGCCATAAAAGCACCACAAATGCCCATTTCGAATGCATTCAGTGCAATGCAAAAACCCATGTCTAACATATTCTGAAGAATGTGAAGATTCTGAAGATTATGAAGTATACTTCCAGTTAATTACTTCAGCATTGACACACTTTGGTTGAACAGAGTAGAGTACTCCAAGTTCTGATAAAAAATTAGACCAGCGAAGAACAGAGTATTACAGTGACTTATTGTATGTCCCACATTATCTGTGGAATGGCATTATAAAGTGGCCTCCAGCTCCCCCAGGCTCATACCATAATATATAGCTGTCATCTATGCATTCTCTTTGGAACCAAATCTAACAAAACAAATGTATCACACTTCTGAGGATCTTAGTGAATGAAATGATCTCCTCACTGATACAAATGAAATTTGGATAGAACAATTAACACATTTGCATTTACAATTACCATGAGTACCCATCACCATCTTATGTAGAGGCTGGCCCCTCTCCTCTGTCATATACAATTTTGAACCATTGCAAAGTTATCTCAATGTGTTACTCAGATCTGTTTTCCCTGCTTTCACAGTGAGGAACAGCATAGTGAAATGCACTTTGTGAGACCACAGACGTGGTGACTACATCACCTGTGATGACCAAATCAGTGGGAGCTAAGCCAGCCAGGAGTCTCATTACAGACATGACCAACATCAAAAATCACACAATCAGATCACTAATGAGCAAGTTAGTCTGTTGAGAAACACATCTCAAACTTTTGCTCCCTAATCGTTGCTATCTAGGCTCTTACAAATTATACAAAGCAATTAAGAAGCTTAGGCATTGAGAAGTAAATTTTAGTATGAAAACATCCATGGCAATAAATTGACAAGTACTGTTAGTGTCGGAAGCTCTGCTTGGACTCCTGATTCCCAGTTTGACACAGTCTTCTATACAGTCACACTTACTAACTTACTGTTTGCAAGTGAGACACTCTCTCTGGTGAAACTGCAGTAGTTTTTTGCGCAGAAAAATATCCCCTCCTCAGAGATGAGATTTAGAAGGCTCTTCTGTAACTAAACAGTGATGACACATTCAGTTACTTAACCCCTAATCATCTTTCCTGTAACACTCTTGTCAGTATCAGTACAACAGACTTAGTTTCAAAGCATTTGACTCTGGGCAGATAAAACCTACAAAAGAAAAGAAAAAAGAAAGAAACAGAGAAGAGAGAATTGTACAGTGATGAGGTGTATCTCATCTAAATTTAGTGGAAGTCAGTTTATGACACCATTAGAACTTTGAGACATGGTTTACTTATGAAAAGAACAACAATATACTAGTATTTAACATTTCTTTATGTGTACCATTTCCGTAATTGCTTCATTAATGCAAAAATATACTCTACCAACATAGCACAAGTTTGGCTACCTGCTAATTAAACTTAGAATACCTAGATTATTAACAGAAATATCAAACATAGAGAAGGAAAACAGTATTTTTGCTGCTGTGGTGCTTAGGTTCCTCAGGTATGCCCGAATCCAGACTGTGATGGGTGTGATTTGTGTGTAATAAATTACACATAGCTCCCAGATCAGTCAGGAAAATACCAGAAAGGACCCACTGATAGGCTACATAATCTGTGAATGTTAAATTTCTCTCTTAATCTTTCTGGGCCAAATCAGTAATTCCTTTGATTGTTATGTAAATGACAGCTTTTCAAAGTGGCAATTTTTAAGTGGCTCATGATTTACTCATCATTGCAGTGCACTAAGGAGAGAACAGAGCAATAACTTCTTCTAAGAAAGCCAGTAAACTGGCAGCCTTATTAAGGATATCAAGAACTGAATGAAAAGGAGATTAAATTCTTCATTTACCATTGCTGATAAGCCTTTCAGACTAAAAAAGACACATACAGCCTTTTCAATGGAAAAAGAATAATTTCATTAACAACTAGTATAGAATACACTTTGTACACCAAAAAATTATGATCTCACATCAAATTTGGCACTGGATGAACATAAAAAATGTAACAATTTTTTTTTTTTAAAGTGTAAGCTGAAACTTTCCAGAATAGCACAAAGAGCTAAAATCCTAATTTTTGCTGTCCATGTTCTCATGTATTAAGCTTAACAATCTTAAAACTGACTTGTCATGACAATAAAAAAAAATCTGCCGTCTTGGATAGCAAGAGTTCACATGTTCAGAAAACAAAAAAGCTGAAGTTGGTAGATAGCATCACAACTGTGGTATTTACTTAAACAATACACAACTGAAGTGTTAACAGCTGCATCTCCTCAAACTAGAGGGAAAATAGCTGCCTCCACATATTGAGAAGTTTATTAAGCTGTATTACATTGAAGAAAATACAAAAGAAACCCTTGTGCTAATGTGCTCACATCTTGCAATAGGACTTACCTACCAATGAGGCAGTCTTGAATTAAAAACAAACACTGCATATCATGACATTTTTAAGTCTAAAATTAAACAGATGGAAGTGTGGTTCTCTTACATTAAAAAAAAATCCTTTTTTTCAGTGCTTTTAGTTTTCAATATAATTTTAATTACACTATTCAACATATAAAAATAAACCTAAACTACAAGCTGAAAACTTCTGTTTATGTATTAGCAAACAAAATTAAATTTCAGAGTCTCTTTAGGCACTAACACTTAATGATATCTACATATATTTAATTCTCCACACTCCAGTCTCTGGTGAGAAAACTACATCTTTCTGAACCAAGTGTCTACTGATTGACATGATTTTAGCCATTTACAGATTTCAGCATTTATGCCACTAAGTCAAATTTTCACTTTCAAAATTATGATAACACCAAAAGTGATGTTTAATGATACAAAATGGAAAGTACCAAGTGGCATATGCCCCAGATAATGATTCAGAATTCACATCTTAAAGATTGTTTTACCACTATGATGCTATTATCACACCAACATTTACAAAATTCAAGATTATTTTGTCTGGATTTTTTTTCCTCTGACAATACATGAGCTCTGATCTTTCACTACAAAAGTGATGCAGAGATGCTTCAGACCTAGAAGTAGACAATACACATACCATTATGGCATTATTGTTTGCAGGAGTCATACTCATGAATGAAAAAAATAACTAAGTAAGGACTGATAATACATATAAAATAATTTGTAACATACAGTGCAGGCTTTACTTACTATCTCTTAGATTAAAAAAAAAAAAAAAAAAATCAGGTACTCCCCAATTTAGCAACTATGACAAGACAGCACTACAGGCTTAGGCAACAGAGAGAAGCTAATATGTAACAGATGTGAAGAGTTTCATGGCAATTTCAGGTATTGCTTTAGACGTAGCTGGGCCAGAGAACACCAGCAAGCAATGCAAGCCACGCTAGGCTACAAATTTAACTTTGTTCCAGCAGCGAAAATGGCACTGGAGGATCCGCAGCTCATTTCAGAATCCAGGCTGTGCATAGACTGCTGTCAGTCTGCTACTATAAGGCTAGGTCAGAAGTAGAAATTGCCATCAAAAAAATTTTCAGGTGATTACTTAATAGGCAAAACCTACATCTCACCCATTTCCCAAGTATTCTTCAGGTATTTCTAGTTTCTAACCAAGTGCTTTGATAATCTCTAACTCCAATTCCAACGTATGAAAATTAAGAATTCTTTACACATCATACTACTGTTGGTATTTTCAAACAAAATTCCATGCATGCCTCACACGCGTGTGAATCCATTGACTTGAATGAAATCACCTAAGCCACAGCCACCTCTGTTTTGAGCTTGACATCCTGCTTGATCCACCAAGTAGTTCTCTTCTGCTACCTTCTTTCAGAATGCAAAGAAAAATCCTGTCTGCTATCCAGAACCCTCTTGGGAAATAGCTATGAGCACTAATGGAAGCTCGTGTTTATGCACTTTATGTGATCTCAGCAAAACGGACACGTACAATCACTTATCTGAGCAATTAACATTTTCAAGTAAGGGCTGATTCAGATGAAACTACATGTGAAAAAACACAGCTATCATGAACCACGCTGTTCTCAAAACTCTACCCAAGTAAATCCCAATCACGAAGTACAAACCCAAATGATCTGGTAACAGCAGCTCAGCACACAAGCTTGCTCATGATGAAGGCAATGAACTTCCCATGGAAGATGGACACATTCAGCGGATGATGCAGGAGCAGGCTGGAACTTCACTGCCGTGCTGTGCTACCAGTTTATAAGTGAGCCACCCTCTGCAGAGATAAGCATTTTATAGAGAAAAAGATCTCCAGGAGTGGCTTTTTAGGAACACCCGATAGAAGGGAGAGATCATAGCTACCTCAGATCTGCAGAGTATTTACAAAACAAAACCCGAAAATACAGTATATGCAAGAAAATATGACTCGAAGAAGGGAAGAAATGTGTGTGTTTGGTGGCTGGCTGCTTTGGTTGGTTTTTTCCTTAACAAAACCCAACCAACAAAACTAACCAAACAAAACCCCATATTTTCTAACTGATACATCGTAGAGCTATGCTATCTGAGTATAACAAAACTCAAGAAACCAAACATATACCAAATATCAGCTAAAACGTAATACACTGAAAGAATTCTAGTTCTTCGAAACAGAGAAATTTAGCTTTTCAAAGAAAACATAAATAATACATGTATGTTTTCACTAATATCCATATTTCAAATGAAAGGAACTCTATGAATAAGACCAGATGGTCTAAAAATATTCCTTTAATAAGTATATACCAGCAGAAACATCCCTCTAAAATACTTATTTTATTAGTGAAATGGTACCAAAGATAACAAGTATACAAACAATCTCTTTGCTCTATGCTACTTACACATCATAAATAAGACAGCTGTTGTTGCAAGACACAATCTTTCACAGTCTTCCTGTAAGCATACAGATTTGTTATCAGAATTAGCTGTTTACCAGCCAACAGCATGTGGCTTAAACATCACAAAAATGGCTGTTCTATACTTTACATGGTAAAGCATTTTCTGTTGTCTTAAATGTACACAGTGGCAAGAACATTAAATCTTACAGAAAATGAGGAGTGATTAAGCAGCTTCACAATCAAATTGGATTTCATTACCTTAGGAGTTGGGCAAAGTTTTCATCCCCTGTAATATGCTTCCCTTCCACTGAAAAAATTAACTATGCTGAGGAAAAGTAAAACAAGTAGAAAGCAAAGAGCCAATACACATAGCTTTTTATTTTATCTGAAAGAAATAACACTTCCCATGAGGTAAGGCAATTAAGTAATTTGATTGCATTAAATTGTAGTAAAAATAATCAACGTGATTTTAGGTAAAATTATGTCTTAAATCAGAAATCTCATGTAATCAATTAAAACTACTTCAGAGAACAAAAGCCATGTTTTGCCATGACAAAAACATGTTTTGTCATTCTCTTCTTGCATGCTTTCTCCACAAAAAAAATTAAAAGAATCTCTACTGTATAAGCCCTGTGTAAATTAGTACTTCCTTCCTCAAATTATTTATCCCCTATTTCTTTGCATGCCATTCCTTTTACATTGCCCAACAGGTATCAGAGAAAATAACAGAGAGGTAACAATTAAGGCCATCCAAATGTATATTAAATGTCTTAAGGGCTTTCTTTGATGCAGGTGATCAGAGCACACTTTGTATTCAGTTACTACTTTTGTACAGTGGTGGTCCCCAAATTACATTTTTTCTCTTATTTATAAATCTCTTCTAAGAATAAAAAATAAAAGTAAAATGGAGCTTCACTATTTTAACGAGTGAACCAAACAACCATTCTGGCAAGTCACTTGCATTTTTGTCTACAGTATGGTGGTGGCAAAGTAGCAAGAGAGATCATATAAGATTTAGCTGAAAATGTGTAACAGCGCACATACATTTCTAGAAAATACCACATTTTAAGAAGGCACTAAAGCTTTTGCTTGTGCTCCCATATTTTTTTTTAAAAAGGAAAGAATTATTTTCTTAATGGCACCTGTACTATTTTTAGCTGAACAGACACACTGCAGTACATTGCAAAACAAAGCTGTAAGGTCTGGTATCATCTTATAGATGTGCTCACTTCTCTAAGGACAAAGAAAACAACAAAACAAAACAACTCCAAAATAACTCTATAAGCTAACCTAATATCTATAACATGGCAAAGTTCCTTTTAGGAATAAAAAAAGCGCATGCACTGTTTAAATACTTTAAAAGAAATATTAATTTCAGGGATATTAGTAAGAAATTATTTTAAATAATAAACCCTAAGAATCTCAAACAGTGAGCAAACAAAAAAACATCCTAATCTGTGAGTATTTAACATAAGAACAGTAAAACCGTGTTTATGCTTAAAATCCCCTTTCCCTACAGTTGTCATTTACAAGGAAAGAAAGTGTGTATATTTATGCACCATTTTCAAGCACATCAAACAGCACACATTAAAGGTTTTGTGGATTTTTTAACCTACAGGGCTAAACAATACAAAATTCATCAACAAGCAGTATTTTAAACAACCCTCAATGCATATCTTCAGCTTTTTTGGGGAAGTACAGGTTTACATCTTTCAGTTTCTAGTTATTTGTAACAGCTTATAGCAAAACTTAACATAAATCATTTTACAAGTACAGCCATCATGGAAATGCATGGATTTTCAAAGATGAATAGCTCTGATGGCATCTGCCTTTTCATGGTATTAACTACTGGTTTGTGCTCTCTTGCTTTACAGCAAGACAACAAAGCTATCACAAGAATTGGAGGTGTTACTAGTACTATCAACACGTTCAGGTTGATTGCTTTGACATTTTCTTCCTCATTCTGGGAAATAAAATGCTTTGGATTCCATTCCTTAGTTGAATTAGAAGTCCATTCTTTGCTTTAAACCTCTTCCATTTTAATTGAGAGGTTTTCTTCATTTGGTTGACAGTTCCCATTCTGTTGTAGCTTGACTTCATCTGTCCTTTGTGTATCTCTATTGTCTACTTCCTTGTCAGTTTCTGAATTCTGATCTTCTTTATTGTTATCTTTGTCCTACCAAAGATAAAATTATTTGACAACAAAATAATATTCTTAGCATTATAGGCTATGACTTCCAAAATTTTATTGTGTCAATTTTTACATGTATATCTTGTCTCTGCAAATTTTAGAATAATAGTTTGAGCTTCTTTGCCCCCCTGCCTTTTTCAAAAATAAGCTTTCTTTTCAGTTGGCACCCATAACAACCCATCACCCAAGAAATTATGTCATAAAGTGATCAGTCTTTATTAACTATAATATAGTCATATATAATTACAGAGCAAGCAGCACCATGGAATGTATGAGAAACAGCTCCAGAAATTAGGATTTCACGAACATTTTTTTAAACAGAACTGGACTAAATTTTTTCTTTCTTATTTTTAGCCAGGTATCTGATGCATTTTAACAGACTTCTTGGGTAAGATACACAAGCATTTGAACAGTCACCTAAACCAGCTGTTTTGTAACAGTTGAATAATTCTGAGCACAACAAACTATTCTTTAAAAGTGTGTTCCTATTCAAGTTCTAAGATGAAACAATTTGAAGATGTTTCTTCTCTTAATTGCAGTACTTTCTATTTTGCAGGGGAAAATCCTATACCACCCTTCTATAACTCTTCAACTTCACTCCTATAGAATCCAATATACAGACCAGGACCAATTCAGTAAAGGGGAGTTTGAACTGCATAGTGAAAGTTTATTTAAAAAGTAATCTTTTCAGTTTGACAGTCAAGCCATCCCTGAACACTGCTTGTTAGTCAATGGTCTGTCTGCCAGGTAAGTCCTAACATAGGGCACAGGACGTGAAAGAGAAACAAGGTGTTTCTGTAACCTAAGCACACAGACTCCTACAGGTCAACTGAAGTTCAAACATGTAGACTTAAACTGGCCTACTAACCTCAACTAGCAAATTCTAAACTCAAATGGCACTAATTTGGTAAGGAACAGAAGTAGAAGAAGGGAAGAGTAAAAGAAAGAAAAAGTAGAGTGAGAATTTCAATAATGGCTTCACTACCACTTCATTCTGCTGACCACTTGGTCACACAAATTTACCTTCCAAGTAGTGGTGCTTTTGTCAGATTTCTCCTTTCCCTCTTTTTCTTTACTACTTTTTTTCTTGGAAGTGGAGCGTTCTCTTTCTCTTCTTTCGTTGTTTGTATCTCTTTCCCTTTTTTTTTCTTTCTTGTTTCTGTTTCAGAAATTTTTTATTCAAATTAGGATTTGATCCAACTACAACAACTTCAGACCATTTGACTACAAACTAAACCCCCAGCGCGGACTTTCAAAAAACCTCCCAAAATTTAACCAAAAAACCCTTTCAAAGACAGTGGGATTTTTTTGCTGAAGAGAGCTAAACAGTGCATATGACCACTACACACTGTATTTGCAAAGAAAAAGGCAAATTAATCTGTATCAGATGAAGGGATTTTATTGATTTAAAGCAATTTGCAACACTGATTGACTTGAAGCTATGTCAATGAAAGAATACCACAGCTCAAACCAGTTAAAGTTTTGAGTTAGTTTTAAATTTAACCTAAATCATACTGGCCAACTGAAACCATCTGAAATCATTAGCACAAAAGCAGTAAACCAGGAAAATTACTATAAATTCTTCCCTCTTTACTCATCATTACATTCTGTGTTTACATCAAACTGACCTTCTTGGAGAAGGAGTTCGTGAAGACTTTCTTTTTGCTGTTTTTGATGTTTTAGGAGATTTGGAGGGACTTCTGCTCTTCCTTTTACGCCTTTCTCTGCAGGACCAAGGAATTCAATATCATCAAAACCCAAAAATAATAAACTCAAAGGAGATAAAAAGAGAAAGCTCTTACAATGATCTAACACATCCACTGAATTTGATGGTCTGTATTACCAACAAAATATGAACTATACAAACTAAAAAAAAAACAAAAAACAACTGTATGCTTCAGTTTAGCGGGAAAGGCAAGGCCAAAGAAGAAAAAAAAAAGATTAGCCCTTTCAAAACAATCTTTTTTAAAATCCTTATATGCTTGATAACAATGAAAACACACTGAATTCAGTAATACTGTATCAGTTAAGAATTTCATCAGTCAGGAAAATAACTCAATTGAATGAAGAGCCAAATTAAGACAAAAGGTACAACTTGAGTAATATAAATTTCAAAACACAACATCACAACCTGATGATCATTACAACTTCAGTTTAACCTGACTGAAATTTAATTCCTGAATATATGAGCTAGAATTAGTTGGTTTAGAAGAAAACAGTGCAAAATGAAGCCCAAGCTGTTGTCAAAGTCAGAATAAATGATATCTTCTGTTTTTCTAGTGGTCCCTGCTTAGCAAACAGAACGTCATCATTCTGTAACACATGGAAGACCTTGAAGTGCTTTACAAAGCAGCTGTTTTACATAGCTAAGTGGAGTTTCCTGAAGTTGCCATTATGGAGTCTGATCTTGAATACAACAAAACATGAAATAACTGGTCACTTATACTGAGGCATGCATTAAATTAAAGCAAAAACTGGGCCAGTACAACTTCATTTAACTTATATGCAGAACCCATCTGTCAAAATAAGATTATTTTTTTCCTATCAACTCTTTATAAAGCAGGAAAAGCAAACTGTAAGGACAACTGAAGAAAAAGTGGGAAGTTTAAAACTTACTCCTAGATACAGACCAAAAGCTACATTTATGGATAGCAGCTTTTGCAATTTGTGAATATTTAAATCTTCAATATTTAGAAAAGCCAAGAAATCAACACTTACTAGATAAGTAACAAAAGGGTACATTACATTATAGACAGTCATTATATGGATTGATACTCTGACAATACCATCTACTGTGACTGTCCTGACTTTGGCCAGGGTAATTTTCTTTCTAGTAACCAGAATGGCACTGTGCTTTGGATTCAGTCTGAGAATAATGTTGGTAATACACTGATGTTTTAGCTGTTACTTACCCTTAAAATCAAGGACTTTTGTTTCCCATGCTCTGTCAGCAAGCAGGTACATAAGACACTGGGAGAGAGCATGGTCAGGAGAGCTGACCCAATTGGCCAAAAGTCACTGAGGGGTGAGCAATTGTGTAGTGCACCACTTGTTTCTCTTGAGCTTTATTCCTCTCTGTCCTTTCCATTACAATTACCATAATTATTTACTTTGTTTCAATCACTAATGCGTTCTTTCCTCAATTCTCAAAACAGAGCCTGGCAGAGCATGACAAGATTGAACAAGGAAGGAATTGGTGAGGAAACAAAAGAAGTCAAAAAAAGAACTGTCACGATTTAACCACAGATGACAACTAAATCCAGACTAGCATTTGCTCATTCCCTGCCTTCTTTTGCCCCCTTTGCCCCTCAACCTCCATACCCCCCCAAAACCACCAGGGGAGGAGAATAAGCAGGAAAAAAAGGAAAACTCCACCACTGTACTGAGCTGCTCTGAAGAAATTTAACTTTCTTTCAATCAAAACCAAGACAGTGACCTCCTGAAGCTGCACAGGACGAGATTTTAAAGTATTTTGTTCAGCAAGCTTTCTATTTATCTTTGATTAACAAAAACATAAAATGGCCTCAAAATTGCGGAGTAAAAAACAGTCACTAATCAGCTGTTCACTAGTTAACATGCATTTTATTTTGAACATCTCCACTTTGATCATCACCTTTATTTAACTGAGGATACTAGAAATTGATTATTCTCTTTCAGTGCTGTCACTTCGGCTACACTGTTAATTTCTGCACTACATTCCCAGTTAATTTTGCTTTCCAGCATATGTACCTGCAAACCAAGTGCTTCAGCAATTGTGTTCAAACTAGAAACTACTTACTAATGAAATTTTATTTTCAGTTTCTGCTTTTCTGATTTTAAGTTGAAGAATTATAGCTCTCTCACTGCATTTGTTCCCATCTCTATTACATTTGTACATAAAAAGATTTTTGTGCACCCATTTCATTAAATCTCTTATACAATACTAACACAGCAAAATTTAAGAAAAAACAAGTTCTGAATACTTTGATAGTGGTTCTGTGTCTCTTAATTATACATAGAAGTAACATTCTCCATGTCATCTGGTGCTACTGGCTGTGTTAGCCTGTGAGGAGCCCAACTCCATTTCCAACTGATTTCTCTTCCTCTGGTCTGTCTCTTCTTTCAGCTATGAATCACAAGTAACCATCTTATTTCCAGTACTTGCGAGCAGTCTGTCAGCAAAGCAAGGTGAACTGCCATCTAGTTCTTAGAAGGTCCTGCATGTCCTATTCCGCCTTTGCCTCTTCTCCGAAAAGATGACTATTTGCCCAATATTTTACACTTACATTTATATTTTACATGATCAGCAGCCAACTGCTGTACTAAAATTCAGACAACTGAAATGCCTATCTGCTAAATAATCTTCACCAGAAAGGTCTGCAACTATTTCAACTATGCAATGTCCATTACCAAAGAAAGACCCCCTAAATTAACTCAACCTATTCAGCATTACTTTTCAGAGAACAATGACATTACTGAGGTTGGAAGAACACTCTGAGGATCACTTAGTCCAACCTAACCCTTCCCCACCTTACAAGAGGGTCAGTCAGAGTAGGTTATTCAGGGCCATATCCAGTCAGATTTCTGAACAGAGGACAAAATCCCTTGAGGTAACTGGTTCCAGTCTGCCCAGCAAAACCACAATTTCAACATTAGGAAAAAACACCCATTTTTTCCCATAGGTCAATATGTGCCTGTCACCTCTTAATTGTCACAGGCCTCTGCTGGCTCTGTCTTCTTCATGCTCTCATCAGATATTCATATATACTGGCAATATGCTCCTCAGCCTTCTCTTTTCCAAGCCAAACAATCCCAGATTCCTCGGTATTCCCTTGTATGAAGGAAGCTCCAAGCTCTTTATCAGCTTCATGGCCCTTCACTGGATTCACTCCAGTACATCTGCATGTCTCTTGAAATGGGAAACCCAGAATAGGATTGTAAATGTGTCCTCACCAGAAGAGGGAAAGAATTACCTTTCTTGACCTACTCACAACATTGCTGGCCTTCTTGGCTGCAAGGACCTGCCAGCTAGCCTTCCAGCCAGTGAGCCCCCATGCTGTATCAGTGCAAAGGCATTATTCCTGCCCGGGTGTAGGACCTGTCCTTTCTCTTTGTTCAACTCCATGAGATGACTATCAGTCAATTTCTCCCATCTGCTGAGGTTTCTCTAAATGGCAGATCAGCTTCCCCCCACAGCTGGCTCTTTGTTGTTTGCAAAGCTACAGAGGATGCACTCTGTCCCACTGTCTAACCCTGTGATAATGACATTCAGCAGTACTGACCTCTGCATTGATGCTCTGAAGATAGGTATATCTGAAGAAAAAATTGTTAATCTATAATAAAAACTGTGTTATACCATCTGCCAGCTTCAAAAGATCACTGCCCTTGTTTAACAATATCTGAGTCATATCAAAGTACTGTTTTGTACTTTGACTGCACGAGAAGAAATGAGCTAATTTTCACAACAATTCTTTGCTCAAGTGACATTTGCTCAAGTTACATTTGTACATAAAAAGATTTGACATGACATTGGAGCCTTCCCATAGCACTTTACTAACTAGTAGGATTCCTAAGGGGGAGCAAAATTACTGCAAACTAGAGTATGAGCTTTTGGTAACACCCAGCTAACTACACTTGCTATTTGGCACTAGGAACCTGGTTTTCCACCAAGGTTCCTATATAAGCTACATATTGTGAAACCCTTACATATTTTTCTGCACTTACCCGATTCAATACTCTGAGGCCTATGGACTGAAAAAAACCCCATTTCAAATCTGATAGAAGTATCTCTATGTGGGTCTTCCACTCCTTTAAATAGGAAGCTGCATATGCTTAAGGAAGAAACAATATTTTGCCCATAAACCTCATAACACAAACACAATGTTCAGAAACCATTACACCCTTTTTTGCCTTCTATGAACCCTGAACTGATGAATTTTGAGGACTAAAGGAATTCTGCTTTTATCTAGTGAAATTATTACAATAGGTAGAACTTGTCCAATCCATTCAGCATTTCATTATCTCATGGTTACAGATATAATTTGATATTTAAATGTGATACAATACTACTGAACTCACTCATTCCTGGTGCAACAAAAAGGACCTTATCCACCAATGCTTATAAACTTAACTTAGCTGCAATGCTTTTAGAATACGCCTGAGTTTGCTCAGAGATTGATTATTATGCCACAACCTCTTTCTGTTGTAAATTAATTTATTCAGACCTCCTGCCAGTTAAGCTCCCCTCAGAGCCAAGACCAACAGCCACTTTAACTTTATTGTTTTCCTGCTTACTATCTGCAGTGTTAATTTTCACTTACACCTGGCCACTTAGTCAAATAAAGAATGTATCCGTCACTCCAACTGAGATACATTCACCTTGTGAAAGGCTGGCCAGCCCCGCGACAGGCTTGCTTCCTGCAGTTCAGCCATCCAGCCAAAGAGAGGCAAGTATTAGCAAACAAATGGCTGCAAGATCTACAGACCAAAATGCTGCAGTGTGTAAGTAATGAAAGAACTATGTAACAGTGACTCAAACTTTCATCAGGCCAAAGGTGATGCATGTGATGTTGGTCCAAACTTTTGGCTGTCTGTAACATACAGAAATGGCACAAGAATCATCTGATTACTGTCCTCAAGGTTTATATGATAAGGTTAGGTGAAAGTCAAGCACCAGCAGCCCAACAAGAAACTCTATCAGGCATCATATAGAGCTTTTTATAACAGATGCTACTTTAAAGGAAAAACTGCAAAACAGAAATAATACAGATTTATTTAGTAAGAGACATGATGAAAACAATACATAAAAATTAGGATGGCACCTCACTGATCTGACAAGTCAAAAAAAAAACAAACATGAAAAATTCTAAACAAACCTGCTGGAGCTACGAGATCTTCTTGAAGAGCTATAGCTTCTTGGGGGTGTTCTGGATCTCTTATCTTTCTTCTTTTTATCATCTCTCTCTTTTTCTCGCTCCTTCTCCCCATCTTTTTCCTTTTCTTTGTCTCTGTCCTTTTCTTTGTCCCCTCCTTTGTCCTTATCTCCCTCCTTGTCCCTCATCTTCTCTCTGTCCTTCTCTCCTTCTTTCTCAGTATCTTCTTTTTCTTTGTTCTGCTCTACCTCTTCCTTGTCTTTTTCCTTATCTTTATCCTTTTCCTTTTCCCTGTCCCTGTCTTTATCCTTGTCCCTGTCTTTGTCTCGGGCTCTCTCTCTATCTTTGCTTCGCTCTTTATCTCTCTCCTTGTCCTTCTCCCTATTCCTCTCTTTATCTCGCTCTCTTTCCCTGTCTTTGTCTCGATCTCTATCCTTCTCCTTGTCTCGGTCTCTGTCTTTCTCTTTTTCTTTGGCCTTTTCTTTTTCCTTGATCTTTTCTTTGTCTCTTTTCTTGTCCCTGTGAAAAGCCAAACACAAACCCATTAATTCATCTTTGAACTTTCCAATTAAAATTACAACTAACTTTTTAGTATACATCAAGATAAAGTGTGCACACCTATTGTAAATTAGTAATTCTTCAATATCTTAATTTCTCACCCCTGTTCACGATGAGGGAAAGCTATAGGAAATACACAGCTATATACGGCTCGGAAAAAACGGAAACCAAACTGGAGAAGGGGAGGCCAAAACCAAATCAAACCACTATCTTCCAAGTGATGCTACTATGTTTGGAGAAAATCTGTCTCTTCACCTCACAGTTATGTAATTATACGTATATAAATCTTCCATATTTTGTCCGAAGTGAGACAAACTACCATCTGTAAATCCACGCTTTACTAAAAATGTATCAACATAAAACGGCCTTCAGATTAATCACTGCCAAATGAATAATGATAGCTGACTGACAGAAGTCTTGATATTCTAGTTTTCTCTCATACAGGTATCTTTGAACTGCCTGGAAGTCCAACAACACTTAATACATAGAAATATAAAGAAAACATGGACAAAAAGTCACCAGATTCCCTTAAAAGGCAAATGTAAGAGCAAAACTCAACCAAGACAATCCAACCATCCATAAAGTCACTAGGAATTTGAAAATTACTTAAAAATGCTAATACAGTAAAAACAGAAGAAAGGAAAACAGCTGCTTTGGTACAGAAAATATGATACATGTTCATAAAAAATAGTGAGGAAAATTCCATCTGATGTTCAAGTCATCAAGTCAAAAAACAAAAACTAATTAGCTAACAACTTTGGTTGGAAGATTACATTTTTGTATACGACTATTCGAAAATGCAAGACTCCATCTTTCCTCTCTAGTACCGAGACATATTGAAATGACAATTGTTCATACAGAGAAACAGGAGAAAGAAGTAGAGGAGAAATTGATTAGCAGGCCTTATTGTGTGTCAAGAAGAACAAGACTGACAGAAGTTACCTGGTACTGGTATCTATTCTAGATTTTTATAGATTCTAAGAGATTCCTTCACACATGAAAGGTCCTAAGCCCTCAAACTTTCTTTAAACTGAAGAAGTGTTTGGCTGTATCTTCTTCTCAACTGCAAATAAACAGCAGACTGTTTTGTGCTCTGTGACCTGACAACTTTGATTCCCATCAGGTTCTGATAAGTGCTTCATTAGGAGTCTCAGAAATGGAATGTAACATCATAAAGATGAAACGTCACACAATCCCCACAACACCGGTCTTACAGCCTCCCAAGGAATGTCTTCTAGTTAATTTATCACTAAGATTTCGCTGGACTTCCCCTTTCCAGTGAGCTGATGCCTCAAGAAGCTCCAGAAAACAGAAACAGAGTCAAAAGGATCCACCAAAAAACCCAGCTAGCTAAGCAGCCTAGTTCTGTTTCCACATAGATCCACAGGTCTGCAGCTCTCTCCCCCATTAAACTTATCTCATAGAACAAGAGGCAGCTGCACAACCTAAGTACAAATCTCCCTTTAAATAAATCAGGAGAATTACAGAAATGAAATGAAGAACATACCAAGACCTTATTCATGAAGCTATTTTCACAGACACTTTTGGTTTGAGTTTATTCACTACTTCATCCCTCAAAAAATTATGCTATGATCTTGTTAAAATTTCACTGTTTAGTAATTAGATGATCAGACATAAAAATTAACAAACTAGATAAAATACACACATATTACGTCCTGAAATATATCCCATACAACCAACACATGCATTTGTTCCTGCTCTTTAACATATGATAAAGCCAAAGATGAAAATAAAAGGTCATTTACAAGAACTTTATACATGTTCTCACAATACAGGATTAAGGTCAGTCTGAATTCAATCTTCTCAACAGATACCCATCAAACAAGCAGTATCCATTTTTTTTGCATTCACAGGGTACATAGGATATTACCTAACCATTGGTTGTAGTCTGACAAAATTACTCTTTTCAGTCAGCTTGAGTGTTAGTACAAATGTAGATGAGACTATTAAAGTTCAAGTGCTTCAGCATGATCATTTAACCCCTTGAGGCACCTTACAGGCTACAAGAAAGATAATTAACTCTATCCTAGCCAAAACCACTATACTCAGTACTAAAATTTACTTTCTGTCCTTTTGTCCCACAGATGAGACTCCACCCTTTATGGTCACTTAGAAGATTTGTTAGTTCTTTTGTTTTTGTTTTTGTTTTTTCAAAAACTGTGTACTGTGAGCAAACAGTACCATTTTGTGGAACAGGACTCACCGAGAACGAGAGCGACTTCTTGATTTCCGTCTCTCCGCAGATCTGGACCGTTTTTTCAGGGGACTTCTGGATCTGCGTCTGTCCTTGTGTCTTGAGAGAGATCTGTTGCCAGATCTACTTCTAAATGAAGAATGCCAGAAGAATAATATTTTAATATTGAAACTTCATACAAATGAAGTCAACCAACAAAACAACAGTATACGTGTTGTGTCATGACACAGTATTATATGACACCTTAAAGAATGACACCTTAATAAAATACTGTCTGCAAACGTTTTTGCAAATATGGATACTTTATGTTTCACCAGATGCACATGCTCTACTTTGAAACCATTGAAGTTATACCACTGTTTCATAATAATCTGCATGAATCTGGAAAATATATGTTGATATAATTTACAACAGCTGTCCTTAGAAAATGACACTGGAGAAAATATCTGACAGTTCCTAGCCGATTGTAAAAAGAATCAGTTACATTTTATTTCCTTTCCAGGTCCAGTCACTTACTGAAGTCTTAGTCATCAAAGAAAGATGACTTTGGCTGCAACAATCTCTTTTTGCTCTGTTCTCCATCTTTATAATTTAAATGCATAAAGAGCTCTGATGATCTGCTGCGCAGCTTTTAGTCAAGTTACCTTTCCAGATAAAAGGATCTGTTAAGCATGGATTTCAGTTGCAATTAAAGCGCAGATACTCTGATTAAAAAAAAAAAGAAACAACTCTTGTGCAGATGAAGAAAACAGCACTTACAATTTTTCTTCCAAAATACTCCCTATTTTTGGAAGACCCTTTTCCTCAGGGAAGCAAAAATAAAAAGCTGAATTTGCACATTAAGTTTCAGAAAACCACATCACTGGATACTTAGCTTCATAATGTGACACGAAGTTTAACTTACCACAGACAGAAAGATCATGTGTATTACTCAATAAAACCTGAACAACTGTGAGGTACAAAAAGTAACAGCTGCACCGACCTTCCACAGCTCAAGACACAAAGTGTAAAGACGCCCTAGGATTTAGCTTTTATATTCTTCATACATTTGTAATCCCTCAATTCTTTAGTGTGTAACTCCATAGAGTGTTAGCTACTGCTCTCCCATTTTGTTCAGACAAAACAATTCCTCTCTAGGCCTGGGAATCAAGGACACCTTACCTTCACAGGCCCTGAGAAATATAGACAAGAGTTGGAGGGAGAGCAAACTTGGGGTAAATGACTTGACTACCTGAAGCTGTAATTGGGAGATTAACCCGCAAAATGCAAATGGACCAAACTTATAAAACTGTGAAAACCCATGACCCACCATCCATTTTGGCTGCAGCCCCTGGGGGCGTTTTGTCTGCCCTAAATGTACCTGAAGGCCCTTCAATAAATATAACTGCTTTTTATTCCCTTAATTTTGTCTGGCCTCTGTTTTTACATACTCCCAAATGGCATCAGTAATATGTACCAAGAGGAGGAGAAGCCATTTTTGACCTACAGCTTCATTCCCCTTATCAGCAGAGAAATACTAATCAATTGCAAGGCCAATTAATTACAACTGAATCAAAGCACAACCTTCAATAAATTTTATGTAATAGAGATAAAAATGATGTTATATTAAACAGTAAAACAGGGAATCAGGAAGGATAGACTATTTTTATGGATGAAGCTGCCTCAACGGGTCAGACTGGTTTTCAGCATGTTCTCAAAACTGCCAGTAGCAATATTAAACAATTTAACAAAATATAGTAAAATATAATAATTCACATTTGTTTAAAGAACAGGTTTTCCACAAAAAAAAGGAAAACTTTTTTATTTAAAAAAAGCTCTTATCTTTAAAAAAAGAAAAGCTTATTTTCTAAAATTCCATTTGGTTTGTGCCAGTACGAGATGACACTGAAATTACTGCATTGTTACACAAAAATCAGTTTGTTTTTCAGTTATGCCTTGAGTTAGGGACATAGCAGAGAAGCAAGCAATGAAGAAGTGACCAAATCTTTCTTGCATTAAAAGGGTACCTAAGATTTTGAAGTCATTAAAAACACATGATGTGATTTCCTGCTATTGCAAAACTGAAGCCTGCACTTATATCATATATATATATTTGATAAGTATAATTGATGATAACTCCTTCCAAGCAGATTTTCTGTATTTAAAAGTATTCTAGTAGCCTTGTTTAAAGACATGAATGAAGGGATGCAGCAGAGTTGTTGCTGTAATATGGACAACACTAACTTTTAAAAAGTGAAAGCAATTGAATACATTCCAAAATTTGGGGGTTTTTTTTATCCTTAACCTAGTCAAGAATATTTAGATGGATTTACCTAGGTTATCAGAATATAATCATGACACTGAAAGAATCTGGACCATTTTGGGAAACCTTTATAATTCTCACAGAACAAGGCTGTTTCATTCTTGGGAAAAATCTTATTGGTTATACTTCCAGAATGATCTAATAATTTTCTGTTTCAGAACTGAAAAATTTAGCAAAGCAAACAAAAGCTGAAAAATGAAAAATTGCCCCTGAAGCCTTCTCCTTATGCTTTTTAAAAACACAGCTTCATATTTACAGGACAATAAATAACAACACTGCATTTATTAACTCAATGTTTAGAAGTTGAAGACAATAGGAATTCTATACCAAAAACCAGCCAGCCTATCTGTTCAGGGTGTTACCAGTAAATAATATGCTCCATCCACCAAATGCAGGTTTCTCTTTAAAATACAGGTCACAAAATGTTATTTGGCTACATAACCTAACGTACAAAAAATATAAAATGTACAAAACCCCCACAGAACTTATTATTTTACATGGCACAGAAAGTGCCTTCTAGCATGTCTTAACTGAAAGTAATACTAAAAACATTTAGGATTTAGAGGAAAATAGTATCTGTTCAGAGACATAGTTCCTGGTTACAATGATCTGCTGGGTGCAAGTTAGTAATCTCTACAGGAATACTTGTCTGTAACTAAAAATATCAGTAATCAGCACCATGCAAAAAATCCCAATATGATCTTAGTCTGAAACAAAGAGCAAACTCACCTGTGTTTTGAGTGTGATCTTTTCCTTCTAGATCGGGATTTTGAGCTAGACCTGGATTCTGAACGAGAATGGGAACGAGATCGACCGCCTTTTCTTTCACTGCTCTTTCCAGACTCTGAGAGGAAAAAATCACTTTGCAGTGTAAGCTCAGAACATTTAAAGATCCCAGTTAACAATCTGGCACAAGTGGAATGTACCACATATATTGCAAGGGGCCTACTCTCTGCACATCTTCCTTCTTTGCAAATATCCTTCAGAAACATCCAAGAAAGTCACTGCATATACTCGTTGAGTGCAGCCATCCTGCAGCAGTACACATAAACCAGATAATTATAAAGAGCTAGCTCCACTATAAATGGGATTTATGTTGCTGCCACAATGCACAAGATCATAACACGTCCTCCTTTTGGTCTATTATTTAATATAATTACCTTCTTTTTAATAACTTGAGAAGAATAGAATAAATTTAGAGGGCATAATTTTGAAAACAAGCATAAAATATAAATAAGTATCACTGTCTGTATTTTTAGATATTTCAAAAATTGTACAAATACTGAAGTTTAATTTCTATTGTTTTGTAGGAGGAAAGGATAAACAGAACAGGTTCAAAAGTCTGACTGAAGGGCAGAAAATCAATAGAAACCTTAACAGAGAGCTCACCATGGTTCAGAGTCTAAATGTTACTCTATTGCTTAACAGTGATAAAGTGCTAGATTTGTTTTACTTCCAACCAAAAAACACAACAGAAAATAATGACCAAAAACCCCCCAACACTCCACACTATCTAACACAAAACAATATCTGGGTTTGTTAGTAAGAAGAATGGCCAAAAGTTGCTGATGAAAAGAAGCAGGAAGTTTAATAAGTTGAGATATTTTTTACGCTGAGGTTTTGCAATCAGCTTAAGTCAGCATAAATTATCACTGGAATGTCTGTCTAACCTCTCAACACAACACCACCTTCCTCCCAGAGTTGGCATCTCAGTGTTAACAGGGAACAGGGAATCAATCTGGATGAAAAGAAACCCTTTACGATACGTTAATATTTATCACAGATTCATTCTCTGATCCCATTTGCTTTCAAGAGGCATACAGCCTTGAGCCACCAAGAAAAAGAAACCAAATTAATCTGCTGCAGATAAGGAAAGCATAATATTACTGCTTTCTGAACCATGCTAGCTCACTCTGATCATGGAACTAGTGGCATTAACGGGTGTTAAAGGACAACAAAAAATAAAAAGCATTTTCTTCTACACATTTTTGAGTGCTTTTAGCTTAAAAAGTGCCATCATTAAGTACTGATTTAGCATTAAACTTGCAGGTTTGAAAACATTCCATGAACGTGTATCTGAAAACAAGACATGATGAAATAAAAAGCTTCATTCCACTGCTCTAGGTTCGTTTTTGATTATATTGATTTTTTTTTCCCCAACATGTATTGAATATCTCTGGATACCCTCCTCTTGTGTCTGAAAATGCTCTTAGAAATGTGTACCAAGGTAAACACATAATGTGCCTAGTCAGTAATGAGCACAATATACCTACCTGGCTCAATAGCAGCAGATATGAAAGATTGAGCTTCCCTTACTCTCTTCATCACTTCTTCCAGTTCCTTGGCAGCAGCTTGTGGTGTCATTTCAGGAGGCTTCACTATTGCATTATTGGAGTGATTTATCCTAAATTAAAGAAAAATAAAAACTTTACATTCTTAAACATTTGAACAGGGCAAATAAAAACAAGTAAGAAAGGAAAACACCTCAACTTTGTGTACAATTAAAAACTTATAAGTTCAGCAAAACTACAGATTTGTAGCACTCATCTGTTCTAAGTATCAGAAGTATCTTCTATCACTTAAAAATCTTACCACTTTTAAAGAAAGACAGCACAGTATTCTTGTGTTACAATATTTTTAGAAGCGTAAGAAGTTACATCTCTATTTCGGATCAAATCTCCACATTAACATCTACTAACTACATGCACATCATACTGAAAACTTAATTAGTACGATGGACTTCGAAGATCTTTTCATTATTATAGCTTACACTACCTCAAGATTAATATAAACGTGTTTTATCAAGGCTCTTCTATTGAGACATATTTATGCCAAACTCTGAAATTGGAATGGATAAAAATATTTTGGTTTGTTAGCAAACAACAGGACTGCATACTGAAAAAATGTTAGTCGCAGCATTTTGCTACACCTAAGTATATACATATATACATGTGTGTATGATGATACAAAGAAATCTCTCATTCGACAGTCATATGGATAATTAATTTCTTACTTCAGTGGCCGGTCCCCAAACATAACTCCATTAAAGGCAAGAGCTCGAGGTACAGAATTTTGGTCTGCAAATTCCACAAAAGCAAATCGTGTTGGCTGCGTCTCATCACCTGCCATTCGCACAAATTTGACTTCTCCAACTTGCTTAAAGAATTCAAGCAGCTGATCTGCTGTGGTAGTCTGGAAAGAGTTGAAGAGCTCAGCTGAAGTAAATTATACAATGAAAACCACTTATCTAATATATTGGGTAGTCTAAGTGCTACAGATTTTTGGAATGACATCTCAGCATTTTTATAAAGGTGACATGAATTTGGGAATATTACATTTTAAGACTTAAAGACGCATATTTTTTCTTCCATTAATCTAAAGAATATTCTTCAGTTTTACGTAGTGCAGCCACAAGCCTTTAATCCTTCACTGAGGTCAAAAAAAGAAATTTACATGGGATTTTCCACTTTTCAGGTAACTAATCTGAAATAACTTTTAAGAAATTTCCTTATACCTGTTTCCCAGCTAATTGTGACTTTTGATCAACTAAAACAAAAGAATCCAAACAATATAAAAGGATTTACATTTATGTGGCTTTTTACTAGCTTCAGTGTATTTTGTCATAATCAATAGTACTTTTACACTCAGTAGCTGTTTCAGAAATCAAAAACCCCAAAATGTCATACTTACATTGCTATCAATCAAAAGCAAATATTTTTCAATTAATCTGATCACCCCTTAAAAAAACAAGCAAGTGACTGAAAGATATTTATGCTAATTTTGCAACTTCCAGCAGGACAGATACATCATTCTATCTCACTGTACCTATCTGCACTGCTGTGAGGGACAGCTACCATGATCTCATGACCTCTGGGGATTGCTCATCAAACAAAACCAAATGGTACTTTTAACCAACACACACAATTAGAAGTAGATTTCTTTAAGTGATCAACAGTGGATTCTCTGGTATGCTGACAAAGCCTAGTCTAATCTGACTGGCACATGAACCTCCAAAATGCAAAACACTGCAAATAAAGCAAAAAAGTTTTGGGGGTTTTGTTAAATTCATGTTGTCATAAACTAATGGAAACTCTTCTAACATGTAAGATTAGAACTCACAGATAACATTTTCACACCTTCTGTTAGTATTTCCACAACACAGAAACAAAATAAAGCTACCTGGGAATTCAAGTTTCCAACATAGACCGTTCTCCTGATTTCATCAATTTTGGATGGATCCACATTTCCCATAATTGGTGGTTGTGGTATTTCTCCCAGTGCTGTAATGTTAGGGTCCAGTGCAGCTGCTGGTATAGCCCCCAAAGTGCCAAGTGAAACACCAAGCTGGAAAACACAAGCACAGATTACACTCTGCAGCCAAGCACTGGTGAAAGATATTCCACTTCTTAATACTTGTTTGCCCGGATGCATTTCTACAAAAACAGACCTAATGAATATAAGAAATAACTTAAAACTTTAATGTCACAGCTCAGCAGGTTTTTTTAAAGAAGAAAAATCTACCCAGGAATAAGCTTCCATAATTAAGTTATTATGTGGGTTATCAGTTAACATCTCATCAAAGAGATGTGGAAAGGGATATATATTAATCACAAAACATACAGGCTCTAATGCTTAAGAGTCAATTAAATTGAATGAGATTCTTTCAAACACTACTACTATTTTTATTTTTTCGAATTTTGACTAGATGTGGGAAAGGCTGAGATCTTGCCCAGCAAGGAAAAGGAGGGAATTTCCAGCACTTCAGGGTCATCAAAGGGACACATAAACGTCTTCTGGACAAATGAATCACCCAAGACATGATTAATTACATTCGAAATGCAAGGAATATTCTAAGTTCTTCCACTCATACCCAGAGAATAATACAACTCTCATGTTTGGAACTGGAAAACTCTCCTGTAAAATGTTTAAAGTTGTCACTTAAAAATCACTATGAAATTAGTTCATTGAGTTCCTGGTTTGAATTTTCTCTACCCAGGAAGCAACTGACTTTTCAAGAAATGAATTCTCTAAGAATTGTGGGGAATTCTTAACAAGGCTTTTTATTTATATAACAAAGGAAAAAACTACTCCATTTTAACCTTAAATTTTCCTTCAATTAACCGCGGCAACTCGTTGATGTCAAGAAAGGCTTACAGAGGCAAAAAGGAATGGAGGAAAAATAGCAGAACCAAGCTCCTCGACCTTTCATAGTGAAACACTGTTAGACAGTCTAACAGTCAAAACTCTTGCCATAGAGACAATCTAGAAAAAGTCTCTACTGCAGCTTTTAATATTCTGAAGAACTGGTGTCAGTGTAACTTAGGTTTTAATACATTTTTTGTCAGTGGATTAACTACCACTGGACCAAATTAATGGCCCTACAGGGCAGGACAGCAATTAAAAAAGAAGAACCAAAATCAGTATTTTCCCACTATTTTGGAAATTAGTAATCTGAAAGAAAAACCCTGGAAAAGTAGCATATGGACATCTAGTGACCAATCGTCAGGAGAGTCACCACAGCTAAACCCTCAGTGCAACATCCATGAACCAGATAGTCCTTGTTCCCTGTACACAGAAAAGGCTACAGAGAATAGAGGAAACTGGAAATTATATAAACACTGAACTTTACTCACTGTAGTCAGAGGGCTTGGTGTAGGTATAGGAAGCAACCCTGCACCGGGCATTAGACTTGTCATAGCAGGAGCAGGTGCCAATAGAGAAAGGGCTTTGGCTTCATCTGGGATTTTACCTGAAGAAGCAAATGAAAGCATTACACAAAGTTGGAACACTTGCCAGATGTTACTCTTTCTATGATTTTACAATTACCCTTGCATTTAAAAATGTAATAAATAACAACATATCTATCTACCAGATCAAAGAAACAAATAACTTAAGTTTTTCCTTTTACCCTGCTCTATTAGGAAAAACAAAAGTGAGCAAAACTTCAAAGACTAGCAATCTCATTAATGGATTATTATTTTAAAAACTGAATAATGTATATAATTATTTAACACTTTGAGCTATGGGTCACCTGTACTGGAAACTTAACGTTCATGAACCAAACGATATCAAGCATGGACGCTTTCCCAGGGCGGTGTTTTCGCGGTGATCGAAAGTTGTTTTACACATGACAACCGTTCGTGTTGGCTGCATCACTAATAGCACACAGAACATCAGATACAGAAAAGAAGAACATTTTTTAAAGTTTAATCCCCAGAAATGGCAAATAACCAAATCAGTAAAAGAAAGAAAACCAAAAAAAAAAAAAAGAAAGAAAAAAAAGGGGAAAAAAAAAAGGAAAAAGAAAAAACCAAAGTATGTGCTGACTGAAATTTCTGCTTTTCTTTATTCCTGTGGTGCTACCTACTTAGAATGTAAAAATAAATAAAACATAAAATAATAAACTACTGAACTACTGTGACTGCACAGAATACATACTAAAAGTAAAACTGAAGGTGGAGGAAGGAAGAGTAGAAAAAAACTTAAGATTTGTACTCTCTCACATTCTAGTCACCTCAGTTTATCTGAAACTGGTAAGTTACCTCTAAATTTACCCAGATTGAAGATAATCATAACTGATCCGGCTAAGCAAGCTCTGTTTTCCCCACATAGGTACTTCCTGCTATTTTAACCTGATTATAGTCCTGTCATGCTAGAAGTTTAATAACTAATCTGAATTAAATGTAGGTTTCACTGAATGTTAGCCATGATTAGACTACTAAATGAACCCCCCCAAAACCTCCAAAAATCAAAAGATTAATAGTTAAAAAATTATGATTACAATTAAACATACATTTTAAATTTGAAACACAAAGGGATTAAAACTGGCACAAACATAAACACTAAACTAAAAAACTAGTGCAAGAAGTTCTAACTACACTAGGTATCTATGATCCGTTCAAAATTACTGGCATAACTGTGTATATGCTAACCATCTGAGTCCTCTGGTATTACCCCATCTTAATGAAGTAAATGCTCTTACTTAAACATTGTTTTAATAGTCAAGTAACATATAAAAAGCTGTGCCAGTTGTTTCCAGCCTTGATTCAAACTGCATGTTTTAACTACAAAACATCTAAATACAAAATTTGAAGATTCATATATATTCTTATCTAAAAAGAAAATTTGGGGTAGGTTTCAAAACACCATGCAGGTTTAGCAATATGAGTTCCAACTGACACCACAGAAAACATACTACTTTAAAATTAAAAGGAACAAGTGCTGCAAACCTGCTCTACAGATTTGCAGGCAAGTCTGGGTTACAGCTGGATATGACTGAATGAAAAAAACAAATCTAAATGAAACTTAATTAATACGGAGCATGGGTGGAACAGAGTAAATAAAATAACAGTACCCTTTTTTTTCTCATGCTTCCTATTTACATTTATTTTATTTATGTTAAATTTTGAGACACCTTGCTCCTTAACATGTAAGAAACCTTGCTATCTAAGGGAGAAAAATAGGAAAATTATTACCACTTAGGAATTAACTTCCAGGGCTTTTTTAAAAAACATGCATGAATCTAAGCCATCACAATGTTCAGCAGTCTAATAGATCTCGTTTTGAAGTCAGGCATGCAATAAGAGGTGTACCTGATTTGCCTGACTGCTCAAAAGTATCAGATACTTTGCACACCCTGCCTAATGTGCAGGCCTACCAACAGGCTTTTGAATATACAGTTCCAGCAGATGTGCATGCAAATTAGGCATAGAACTATGTACCAATTCTTCTGAAAATCAAAGCATTAAAGTTTTTTCAAATGCCTAATGAACCAGAACTTATCCTGAACAGTGAGCATCTTGCAATTAAACAGCTACTCATGCAGGTTTCTGGGGATCAAGAGACATGGCACAATTAAATACAATGGCGGAAATGGCTCTGATAGTGGTGTGCCTGCATGCTGACCGAGAGATCCTTGGTCAGTACTGTACATAAGCATATGCCTAATTTAAGTATGCACTTACATACAGCCAATTCAATACACACTGAACCATGTAAACTTACAAAATGCTTAGGCGTTTAGCCCTCTTAAAGAGGAGCTTTGTAAGGCACATATAACTAAGACGAAGACTCAAGTTCATAAAGTGACTTCAGCAGAAGCCTAAACCTCAAATATATGGATCATAGCACTGAAATAACTGAAATCATTAACTTGCTGAAACATTGCTCAAGAAATCCACTGAACATTTCAGGTTAAGTTCACCACTACAGCAGCTCACAGAATGAACAGCATGCATATGTACGTAAACTGTAAAGTTTGCAGCATAATTTACAGAATATTTTGCTCTTTCAACAATGTCAAGTTCTATTTTAAATACAAAATCAAGTTGGTCAGTTCCATACTACAAAGAAAGATCCATTTATTTTGTTCTCAAGAATGAGAAAGGGTCTATTTCTACAGACAGAACTCTGAAAATTTGCCTGTATATTCAAAGACACTGCCTCTTCAGAACAACTTTTCCAGTTTTTAAGACCAGGTCAAGTTTTAAAGTCTACAGAAAACTACTGTGGAGGAAAAAAAATCTGAAGTATCTTGAATTTCTACCTTCATATTCTTTGAATAGTTTTGAAAAACAAATTAACATGTGAGTCCAAATAATCTCATGAGTTAAAAGCTTTAAATTTTGCAGTTTTACCTCTGTGATTGCATTTGTAATGGAAATACAAGCTCACTAAATACATCAAAACATGCAGGTTATGACACAACAGTTGAGGACAATTTAGTTTAAGAACACTACTTTAATTTTTAGAACACGGTATTTAAAATCTGAGTAAGAATGAGATGAAGATATTTATTTTCTAATGAGGGAAGCAATCAAAATAAATACACTTTATCTATACCACATCCTTAGACAGATTTCTTAGAATCTCTTCTGCTTAGTAAACTACAGGTTCTGTGATCATTTATTTATTGATTCTTCCCTTTGCACAAGAATCTGGAAGCAAATGTACCTAGTCCCAGCATTGCCCAAAGGCACAGCTCTGATTGCTACTTTTTTGTACCATTAGTCTGAGAAGGCCTAGACAATCTAGTCCATACTAGAACCCCTTCTGCTGAAGGCTAAACAGAATTATCTGCATCAAACAAGTACTAATCACAGTATTTTTATTCCTCAAGTGTCTGAAAGCAATTAATTTCCAACTCTTTGTAATGAACCTATAGTTAATCCTCACATTCAAAAGTGCTTCTGACATGAGTTTCTCCGTTTTAAAAATGCTTTAGAGTTCACAATCTACTTTTAAAAAGGTCATTATTTTCCTGTTATTTTACATTAATAGAACGTGTACACTTAGAAATAAAATAATTTCTATGAGATCCAACTCATGAATCTTAGTGGATTTAGCAGAAGGGAATAAACCTACTGGCAATTACAACTGTCACAGCCAAATCCAACAAAGATCATGAAGCAAAGCTCTTCCCAGCTGCAGTGTAGTCTGGTGAAAGGAATGAAACCAAGAGATCCCAGTGCAGCTGGCCAGGAAGAGCAATGCCTAAGGACTAGACACACCAGTTTGTCCACCACCATTTCTGTTTCAGGGCTTCTGTTTCACAAGAAGTAAGAACATCCTTTAGGGATGAGAACCATCTCAATCACTCCAGCATGAACTGCCACAGCTTCTGAGACTCTGCGATGACTGGAAAAACATTTCTTTTTTCTGACTTTAGTAGTTTTTTTAAACCTGTTCCTGAAATAATCACCACTAGAGCATGTCAAAGTGCAACACACACACACACACACACAGAGAACTGATTCAATCTTCCCACAAGTAACAGTGTTAAAAGACAATATGTCTCACATAACACACTCCAACCAAAACTTCAGGCTGCATTTGTACTTATGAGTGGTAAACAGTTTTTTCTAAAAATTACAAAAACAAAAGGATGAAAACTTACTGCCACTGATCTCACTGGAGCAAGGTTTCATCAGAAGTAAACAAATATTTCATGACATTCAATATTCATAGAAGTTCAATTTCAAAAGAATTATTTTAAACTTATGTTAAATATAAATAGTAAGCCTTCTTTTAAATAGCTGATGCAACATAAAATAAAACACTCTGCTGAGGGAAAGTAGCAGAGAAATATTATTACTTTAATTTCTAAAGTTGCTTTTTCCAGAAGTAAAGAGTTTTAACTGACCTTTTCCAAGATAAACTCATAAAGCACAGCATATGGAAGAACATACCTCAAAACTGATAAATTTTTTCACTATTCCTGTCTTCTGACAAAATGTACTCATCTGTTGAATTTAGATACTTAAATCAATTCCAAATCAAAATTATCCTTAATTCAGAGCATTAAAAACTAATTACATTCTAAATTCTCTGCATACCATCCACCATTCATAAGCAGCTTCAGGTCAACTTCAAAATCAAACACTGTGAACCCTTTACAAACATCATTTTACAGAACTGAAGTACCAGTTCACAAGTACAAGGGAAAGAGATTTAACAGAACAAAACAAAAAAGGGACAAAATAAAATAAAAATAAAAGAAACAAAGGAAAGAAAGCAAAATAAAATAAAAACAGAGACAGGGCGTCCATCTTCAGCAGGTCAGACTTCGATCTCATTTCCCCCATGAAGGTTTCACTTGGCGGCAGGTTTAGTGGCATGGCAAACAATGCCTAACTCAGGCAAGTGTAACAGGTCTGCCTTGGCCAGTCTAGTCATCTAATAATGCACAAATATCACACAAAGAAAACATACAAAACCAAATTAATAGTCAAGATCCATCTACCAGATAATGTGGACATAAAATTTAGAAAGATTAGGGTGGCATCTTTGTTTAGCTTTCAACCTTTGCATTTTCAAAGTATATTTAAAGAAAAACCTACCGATACCCACACACAAAAAGTCATATTTTCACAGCTTAATAATCTTACTTCATTTACAATTACATTTTCGTTGAATTGTTCATCAAATGTCTCATACTTTACAGTGATTTCATTCTATAATGGTTTCTCCTTGATTTACCACTGTTTAAATAAACTCCAAATTTCAGATTTTATTGTTTTTTTTAACCAGGTTTTCATATTTCCATTTTGCCTCTCCTCTGTGTTTAACTTCACACAATAAATGTTTTATTACTGGCAATGTTGGCCAAAGGTGTCATTTTACCTCCTGGTAGGACAAAACGTCATCACTATTTTTAAAACCCATGATCCACTCCACTGACTCCATTAACAGTGCATCATATGACACACAGTGAAAAAGCCCTTGTGCCATGGTCTCCAAAGCCATACTTATTACACACAATAAATTCATCAGAAAGTTAAATTTGTATAAATTCACATTTTTTTATAAAATACTGATTCTGATATAAAGTTACAGGGAACAGCATTCTGACATTCTGCATTAAAAAAGCAACCTCAAGACCCAACCACTTGTTCACCTAATTATGCATACATTTCTGTGGAGTCCAGAACGATTCTGAACAGTGACAACGTTTTTTCAGAAATTCCTAATCAGCATTGAATAGAGCTGGAACAAGATCTCTCAGAATTGTTATTTATTCTCCTTTCATTCACTGTCTACCACAAAAGACACAGGAAAATGTAGCTTTACCTGCCTGTTGCCATATCATGTCAGGCAGTGATCTGATCACAAGAAAAACACTTGGAAGTGTTGCTCATTCATCAGGCAGCCATCTTCCCTCTCTGGCAGTACTGAACCAGTCTTACGATCTTATTGATGAAATACAAAACTGAGATTCTGAATAACCTTTAGTCTATTTATTTAGGGGCAATTCTTCAACTGGAGACTCTGGTCCCCTAAGCCTCTACAGTTTCCAGTGCTTACAGTATCTTTGCTTACAGTATCTTTGTATACAGCAATATTCTCTTTGTGGCTTAAGAATAAGATAAAAATATGAAAACAAAGAGCCCCCAAAACAAGACACAAAAGGAACTAAAAACCTAAGCTTTACAAAGACAAATGTATGTACTGTATGACCTGCCTAAGACTAGGCAGTACAATGTAGGTCAATATGGCCTTTATTGAAAGTACTTTGTGAAATTTTGGAGACTTGTCAGTTTGTTAAGAACTTCCCAGATTAATATTACAGCAGCACTCATCTCACTCTATCTAGATCATGATGCAGCAAACATGCCAAAAATGGTACTCTGGGACCACTGTTAACAAACTGCAAGAAGTCAATAGTGATTTTTTGAACCAAAAGCTGATTCTTGCAGTTAGAGACGTTAGTAAGAGGCATTTCTTGATCTGCTGCAGTTTACAGTTCAATCACTCTACATATTGTCATTCATGGCAAAATAGCAACCAAGCTGAAAGTAAAGTCAGGTTCAATCCATCAGCTGGAAAGATTCCATTCTAAAGAGACAGAATGTCCAGCACCAGTCAGAGGCTAAATTCCACAGTGAACCCAATGAAGTCAATGGGGCTCTGCCTAACTCCATTGATATGCCTGCCACAGCACCCTGCTTCATGTGCTGTACTCAAATCTTGGATGCTTGTACTAACAACACAAACATCTTGTACTCAACACATCTGAAAAAGCATGGCCTCAGAGCTAGTTAAAGAAACATCTGTCAATTTAGTATTCACCAAGTATTTATCTCATTAAGAGTTTTAAGAACATTTTATGATGAGAGCATTCCAGACAGATCACTGCATATTTAAACAGATATCCAAAACAAAAAAGGAGTACCAGTATACATAAGGAAAGTTTTTAATGACACACAAAGTAACATTTTCAACAGTAACAATGGGGAAAAATTGTTTCTTAAAAATTAAACTAGCAGATAAACATTTATATTCAAACAGTATTTTGAATGCTAAGTATCTTAGATTAGATGACTCTAAAATGGCCGAATGAATATATCACATCTCAAAGATAATATTGGGATTCACTCTAAAAAAATGCAGAAATAATCAGGATCTTTAAAAAAGCACAAATCAGCAAAAAATTCTCTACAGCAAAGGTCACGCATTAAGATTCAAACTGCAGTGTTACGTGTCAGGAAACTGCCTGATCTTTTCAGAGCTCCATTGACTTCAGTGAGAACTCTGTGCGCAAATACACTTGCCAACACAAACCATAGCGAAAGGAATTATTTTCCTTTCTTTTCCTTCAAAATATGTAATAACTACAGAAACATGAGTCATCATAACTTAAACCAACTATCTTTTATGCTAATGCTGAATTTCAATTAAACATGTATAACTGGGTTCATCTTCACTCAATTTTCAATTTTGTTGCAAGGCTTTTTTTTTCAAAAAGTAATAAAATAAAATAACAGAGCATCACCTTACACAGAAAGCTTAAAACAATTAACAGACACAACAAAGACCAACGTTACAGAAGAAAGTCTCAAATACCAACCTTCTGCACAGGGCACAACTATCAAAGCTCTGTCAATAAAAACCGTGTTAGTTAGATGCTGGGCCACACCAACACTCGATGCTTCACGAAACTTAATATAACATACTTTGGAGGAAAAAGCAAGAGGTGCGTTGCTGCAAGATAAAAGGAAAAAATAACAATCAGTCATAATTGCACGCATGTTTTTTTTACTATTACTCCTTAGGGGGGAAAAAAATGGTTTTTTCCTAGAAAAGGAAACCTAAAGTATAGAAATCTAACTTGCCAACTTGCAGTATCTGTGAAAAAAGCAAGGAGCAGCTTTTTAATGGAAATTTACATAAGCCAAAATTACTAACTAATAAGAATAATTTTCTTCTATTATCTGGCTTCACAACACTGAATAACACATTTCAAATTACTATTTTGGGAGCATATTTACCAGACAATTGCAATTGCCAAGTAAATATTTTATAGTTTTGTTCTTTTTCCTGAAAATAATCTTTGTTTAGGAAAGTCAAACAACAAACCCTGCCATTTTTAGTGGGTCCTTCAGATACTAGCCTGTATTAATCAATATTCTTTCCCCAGCTTTCACAAAAGTAGTTTTATTAATTATTACAAATATAAAAGCAGTTCTTGAGAGGGCTTTCAAATACTGGGTCTTAGCTGACTAATGTAACAAAAACCATTCTAATCATTTGCCTAAGTCTGGCACAATGTAGCATGGAGTAACACTGGAGGAAGTAGGAGCAACTCAACATTGGGCTACAAAAGGGAATAAAATTTGTAATTCACTTTTCCGTTACAGTATGCCAACAGAGAACATATAAACATTGCAGTCTTGATCAAAACCATGTAAGTTTGTTTTTAAAATTGATTCCTTAGTCAAGGTTTGTAACCTTGATATTAGCAGCTTATTTCTTCATGTGAAGGAAGTACAAGTAAAATATTCAAAGAGAGAATACAATATGATATTACTGGAATATCAGCAATTTTCATTTGAAATCACAGAAGAAAATGTTGCATAGACTGTTTCACCCTGGTCTGGTCTCAACCAAAATGGAACCAGTTGTCAAATTTCTGGAAGCACCAGCAGCAGTTCAAGTTTAACACAACCCATCTTAGAGTCTCCTCAAATTCCAAGCAGATGCTTCCCCAGTTAATCTATGAAATTCTATTAGAATTCAGGATTTAAATACAAATCATATGTCATCATCTCATCATAGTAATTACAAAAATAAACCAAGAATGTAAGCCTGAGGCAGACAATCTATGTTTCCGGCTACCAGGACAGTAGCACCAGTGCGTAATGTCTAGAGAGGGCCAAATTCAGAGTGGCATTCAGGAACATCTATGATGGAAAATTCAGTAAGAAAGACAACACCGTGGAGGAAAAACTAAACAGGGAGTAGGGGACACATAAACATGAAAGTCAACCTCATACAATTTAGAAAAACATTACAAGATGACTACATTTCTTCTGCCCACTTTATTTATTTGTAGTGGCTAATGTTTTCACCTTTTCAGTTCTTCACTCCCAGGAAGGAAACAACTGTATAGAATAGCTTCTGAGCCAGCTGTAAGGTCTTGGTTGAGACAACTTTCCAGCATCAGAGGTGACAGCTAGCTGTGACTTTTTTCAGTGCTCTAATGAAACTTCATTTACCACAAAGACTTTTATGGACACAAGTAGTTTTCTGTTTGGTTTGGTGGGGGAAAGAACTCTAAGGGGAAGGAGGAGAATGTGTCTCGGGGGTTTTTGTTGTCATTGTATGGTGTTTGCTTGTCTCTTTTAAAATACACCCCTCAGTGTTACAACCTGAATGGCTGATGCCACCACTGAAGGTTCTATGGTCCACACTGCTGAATATCTCCTGGGTTTTTTATCCTTTTTTGTTTTCACTGCCAACTCAAAAATATAATTCTGCTCCACACAGCTTCAGAGCCCCCCACCCAATCATCCTTATAAATTTTAACTTCTACAGAACCTGCACTGTCAGGTGTGCCTTTATAAGATTTACTGTCCTGTATTCAGTGATTCAGAACACAAAAGCTATGTATGTTAAAAAATAACAGCTGTCTGAATGCTAGTGCAACTAAGGCCCTACAAGGACATCTTGATACCAAGCATTTTCCAAAGATTAGGAAGGAGAAAGTCCCTATAATGTGACCATCTCTACCAAAACCACATCAAAGTTGCATCAAGGGAAACTATTAAGATCTAAGAGATCTAAAATTCTAAAAGGTTTAACAGTGATCTAGTCTTGTCCTTTTATGAAGGAGGCTTCCAAAATCTTTTTATCAGCCTTTTTAAGAAGGCTTTCTTAAAGCTGTAAAGTGCTATTCTAATCCCTTTTTTTTTT
>WBMY01012068.1:0-123211 GCA_013397315.1 Donacobius atricapilla
CCTCAGTTGGCGCGCCGCCGCGGGAGCGCGCGCTCGGCTCGCCCATTCCCGCGGCCTCGGGCCCGGCCCCGGGAGCGCCCAGGCCGCCGAGGGACACGGGTAGGGGGTGGTGCTTGGGCAGAAGCTCAGAGCACCTGCTGGAATGATCTCTCACGGGCCCCGCCGCTTCCTCAGCCGAGGGGCCTGTTCGCTTCTGCGTGCTGCTGTGCTAACAGCGTCTTCTCTTTCGTGGCAGAGACCATGGCGGCCCAGAGGGAATGGAGCCCGATGGTGTCATCGAGGTAAGCACTTACAGACTGACCTGAGAATTCAATCGCTGGTGGACAGGCGTACTGGATTGATTTATTTATTTTTATTTTTATTCCTTTATTACAGAGCAATTGGAATGAGATTGTTGACAATTTCGATGATATGAATTTAAAAGAATCCCTTCTAAGGGGCATTTACGCTTATGGTTTTGAGAAGCCTTCAGCTATTCAGCAGAGAGCTATTATTCCATGCATCAAAGGTATGCAGTAGATTCGTTAATATCAACATCGGATAATTGAGAAAGCATTGTAAAATGCATATATTGTTTCATTAGTGGCAGTAATAACTATTTGTAATCTTCGTTAAACAAGTGATATGATGGTACACCATCTTTCGGGACTGACCTGAAATGGAGAGAACTCTTTAGTACTGATCACTTACTTACTTCAAGGGAAATGAAGTAAAACTAACATGATTGACCCGTGTGGGAGCAGTAAATGTGTATCCTACTTTTTTTAGGGTATGATGTGATTGCTCAAGCTCAGTCAGGTACTGGCAAGACAGCCACATTTGCTATTTCCATCCTGCAGCAGTTGGAGATTGATCTCAAGGAGTCCCAGGCACTAGTATTGGCCCCTACCAGAGAACTGGCTCAACAGGTATTGATAGTGTAGTTTAAAAATCCAACAAATTGTGTGTTGCATAGGTTTCAGGTTTCACAACTGTGAGACATCACCAGACTTCTTAAGGGGCTGCAATTAATATCCATTCAGAACCGTTTTTGTGTAAAATAATGGGGCCTACAGACTGGTGTCTGTCCCAGAAGTTCTCTGCCTCCTTGAAAGCTGAGTTGATGCACATGGAGGGCAAGCTGGGGCAGAGGTGCAGGAGGCAGCTGATGTGCTGTGTGTAAAGTGGAGGGAGCATCTTCACCAGAAAAACACAATTACTGAAGCATGGTGTTCTGAGTGGAAACCAAAAATTTACTTGTTCGGCAGCTGTTTCAACTTAAATGCAGTTGTGCAACATGAAAACTGCAGTGCACATTTGGTTACTTTAATGGTTTTGTATCTTTGTATGTTTTCCTGACAATGTATTTGCATGTTTCTTTCACTTTCGAGGCCTGTTACTCTGTTACGCTAAGTGGGTGTGTGGTAATAACTCCAAGAATACTTAAGTTGTAAGGATAGCATATCCATAATGTAGGGTCTTAAAAGTTTAGTGTTAAACCAACTCTAAATTAGAAAACCTACTGACATTTTCAACTGGACTGAAATGCTAGTGCCAGGGGACAATTCTTCAAGGTTTAGTTAAACATACTAAATCAGACAGAAAACAAAGGCATTGGAATAAGAGCCTTCAATCACAATGTTATGCCTTTTTTCTACTTTAAAGGTATTGAGGTGAGACTTGATTTAAAACCTGGCTTAGAGTGGTGCCCTTGGAGAGTGTTCACAGAAGAGTGAGTGTCCGAGTGCTTATCATGTAGGCCTGAGCAGCTGAGAGCTTGAGCTCACTTTTGGTGGCCCTGCTCTCAGCTTAGTAATTGTCTCGTGGCAGTCACTCAATCAGTAAGTTCAGCCAGTAAGAAAAAAATGGAACTTAACTGTCCCTCTGCCTTGTGGTTACCTTTATGTAGCAACTTAATTGAAGCTCAGCAAAGTTTTTTCAGCAGCTGTCAGTTCCAAGAGTTCCATAGTTTGTTGTCTTGGCTTCCAAAGTCCATAAAAGCCAGTGATAATAGGGCTTATGGGTTACTGTCCTACAAACTACTAATGGAAGGTTTTATTTTAGATTCAGAAGGTAATCCTGGCCCTTGGAGACTACATGGGAGCAACATGCCACGCTTGTATTGGTGGTACAAACGTGCGCAATGAAATGCAGAAACTGCAGGCTGAGGCTCCGCACATCGTGGTGGGAACTCCGGGGCGTGTGTTTGATATGTTGAACAGGCGCTATCTTTGTAAGTATGAATCTCACTGCATCTGCTAGTCCATTTTCAATGAAAGCCTCATACCCACTGAGAACTTTATAGTGTATTTATATACGGTTCTCGCTGTAGAGAGTTGTGCTGGAAAGCTTAATAGTGCAGAAGTGTGGTGTTTCTGAAGGATTGTGTGTTTCTGAAACTTTATGAGATGCTTCTCTTTCCAATAGCACCAAAATGGATCAAAATGTTTGTTCTCGATGAAGCTGATGAAATGTTGAGCCGTGGATTTAAGGATCAAATTTATGAGATCTTTCAAAAACTAAGCACAAACATCCAGGTAAAAAAGCTTTTACATAGTAAAATACATCCAGATCTGGCTAATAGTGTGGCAGAGAACTAAATTGTACAAATAAAAATTGCTTTATGGTGTGTGTGCTGACATGGAGTAATATATTTTAGGTTGTGTTGCTGTCAGCTACAATGCCAATGGATGTGTTGGAAGTGACCAAAAAGTTCATGAGAGATCCCATCCGTATTTTGGTGAAGAAGGAAGAACTGACTCTGGAGGGTATCAAGCAGTTCTACATTAATGTTGAGAGGGAGGTTGGTATTGATTATACTTGCTTGGGCAGGAGGAGTTGGGTTCTTTCACCTTCTTGTTAAAGCACTGTGCTAAAATTGTGGAAACCAAAGCTGAGCTTTGGTTTCTGCAATAATGCTAGTAGAGTAAATGCAAGAAGGAGATAAACTATGCACTAGATCCACAAAGACTAGGGTGGACCTCTTTCTTAATGTCCAGTGTCCTGTGTCTGAAGATTTAGTGCAACAACTGATGCAAAAACTTGCCTTGGTTTAGTTTCCAGGTTATACGCAATATAATTGTGTGCCAGAGCATGCTTAATCTGTTGTGTTGGAGTTCTTTGTTTGAAGTTTGTGTTATGTACTGAGCTGTCTGGCGTGATGTGTTTCCTGATGATTTTTTGTTTTGCTCAGGAATGGAAGCTCGATACTCTCTGTGATCTGTATGAGACACTGACCATTACACAGGCTGTTATTTTCCTGAATACAAGGAGAAAAGTAGACTGGCTTACAGAGAAGATGCATGCCAGGGACTTCACAGTCTCAGCTCTGGTAAGAATTGCTACTTCCCATGACTTCTGAAATGCTGTGTATTTACTGGGAAAGAAATGATGAGGGGTATCGGTGAAAAGCAGGAAAGTTATAATATAGCTGTGCAGTGCTGTATTATCGTTCCCCCTGCTTAAAGTAAAATGTTCTCCTTGCTATCCCTACCTGCTTCGTTCCCACAGCAGGTAGGGACGCTGGATTTCATACATGCCTTTGTTCTTTGACGGATATTCTGGTTGGAAGCATGGGAGCTGTACTAATTGCGGCTTTTTGTTTTAACTCTCTACAGCATGGTGACATGGACCAGAAGGAACGGGATGTTATCATGAGAGAGTTCAGATCGGGGTCCAGCCGTGTCCTGATCACTACTGACTTGCTGGTGAGCGCTGTCTTCCATTGAACATGTTCCTGTTACAGCCTTGTCCCAAAAACTTCATAATTCAGTGACGGTTTTTGTAACCTGAACTGTTGGGAGCTTTTGGGAACAGCAAAAACCATGCTCCACTATGGACTACACAGTTGTAGTACATAACTAACGATGTGGTTGACAAAAGCCCAAGATGGATGAATTTGAATATGGCCCCTGACTGGCATTAAAGACTCGCTGTTGCTTTGCAGGCTCGTGGCATTGATGTGCAGCAAGTGTCCCTGGTTATCAATTACGACCTGCCGACCAATCGTGAGAATTACATTCACAGGTCAGTTGGCTCTTGCCCCGTCAGTCCCTGTGCTGTGCTGGATGTGGCCATTGGCACACACCCTCCTCGCCTACCCTGAGCTGCCAGCATCCATGCATAAACTACTCAGGGCTAGCAGGGAATAAAAACCACTTGTGGATGGGCTTTAAAAAAGCCCTGCCTTGCACAGCAGTGGTTCTGAAATGAGGGAGGAGCAGAACTTTTGAACAGTTGAAGCAGTGGGAAAACTTAGATCTGTAACAGGTTCAGTGGTGACTTTGGAGTCGAGGGGAAAATGCCATTAACTGAACCTGAACTGCCTTTTGTCACGTAGGCTGTGACTGAGTGTGGCACGGTTACTGCTGCAGCATCTGCACGGCAGGGTCAGCTGGGGCTGGGCTCTGGCTGATCTGGAGTTGTTGCTGCTCAGTTACAAGGCAAGCCCTGGCTTGTGGGGCTGCCTTTGCTTGTGGAGGTTCAGCTGTGTCCATGCTGTGTGTGCCATGTTTGCTCTTGGTGGCTTCTTAGTGGGATTCTTCTGTGGTGTGTCTTCCGGTAGTGATTTGAGTTTGTTTCCCTAGGTTTAGTTAACTGCCTCTAGTGACTGTCCCTAAATAAAGTAAACTGTGCTTTGTTACTTGATGTAAAAAAATACAGGAGTCGATAGCAGCAGTTGATGACACAAGATGGTGCTCAGAAACGACGTTGATGTCATTTAGGACGTGGATTCGTAAGCGGCACAGTTTGAATAAAGAGCGAGTTGGTATTTATTTATTTATTTTGTCATGATTACCCCCTAAATTTTGTGAGCCCTTTCTGTGTATTTAGCTCTTGCTGGCAAGGTGCTCTGTGGTGCAGTCTGTAGGAAGGTGGAGCTCACGGTGGGTGTAACTAAACCACATGCACTGGATGTGTCAGTGACTGACGTGGGCTTAAGCAGAAATGTTGAACTTGGTTTTCTTTAGAGAGTAAAATTCAACACACCCTAAGTTTTCCCACTGGAAACAGGTTGAATTAATTCTAAAATTGAGTGTGCTGTTCCATGTTACTGGATGAAATTGGATGAACTTAGTCTGATAGCTAACCAACAGTGTGTGCTCTGTGCTTGGGAGTTGGATGCATGAGGGGTGGGTGTATAGTTGAACAGAGGGGGGAGAGAGGCTGACCCAGGACTCCAGGACGCAGCACCAAGCATTAAATGAAGACCTTACTTTGCAGCCAAAGAGTAACGGTGTATGCCCTGCTGCCTGCCATGGAATGGACCTGCTGTGCTGCTGGCACCAGCTGCTGGTTTCTCCTGCCCACATGTGCCTTGAGTGGCAGCTGGCCCTCTTAAGGCAGCATAGGCTGGCCAGTGGCAGATGGGAGCCGCAGCCAAGAATGGATCTTGCAGACATGGAGGGCAGATGGGCGAGGTTAACTTGGGTGTAAATGTGTTCTCTCTCCGTGCAGAATTGGCCGGGGTGGTCGCTTTGGCAGAAAAGGCGTGGCTATCAATTTTGTCACTGAAGAGGACAAGAGGATCCTGCGAGACATTGAGACTTTCTACAATACTACAGTGGAGGAGATGCCGATGAATGTGGCTGATCTCATTTAATCCCCGGGATGAGGTGGTTGTGAATCCAGTGCTCGCTGTTGCTGAATAGGCGATTCACAACGTGCATTGTGCTTCTTTCTTTGGGGATACATTGAATCTTGTCTCAATGCTCATTACGGATCAGAAATACAGAATTTTGATAAGAGAAGCGACTTTGTGTCGTGAGCTCTTGTGGGGAAAGCCACTGGCTTTGTCCACTTTAGGGTTAGACTGTTGGGGTTGGGTGGAAAGTCATGGGGTCTGTAAATTTTTTCTTTATTAGAAATTTATTTCCTAGTTCCATAGAAGTGGTTGTATTAGATGTTCTTTATCGTTTAATAATTTACTTATGGACTAAAAGATATAAGTGCTGTATAAAGTCAGCCAATTATGTTAAACTAGCCTACCTTCCTTTATTGTATGTACTTACACCTCAGATGAAATTGGAAAGGCCTTTCAAAATCTCTAAACTTTTATAAGAGCATTAAAATGCATTTTTGTTTCATATGTATTTATTCAATAAAGTATTTAATTAGTGGTAAGTGTGATCTGGACCCTGTTGCTAAGCCCCAGCAAGCAAGCAATCATACTATTGTCTTAGTTAGGGTTAAACCCAGTAAAATTTGCCATATTGCACATGTCTTAATGAAGTTTGAATGTTCAATAAAATACTTCTATATTCACTGAAATTGTAAATAGTTGATTCTTGGGTTGGAGGCTGACAGCAGCCTGCTCTGCTGAAGGTGGCAGCTGCTGTGCTTTTGTCATAACAGCAGGGCTGGTTCTGCACTGCAGAACTGGGTGAGCTTCCAGTGCCAGTGCGGCCCCGGGGGGCGAAGCTGCTCTACCTGTGGGCTCAACACTGAAGGACCCGTCCATCAGAGTAGAAAATGGCTCGGGTAATAACTGGTGCTGGCTTGAAGAAAAAGCTCTGCACTGCCTCCTTTCCCCAAACCAGGAAGGAAGGAAGGACAGGTGCTCAGAACAGGCTCCAAGGGTATGTCCCAAAGATGCTCATCCAGGTCCCAGCTCCAAAACGGCTTGGCACCAAGAACGTGCGATGACAGGAAATCCTGAGTGACATCTTCAGAATACCACCTACCCCGTTGCTGAACATTTTTGTTTACTAGTATGATTTTTGCCATGTTTAACCCTGAAGGATCCAAGAGAAGATGCTAGAGGTGTGGGTTGTGCTCCTGCAGGAGCTGTGTTCTAGAGGGATGGGATCATTTTGCAAAGTCCATCTATTCCAAGCCACCATGGGCTGCAAGGAATAACATCCCTCTGGTGCCTGCTTGGAGCTGATGGAGACTTTAGTACAGATATGCTCACTTTTGGCACTTTAGTTTCCACGTGTAACTGCACCACAATGAACTGCACAGTAGCAGGAAGCATTATGTAGCACTGCTCGTCACTTAGGGTAAAAATGAACAAAATACTGTAGCCTCGGGTTTTTCCAACTGCAGTGCAGTCCTTTTATTGCAAAAAAAACCCCAAAAAAACAGTACAAAAGTATACAGGTCCCTGCTCTGAGAGCCCCAGGCACGCCTGGAACAAAGGGCTGCTGGAGGAGTCAGATGTTCTGTGTGAGCTGCTGCATTACAAGGGCACAGAGACTCATCAGCTGCAAGAATTCATCAGCACCATCTGCCAGGCATTTGTCCACTTCCTGCAGAGGGAACAGAGAAGGGAAAACCCTCTAAAAATGGCAGTGCTCAAGGCCCCTGTGTCTGGGGCTACCGTGCTGAACAAGAAGTTTGCCAACTGTTTTCTCAATCAGCACAGACTTCCCACCCCCCTGGAAATGGACTGGGAGCCAGGAGCTCCCCAGCCTCCCTCTCATCTCCTACAGGAGGCCACCACAGAAAAGTTCCATCCACACGGGAGTGGCACTGGCCCTGCCAGGAGCAGCACTGCAGGGCATCCACAGCACCTGCCTGGCTGCAGTGACTTCAGCAGAACCTCCACACTGCTGCCTTTCCTTCTTCATCAAAAATGGAGCAAGTCAATGAATCTTCTCTTTTTTGGAAAGGCATATTTTATGCAGCAGAACAAAAACTTCCATTTTGCAGCTTCTAAGTTTTTTCTAAGCACTGACTTAATTTTCCCTCCCACGTTATATTAAAAAAACCCAAAACAACCAAACCCACAAACCTCTTGATCAGAAGCCACTAGAGCAACATAACATGGATAATAATTCACTTAACTAGATTTCAGCTCCTTCCCCTGAAATTTCTCAGGACAAAGGTTTGCATTCTACCAAGAGCAAAAAAAAAATCACCATGTACTTCTTGGGAGAGACTGCAAACAAAAAATTAATCTGTAGTGATTAATGTGTTTTCATTTTTTTAACTCAAGCTAGACTTACTGCAAGTTTCTCGGCTATGGCAGATTTCTGCTTGTCACTGTACTCGTCGCTCTCCACCACGGTGTCATGCAGCTGGCTTACAAGCTGAGCAACAGCAAAGCCCTCATTGATGAGATTCTGCACAAGGGAGAGAGGAAAACAGAATTCAGCAGCAGAAAAACCAAGAACGGGAAAGACAATCTTGAAAAATTCTGTCTGGACTGCGACTGCACCGCAATTTGGTATGGGACTTGCAGACTGCAGAGGACAATTCAGTGGCCTGTGCCCAGCCCTGCCCTGCATCCTGCCCCAGGGACCCAGCGGGAGCACCTCGGACTCGCTGCATGGGCAGGGCCAGCACAGAGCAGCACTTCTGCCCAAACCTTCTTCCAGCTTCTCACAAGTTACAGCTCAGGAATTTTATGAGACATTTAAAACATTTAACAACCTCCACTGAACCTGTCCAATGCTATTCTAAAATTAGCAGGGCTTGGCATCCACAGCATCAGATGGCAGTTTCACAGCCTTCACATTTTAAAGGGCCACCAACTTAGGATTTATTTTCTTCACTGGTCATTGCTAGTCCCAGGAATTGAGAGATCTGTAAGACCAAAGCTTTTTTAATAAAATAAAACCCATGGCAACTAAAGACAGCATTTTAAAAATTAATAGTGCCCAGTTACCAAAATGTCAAGTATGGAGAACAATGGTCAGTGAAGTCATTTAGGGAGAGAGAAGTTTATGAAAATAGAAACAGCGTTGGTGCAATCTTATTTTTCTCTTCAGCTGAACAGATCCACATGCCATCAGTTTAACCCAGGGGAAAGTCAGTCACATTGGTATGGAAATTTAGTTGCAACTTTGACAGCTCTGCCTCAGAAGGGAAAGACTGGGAGTCCTGACTGGTAAAAGACACTTCCCAAATGTGCATCCAGACTGACTGAGGCCAAATGTTCTTCAGCCATAGCCTGGGAACAAAGGATTCATAGGGCCTTGACTGAGAGAAATACCCAGGGTAAGCACTAAGAGAACTCTACCTTTGCTAGGGTTTCCAGTTTCTCAAAGGAGCCACTCTGGCAGCCCAACAGCAGTTCATCAATTGTTTCTTTAGGGATGACCTGTAACAAGAAGTGCCATTTCTTAGTTTCAACTTTGTAAACTTATAATCGGTGTTGATGCTTACAGTAACAAACTGTTAATGGCAGAGGCCATTTCAGGATTTCAGTCCTCTACATACCCTTCCACTTCTAGCAAGTATATGAGACAGACTAAATAAATTTTAGAAGTGAGAACTAGGCTGTGGTATTTGTCCTATACTGGTGATATTAAAACAAAAACCATATCATGACAATAGACTGTCAAAGTCACCTCCCTAAATCCAACTGCTTATTCAGGACACTGACTAAGAGCAGGACATTCTTCAACAGTTAGATCAGCCAATGCTTTCTGTACCATTCTACACCTAAACAACACAGCAAATAGGTTTTATTTCCAGTGACACACCAACAGTATCCATAAAAAGCCAAATGCAACAAGACCAGACAATAAATCAGAAGGAAAAAAGTTGACAGATGCCATTATGTCACTCTGTGCAGGGAAGAGTTGCCCCTTTCCCCTTTCACTCACTGTCATTCCTGTCAGATGAGTGCCTGGACAGTTTGGTTTCAAAGCTTCTTTACAAAGCTTTTGTACTAAGGTCACTCCAGGGTCACAGAAGTTCTTGTGACCAAGAACTTCAAGGTTTTATGAAGATGTAAAGTTGGGTTCCTTTGCTTTAAACAAGCATTATTCATTCAGTAACAGATTGTCATGCTTCTATTTCCTATCATTACAGTCAATTTCTGCCAGGTTTCAGATAGCTGAGATCTATTCAGATACCAGCTGATTTACAGATACACAAAACCAAACAGTAACTTCACTGTGGTAATAGTTTAAAATTGTTCTGTAAAACCCGCACAGCAGCAACTGCCTCTGGTTTCATCCAAGTGAGAACCTCCCAACCCCTACAATTCACTGTGATGGCAGCATCTTCATGGGAAGTGTGTCACTGAAGCCCATTTAGGACTGAGGAGCTGAAAAATAATCTCACATCTCCTTCTTCAGGGGTGTTTTGTTGCTATAGGAACACCTTCACGCAAGTTTTATTAAATCCATTTTCTCTCAAGTTTCTCCTGTGCCTCTCAGTATCACCCATGTCATTCTAGAACAAACCACGGCTGTTTCATTAAAAAGCAGGATCCACAGACCCTTGTCACTGTTACTGTGAACATTAAGCTGAAAATGAGCTGCTACTGAAAGTCATTTCCCTGTGGTGCTTCCAAACCAATATTGCAATGAGCTATACATATACACACACACATATAGAAAAGCATCAAAAAATGTTCTAATCTACGCTCCCACAAAAAACCTCCACAGTTTGCATTTATGGGCAGATTATTTCAACTTCAGTTTGAATTACAAGACTGTTTTACAGATTTCCATGATTTACAGTAGTTGCTAGAAACCTGCTATGTAGTAAGTGTACAGAATCAGGCAGTCTTTAAAATTCTGGCAGACAGTGTGTCATTACCATGCTGCAATACTAGTGAGTATAAAACTTTTTTAACCAAACATTGAGCAATGGCAGATAGACGGAGGAAAAATGCTTTTCAGAGTAATTCCAGGAGAAACTGTAAGGCACAGCTTACCCCAGCAATTTCAGTGATTATCTTCTCTGTGATCTCCTTCCCACCCATTAGGCGAGTGGCACTTTGAAGAAAAGTAATTGCTTTTCTTAAGTCCCCTTCTGACACTTTCACCAGGTACGATACAGCCTGAAAAATGTCAGAAAATGCTAACTTCAATGTTCACTGTTAATTAAAAGCTAACACAATTTTTCAGCAGTTACTTTAAAACACCAAGTAGTGCATAAAGCAGATTGTCAGAGCCAAGCACAACACACAAGTTACAAAACAACCTCTCTACTAACACAAATGTGTGCTGGCAGTTTGAGAAAGAAGCACAGTTTAATGCCAGTACACTCAGCAGAGAACAAAAAGCCCTACAGTTTGGCTTCAGTTTGCTCTGGTGGACATTTCTCTGGTTTTAGGACGACTTAAAATTCTTCTCATCTATGGAAGGAGAATCAATGAGTTTATGTATTTTATTTCATACAACTGAGCAGCCTTTTTCAAAGTATGCTGGCTTGGCCTCTTTGGCCTCCATGCAATTTTGCACTGGATTGAACAGTAAAATTACATGGCAACCACAAAGTTACCTCATTACTGATTTTCACATGTTCCTTCTCAGAAACATCCAACAGCCTCTGCTGTTGGATACTGTCAGACAAAGGCTTGAAGCGGAATTTGGAGCATCGAGATGTTAAAGGTTCAATTATTCTGAAAGAAAGGAAGGAGAGTGGTACATGAATGTGTGGGTCAAGTTCTCACAGACAAAGCTAACAAAGGCAGAAAAGGTTTAAAATGCCTTAAGGTTTAAATAACCCTAAAACTGCAACGCTGTAAAAATTAAAAGTGAAATCTAAGTATCATTTCAGGCTTGAATACGCATACTGACATCTCTATTAACTGAAAACTATGAAAATTAGGTATCAACTTTTAAGCAGGGAGAAAATAAAAAGGAGACTATAGACCAGACAGCAAATCCAAATAAGCAACAAATTCCAGGTGTACCTGCTGATGTAGTTACAAATAAGACAGAAACGTGTTGTTTTAGATTCTTTCTCCATTGTGCGTCTTAAGGCTGCCTGGGCTGCTGAAGTCATAGAGTCTGCTTCATCCAGGATCACAATTTTAAAAGGCGGACACATTTTACCACTGAAAAATTAGAAATCTGTTATTCAGCAGATGTGAAATGTACAGACCAAGGGAAAAAAAAAACCCAAAAAACCCAATGAAAAACAGAAACAGAAAAATCACTGCAAATAGCAAATTAATATTTTACTGAAGCATGTATCCTTCAAAAATAGAACAGATTCAGAAGTTCAGTTTTTTAAAATTATTTTTAGATTAAAGACTAATATTTGTAATAAAGGCAGGGACTGAGTTTCCATAGAAAGGCCAACACCTGAATACTGCAAAATCCTCTAAAATACATACTCTTACTGTAAGGTGCTTTTTTTTAACACCTCATGTAGCTCTTCTTTTTACAGGCTTCCCGATTCCCTACGCTCCCAAGAATACTCAACAGACTGATTTCAGTACACAATACCATCTTTTGCCAGGTTGTGTTGGCATGCAGGTTCCTCCTGTTACTTTTCACAGTCCACACACATGGCTTGTCCTGCACTTGGCTTCCCCTCACTTAACACCAGAATCCTTTTAAAAACCAACACCCATGTTGTAGAAATTCCTGCAGATTAGAAGGACTAGGGAAGTAACTTCTTGCACAATTTACCCAAAGAAATTTTCCTGTGGTAGCCAGACATCATCTTCAAAAGCAACAATATGTGCCCAAACCCGGAAGTCTTGAGCTTGTGGAGTTTTCACTGTCTGTTTCCAATGCTAACAGCAACAGTAAAAATCCTCCTGGGTATTCAAACCCCCAATGTGAAATTCCATGAAGTAAAAGCTCAGCCAAAGCACTGTGTTGCCAACTCCTGGCCAGTGCTGACCCATCATTTATATTAGAAACAAAAACAACCCTGTGCTTTGTCCTAAGCAGGAGGGGTTTGATCCAGCACTTACTCTGAGCGGCTCCCAGATGCCGTGAGCTGAGCAAAAGCCTTCACTTTTTCCCGGATCACTTGTATCCCACGCTCATCAGAAGCATTTAACTCAAGCACTCTTTGCCGGAATAAATCAGGCCTGCAAAGTTTTTATTGCAACACGTTAGCTGCTAACCCTTGTAATGATATGTTATAGAATATAACAACAACCCTTCTGGCTGTTTTGAATGGCAGGGAATATTTTTATCAGCACTACCAAATAACATTGTGAAAAGACGGTTAAGTTGAGATCATAAAGTGTTAAGTGTGCATTTCCATTAGCTATTTTTAGAATCCCCTCCTGGGCTACCAGAGAACAATGAAGTATAAAATTACATCAGTTAACCAGGAAAAAAAAAGTAGGAGGTTGGCTTCATATGTTCAGAGCACTGGATTACATGCCTTTTCACTTTTACCCTGTGAGCAGTGTGAAATAAGTAAAAAGCCACAATACAGTCCCTAGCAGTACAACTAGAATGAAGTACCCAGAAAGTATAAGACATGCGGTATTTACCTGTAGTACTATACTCTATTTAAAAAAAACTAAACAACACTTAATATGCTGGATTTTAAATCCTGGGAATTAAAATGGACTCACAATGTAGAGTTGTCTTCCTCCTACTGAAGTAGAAGTGGCTCTCCCCAAAAAATAGTGAGTCAAAGATAAAAATGACAAATGGGATGGGGGGCGGTACTAAATTCAGCATTACATTTGATCATAACATCAAACCACCTTCTCATCCATTTTTTGCTTATAGATCACTGAGCTCACTACTCAAAATCTCCCAAGTGTTACAAGAGAGTTAATGAATGTATACATGGCAAATTTTAGTCTGACTCCCAATACTACTTTCCATACACAATTCAATGGTGCATAATGGAGATTGCAAGTCAGACATTTTATGAATCACTTTGAGATCTATGTGTAGCCAACAACCATAACAATTGGAATTCCTTTACAAAGTTCAGTAAGGCATATGCAAGCCATATTCTCTCCATACTCCTTGTTAGGGGGTTACATGGCTGCCCATCTGAAGCCTACACTGGCAACAGGAATCAGTGACTTGTGACAGGACAAATGAGAAAGCAATCTTATGTTAGAGCTGAATTTGAATATGAACATATTACTGAAAAAAATGCTGGGAACTACCTAAGAGCAGGCAATGACCAGAGGCACTTCATCGCATGATTAGAAGACGTGACAGTTGATTACACTGAAGCAACTTGATTCCAGCTTACCCAAACAGTTCTCTAGCAGCTGCTAAAATAGTGGAAGTCTTTCCAGTTCCAGGTGGGCCATAGAACAACAGATTGGGAAGCTGAAACAGCAAGGCAACATTTGTAAGAAAAGCAAATTAAAGAAATCCACTAACAGGAAAACCTACTGCCAATCTGAGCACCTAACAGAACAGAAACTATCTATACCTGACAGTAGACAATGGCAAGTCTTTCACTTCTAGGTCTGTAAAGGAGGACAAACAGCTGCCATTAACAGCACAGCATGAGAAAGTGTTATTTGGTGGCACCATCCCATGTTCTGTCCAAACTGATATTCCAATCTCTATTTATTCTTATATATACACTCCAGGACATGTCTGAGATGGCTAAAGCCTACAGAGCTTACTGCTCTATTGCAGCGACACCCAAATTTATCCGAGAATAGCTTTAAACAGCCTGGGTAACAGCAGCAGCGCAGCTGAGCCCCGCTTTGCTTTCCCAGCTCCCCGGCCTGCCCTGCCCAGGCGCTGAGGGCTCTGCGCTGCCCCTGCCCCGCAGGGAGCTCGGGGCTCAGCCAGGGCAGCGCGGGCACAGGGACAGCGCCAGAGCCCGCGGCACCGCTCTGCCCTGAAACCCTGCACCTGTCCAGGGAGCTGCCAAAGGAGACCACGGGCATTTCTTAAAGAAATTAGGGCAATTGAGCTTTAAAATAATTTGATTAATGACCTCAGCGTGAAAAATACGACTGCATGAAGGAGATATGCTGACACAGGAAGAACAAAGCACCACAGCAAAGACTGCAGCAATAATTTTAGGATGATGTTTTTTAGCAGCACAAAGCAAAAAAAAAATCTCAATTTGAAAACACAACTAAGCACCTGCTAGATATCTGAAATTCATTAGATGGAACAAAACATTAGCTGGTTTTGTTTTGTCTGTCAGAGGAGCACTACAAGCCTGTGTAACATGGTGGTCCTAACTGTGCACTTTTAATACAGATGTAAATTATTAATACTAACAGGTAATGAGCTGCACACAGTTCAGGTCAACCTTAGACAAGGATGATAAATCCAAACTGGGAAAAGTGATTAAAGGAGTGAAAAGCCTATCTTATGAGGAGTGACTTTTTAAAGAGTTTGATTTAGTTAGCTCAGCAAAACAAATGCTGAGAGGGAATATGACTGATCTCCAGAAATACATCTGAGCAACACAAAGAACAAAGCTGGCATAAACAAAATTTGTATAAGCTATGACTGAATTTTGGCTGAAATCAAGTAGCTTTCCAGCTGACATAGGAGTGATAGTTTTCTACATTACTATTTAAAGCAATCACTTTCAAAAATTATCACTTTAAAATTGCTGTCTTTGACAACAGGGGATGTTCTACTTCTACATTCTTAAAACAAGAATCCAAAAGTTCTCTCCAATCAATAGCAAAAAGACAAACCTCTCAGTCTGACTTGATTCCTAGCCCTTAACAAGCACTCTATTTTTAAAGAGTCAACTAAAATTAGATTAGAGAATTCTATGCTGAATATAGCATGTAATGCAGACAGAATGGGAACAGCAAAACCATCCAAAGAGCAGAGAAAAATGCAGGAGTACACAACCCATAATCAGAAAATGAAATGGAGACAATCAGTTTGGTAACAAATATCCCATTTTAACAACTAAGACAAGACTCAGAGCACAGACTCAACTCTGTGTGTATCCTAAAAGGAGAGATAGAAGAATTTGAATCTTCAATCAACTTTTAGTAAATAAATGAATTTCAAGTTTTGCCTGCTCTTTCTGCCAATCGTTGCTTGTTTCCCTCATTACTAATAGGCAAACAGCATCCCCTACTAACATACACCTTTTCAAGTTTAGATACCACAATAGTATTATCCACCTCTATTTTTTATGACAGCTCCAGAGAGATGAAAAGTGCCCTGAATGACAGCTGAAAATTCACCAATCTCTGTGCTTGGGGGGCACATTGCAAGGGGAGATGTTTGTCAGGAGATTAATCATTTCATGCTAAATCACACACTACTGTCCTCAAAAAAAGCATAAGCAGGTAAAAACTTTTAATTAGAATCTGTTTCCTAATTCCATTACACCCCAACTTTATCACTGTTTCTGTTTCAACCTCATTGATGCTAGTTTCTCACTGAAGTATTTACACCACTTTTCAGCAAGCACAACCTAATCCTTTATGTAACTGTGGCAGTATTTTTAAATAAACTGCAACCTGATCTGGTTATCCATTTTTCCATGCTTGCCAGGAGTAAGCAGGATACCTGCAGGCATCACTCTGCACATGGGAAAGCTACCTCATATAGTGCAAATCTCCGATGCCTTTCCATAAGGTTCAGTGCAAGTGAAAATGCAAATTGCAATGATAATCCTACACTCTCTTTTCAGTTATTAAGGTATCATGAAGCAAATTAAAACTAAAGAACACCATGACCATTTTCAGTTTCTTTGCCAAAAAAACAACAACAAATCACCACTCCTGGCAGGCAGAAATCAATTTCTCCAGTTCAAACCCCCCTGGACTCCGCTGTCCCCAGTTGATAACAGCATGGTGTGTGCTCTTACAGATGGAGGTACATTGGCCATCGCGAGTGACAAGTCCTGTGTTAGTTATAGGCTGTTACAAGTCCTGCTCCATTTAGCAGCTCCCAAATCAAGGCCCACAAATACAGGCCAATCGACAGAGGACTGACTCTCTATTTCCAATACTATTGTTTAAATAAAGCACATTACTCAAACCTACCACATTGTCACAGCTGTTTCTTTGATCTCACCAGATCTCCAAGCTCAGTAAGGACCTCTGCAGTTATGTGTACGTACTGAAGTAAGCACTGGCCACCTCAGAGTTTCAATTACTCTTTTGCCTTTTTGACAGAATGAGTCTTTTCAAGAAACTAATTAAAATGTTCAAAGTTTTAAAAAACCCAAATATTTTAAAGTACTTGCATGATTTTGTTCTCAAATGCCTAGCTGAGCTTGGGTAGCTACTGCAAAATACAGAACCTCTAACCATAAGCAGGAATTATAATTTGTCTTTTCAACTCAGGAGGCCAAAAGTCAACACAAGTGCACTAGGCTCAGAATCCAAGAAACACTGCTGATCCACAAGCTGTAGGGTTTTAAATAACTGTTGCTCAAAATAGAACTTCCCAACCCATCACCTAAGCAATGTTACACAACTGATATGTCCAGACAGAATAGGTGGCAGCAGTTCATTTCTCCTTTGCTGTTAACAGTTCCTTCCTAATTACCTCAACCCTATAAATACTGTAATCCAGCAGCATTGCTGTTCAAACGCAGATTTCTGGGGTACGACATTACCTGACAAGGTCACATTACAAGAGCATTCTCAAAGCAAACTGAACGTGGAGAAACGAACTAAACAAAGAAGTGCAAGTCTTTTGCAGTTGTTTTGTACCAGTTTGATTTTGGCTTTATGCACTCAAACAAATAAGGTACTTCTGCTTTTGCAAGCTTTGATTAAGCTGTTCTTTTCAGAGGGAAACAGACACATCACTGCAGAGCAGGCCAAAGCTGCAGCCCAAGAAAAAAGGCAGCTTTTGAAGCACAAGTCTGATTGTCCTAGCTGGGGAGGTGAAGAAGTCTCAGTATGTAAAAAAGAAGGAATTATTCAGATCTGGAAAAAAAAGCAGAGCCATCTCTTGGCTATGTACTTTATTTCTCCCTTCAGCCCCTTCACCTCCACATCAGCTCTTTTGGATGAAATAACCATCAAACACACCAAATATTTATTAAATTTTTATCCAAAAACAAACGCAGGAGTAAACAAATGCAATTACAAATGCTCTGCTCATCTACACTCTTAGGTCACACAAGCCAATCCTGCAACTGTCATACTTAGCTTTTTAAGAGACTTACTTGGAAATTTTAACACAAAGAGTTTGGGAATCACTATCCAAACAGTAGACCTGGCACTTATAAATTGAATTTCTCTCATTAGCCAAAATTTTTAGTGTTTAGCAGCTTCACAGAAGCACTGACAGATCACTAGATATGTTTAGGAGTGACTGGCAATTCAGCCTTGTCTATGAAAGTAAAACTTTCTCCTCTTGTCTTAAACATGAATGTCACAAGTACTGGTGGAGTAGTAGTGTGGAGATAACAAAAGCTTCTCCAGGTTTGAAACTATTAACAAGAAGTTTACCATTTGAGCTTTTCCAGAGAAATTCCAAACTGCATTATGGAACTGACAATTCTACAGTGTTTAGAGGACTGGAAATATAAGGAACTTTACACATATATCACAACAGGATACATCAGACAGGACAGTCACTTAGCCTGTTCATGAAATACTACTGTAAAAATTATCATTGCTGAGCTGGAAAATGGAAATTTTTGTTACCACTGACTTAAATGTCTGTCTAAAAATGCTGATTAGGTAGATGTTGCCATTACACTCACATCAGCACCTTCCAGGGACTTCTTCAGCACAGCTACAACTTCATCCTGGAAGGCCACTTCATCCACGTTTTTGGGGCGACTAAATAAAAAGACATTAAATAAAATTAATTACTAACAAAGTTTCATTGGAAAGCTGAAATTGAGAAAAATATTTCCCCTTCTGATAACATCAGGTACTGAAGAATTACAGTGAGCTTTGTAGTTGAAATCAAAATCACAACAGGAAGTATGATGCCTCTGGTCTGTATTACTGAAGTGATCTAACTCCTCAGGCAGCTGTTTTCTGTTTCCTCTTCTGTTGTAAACACCTGTCTGAGATGTTTCTAAAAGCAGAACTGCAATATTTTACCACTTTGTGGTAAAGGCATTAAACAAAGCATTAAATGCATTCATGCACCAAAATACAGTGATGAAACAGCGCTGTTGGACATGACCAAGATTTTCTACTCAGTACCAGCCACAAAGTACTTACAGTACCTCACAGTCCTGGAGTTCCCCCATAACAAGAAAAGTTAAGCTTTCTCGTCCACACCTGCGACCCCCTTTTGCTACGCACCAACTACATCTCTGTACCCCCCCAGCCAACTTCCCCTCTCATGGTCAGCGCCCCCATTGCCCCAGAACAACCCGTACTATTTCTCCACCCAGGGGATGGGCCTGGTCTTCTTGCCCTCCCCGCTGCTCCCGGCCGCGCTCTTTTCCTTGGCAGCGACAGGCTTGGTGCTGATAGAGGCCGGGCCCTTGAGGAAGGCCTGCATGGCTGTGCCGGGCTGTGCCGAACTNCAGGGGGCGCGAGACGGGCGGTGCCGTAGGGCGGCCGCGCGCGCGCTCCCTCGCGCGAGCTCCCCCTCACGCGCGCGCCTCCTCCTCCGCGCGCACCGCCCGCAAATGCGCCTTCGCGAATGTGAAATAAAGAACAAAAAGATCCCCCCAAAAGAACAAGCGCTGCTCGAGAGCGAGCGGAGGAGAGCCCCTGCTGTGCAGTGGGACCTGCTGCGGTCCTGAGGCGGGGCCTGCTTCCTCCCCCTGACGGCTGAGGTGTCTCTGGAAGCACACCTGAGTGAAGTGAAATGAAACCCAGGAGAGGCCGAGGATGGCCAGGGCCTGTCCGGGGCAGACATTGGTGCCTTTAGGACGTCGGTGCTCAAACCTGCTCCGGCCCTCACTGCTGCTGTGCTAGCAGCTCCCCCAGGTGTGCAGGCTCAGGGTTATTGGTGCTGGAGTTACTGAAGCAAAAGTGAATCCTTTGTGTTTTCCCATTATTTCTAATGGCAACCATCACAGCTAAGCCAGGGAAAAAGTAAATTCACGAGTGTGATTGATGTGACAGATCCCTTTAAATGACGAAAAAAACATCTTGGTAGATGTGGCAGTCGTGATGAACACCCACATTTCCATGTGCTGGGTGGCTGTAGCTTATCCTTCCAATTACACACCAGCTTTGTGGGTGAAAAAATGGAAGTATATCTGCTACCAGCAGCTGGATGTTGTGTGGCTGCAGATGTTCTGCTTTACCGTTTTCCCTTGGCAGCTCCTGGGGCATGAGAGACAGACAGAGTGGCCTGGGAAGCTGCAGTAGTGATGCCCCAGAATAGACCCTGTGGAAGTGAAAAGAGACTGGAAATGGTCTCTATGGCAACAGAAGAACAGCCTTTGGAAAAGGAGATGTAGGAAAAAATGTAGGCGGAAAATGTATAACTCTGTCAGTGAGTCAAACCTGTAATTCTCGTCTGGGCAATTTTAAATAAGTTGTTTCCTCTCATCTGGCATTCTTCTACTGAAAAATGAAATCCCAGATTGTAGTCTTAGCAAGAAATGCCCACACATATAATCACTGAAGTTGTTTTGTTCTAGATGAAAATGCAATGATTTTTTTCCCCACTGTGATTATATTTGTTACTTCCAAGTAGCTTTCTGAAATCAGTTTCTGCAACTGTATAAAGATTTGCTGTCTTTTTGAAGCTTTGTTCTATTTGTTGGTCTCTATTCAATCCACTTTTCTTAATGGGTCCACCTCAAATGTATCTTGCATTTCAGTATTTTGTCAGCTCTAGATGAGCCTGAGGTTCAATTCAGCAGTGGAATGTCCCTTCTGCGACATTAACTGAACCTCATAACACAACTTTTACTTCCGTTACCTTAAGAAAAATTTAAATTCCAGAAAGGAAAAATGAAGCCCAATCTTCTCTCATATATATAAGGACTGAAAATGATGCTTTCTCCATTCTGTTGAGTTGCATTCACTCACCATCTTAAGGTCCAAAACACCAGCCTAATCAGTGCTCCTTGAGCTGACCTGAATGGGGACCCTTCCCACTTGCTGTGGTTTAACCCCAGCCAGTAACTAAATCCATGCAGTCCTCACATATTTCTCCCATCCTTCTGATGGGATGGGGAGAAGAATCAGAGAAAAAAGTAAGACTTGTGGGTTAAGAATAGTTTAATAATTGAAACAAAGTAAAATATAATAATAATAATACTGAAGACAACAAGAAAAGTAGCGATAATAATTGTGACGTGAAGGAGAGAGTAAGAAATAAAACTCCAGACAAGTGATTCACACAAAGCTGGCCGGTGCCCAGCACATCCCTGAGCAGTGATCAGCCCCTCCTGGCCGACTCCTCCTGTTTATACACTGGACAAGACATTCTATGGCATAGAATATCCCTTTGGCCAGTTCAGATCAGCTGCCCCAGCCATGCTCCCTCCCAGTTTTTTGTGCCCCTCCTCACTAGCAGAACATGGGGCACTGTTAAAGTCATTGACTTAGGGTAAGCACTACTTGGCTACAACCAAAGCATCAGTTTCATATCAGCATTATTCTCACACTGAATCCAAAACACAGCATTGTACCAGCTTCTAAGAAGAAAACCAAATCTATCCCAGCTGAAACCAGGACACCAGTCTTATGTGAGCCATTTGCAGATGTACAGCCACAGAATGAGGGTTCAAGAACTCATCTGACAGAAAACCAATGTGTCAGGGGCTAGTGACAGTAGCAGGGCAGGAGAATTGATTAGGGGGAGGACATTTGTCTTTATAAGTTACTCTGCCTGCTGCCCTGGAGACCTCCCCATGCCTCCATCAATCTAGACCCCCAGTCCGTTGACATGAAAGCTTCCTAGGAGATCAGCTCAGGGATTTTTATGATGCTGCAAGTGGACAAGTGGCTTCCTTAAAATAAACTACATAGAGTTCATAAAAGTAAGCTGGGCCTAAAAATTACAGAATCACTTCTGTTCAACAGCTTTGTCTAAAATCCAGGCTGTGTTTTATAAGAGAAAAGAGCTGAAAGAAATGAATGCAATAAAAATAGGCATATAGATTTTTGTAAAAATTTAACAGCAAACATTTATCTCCTTATTCTTAGCATTGGAAGACTTCTGCCAGAATTATGTAAGCAACACAGAGCAGACTGGCATTGGCAGTTTTCACTGTCCAGGCTGTATAAACAAGAGAAGGGTCAAAGCAACATGGCAGAATGTTGAAGGTGTCAATGGGCCTTTTTTTTTTCTTTCCTTTTTTTTTTTTTTTTCCTTTAGATATAATAACTAGGACAGCATTTGTCTCAGCATAGGTAACTGTGGGATATGATCACTGTATCAAAAGCCTTGGCTAAGGTGGATACTGCAATTAGGAAAGGATCCATTCCTTCCCAAGACACAGGAATCAGAGGCCTGAAACGGAACTATTGAGCTTCAGATTTAAAACCAAAAGAAGCAGCTTTTTTCACACATTCATATTTAAATTGCAGGTCTTGTTACTATCAAATTTTATGGCCATCAAAATTATAGATTTAAAAAAATCTGGACAGCTTCCTGAAGAAATAGAGTATTAAATATGATCAGTCATATTCAGACTCGCTCAGAAAGTCCCTGAACCAGAGATCACTGCAATCTGACAGGGAAATACTGGAGAGGGATAATCTCTCTAAGTGGCCTGTTTCATGTGCTCTTTCCTGAGGGTCTATTAATGGTCCTGCTCAGAGATGGGCCACTGCCTCAGCCTGTGTCAGGACAGTTGTTCTGGAGCACAGAAAGTGAATGATTGATGTAAATGATGGTGACAAAAAGGTTTGTGATTGGGAAGGAAGACGGAGAGGAACAGAGAATTTTGCTAAAACTAGTGTCATGTCTTCAGTGGCCTCTTTTTCTTCAGAATGGATTTTACAAGGAGCTGTGCTCCTTTCCAAGTAGCTGAAACAGCATCTGAGGCAAAGCAGGTCAGGCTTTGCAGAGCTTAGGTGAGAGGCTAGGTGTGAGGGTAAAGCCTCAGGCATTGCCAGGGGAGCTGTGTGTGGAAAAAAGTGTTCCTGCAAGTTTTGGCAGAGAAGCCCAGATTTGTCACGGGAGCTGACCGAGAGGCCAGTGGAAAGCCAGGAACAGCAGAGAAGCACTAGCACTGTGACTCTCTTAAAAGCCAAGAAAAAGCACTGTTGGCTGAAGTGTTCCAAATAGAATAAAAGTAAGAAAACTTAAAATATGGAGTGCTATTTTCCTTTACTATGTGACTGATGTTCCAGAAAGGAAGCAGCACTCTGTGTGCCTTCTCTGTGTGCGAATCAAAGAGGTACCTGACTCACTTAACAGTTTCTTCTACTAATGGAAATGTGCTGCAGATCTGAGGTACTGCCATAGCCAAGCAGAAGTGGTGACAGTGTAATTGTCCCAATTCCACCAAAAGCATTCTAGTTCTTCCCAGCAAGTAACAGAGCCGCAGCCTTTGATACAGGGATCAGCCAGTCTAGAGACAAAAGGGAGAAGGGGTGTGATACCAAAGTAATACCAGTTTTCAAAAGATGAAACCGGGTAAAGGGATTCTAAACGTCTCTGTTATTCCATCAGCCTACCTATTTTTCTGCTATGGAAATGTCTTCAGATGCACTCTGTTCACCAGAAGATTGTAACCTTGTTCTGGAAGGAGATTTTCATCAAAATCTAGAAGATGGGTGAGTTGTAAAGGTTATGTTAGGACTGGGAAATAGAAATAATCAAGATAGTGAAGAAGATCAAGAAGTGAAGGCTAGTTTACGGGATGGATCTCATTTCGATTCTTAACAGCCTTTCAGGCGCAGCTGGCTAAGTGTTTTTTAGCGACAGAAGGAAGATGCATAGCTATATAAGATGAAAAAGAAGAAAATATCTTTTTTTATTCCTCTGTGAGAGTTTCCCCTTATACTGGTCAGGCCAGAGAGTCTTATAAATACTTTTTGTTAGCAGTGTGCAATTTACTGCTTATTAAAATTGCTTACAATGCTTTGGCCTCAGATGTTTGATTCAGGATCTAATAAAGAGCTGGTGATTTGTCAGGCTGTCACTCTATGGAAAAATCAAATTCTTTTGCCTGTTGGCCATCATCTTAGCAGTGGAACCATGGCGTTTTCACAGCCTGTGATTCTGCTTTCAGTGAGATCCCTGCCTGGAATGTAAATCATCATCCTCTGTACCTCTAACACATTTATCAGCAAGAGGTTTTATCCTTCAGAGGGGAAGCCAGTATTTGTAGTAAAAGTACTGGCTCAATTTTACAAAAAATTCTCAGCACTGGAAATTGTTACCATCCCATCGATGGACTAAGTTACTTCAGCATCTTTCAACCATTCCTCAAGTGACAGATACAAGGCTTTCATTTCTCCATGTCTCCAAGAGATCCTTATAGTCTAGCCTCCTATTTTTTCCCTTTCTCAACTTGGGTTTTTCCATTTCTCAGCTTGGATCACCCGTGCTTTTGCAATATTTTTGACTTGGTTCAGTCCCCTATGGCTCTTCTATTTGGGAATTTGTAATGGCAATATACACAATGAAGAGTAGCCTTTTTCTATTGCAGGCACCACTGAATCTTCGCTGTGTAAAGAAATCACCCTGTAACTGGTAAAACTAATGGAGTTTGCTATCCCATGGCTGTGTTCTGCTGTCCAAACCTTCCCACCAAAATTCTTCCCTTTTGTTTATTATCACTCACATCATAAGGGAGGGACAGCACCCTCAGTTTGCACTGAATCCCATTTAGCCTTAGACTGATCCCATGTAACCCACCCTGCAGTTTAAGCTGGGTAGGGAGCAGCCAGGATTAATTAGTGAGTCCCGACTGCATCCTTCCCCCTTTCAGACTTTCTACACCTGGCTGAGTTTCGGTGAATCTGTGAGAATTCCTCTCTCCTGAACTGGATTGTAATTGACCAACAGGTTCAAAAGCTATTGAAGGTGTGCTGGAAAGCTGGAAAGCAGATTAACATAGCAGGGAGAAAGAATAAGAAAAAAGGGATCTTAAAATAGCAAATATCCACAAGTCTGCAGTTACTGATGCTGAATAACAATGTTGGTATAAGAGCATATGGTCTTAAAATAGCTGAGAATTAATCTAGCTAGAAATAAGACAAAGGCTCTTAGTTATCCTTGATGTTCTTGAGCAGCCTGGCTGTAGGAGTAGTGAGAGCAAATCATCTACTCTGCTTTTCAGTGTATTTCATTTATGAATGGGCTTATACAGTGTCTGTGCCTGCAGAAAAAAAAAAAAAATCTTTCAAGGGTCTGGAAACATGATGACTTTTCTAGTGCCATGTTCCTACCTGCCATCTGTGACCCTTCAAGAAAAAAATAAAGCATCTCAGACCTTTCAAATACCTAAAAAAATTTATAGCTAGATGTCAGTCTGCTTCCCACATACTTTTTTCCCCCCAATGATGGCATCTCTTCCCTAGCTGGGGGAATCCTTCTAACATCAGTCAACGTCTCTGCAGTTTGACCTTTACTGCCCATATAGGCAATAAAATTGGATCTCAGGAAAAAAATGGCTTTTGCTTTAATCCCAAAATGTTGGCAGGTGGGTGGCTGTGAAGTCATCCTTCTCATCTTTTCAGACAGATTGGCTGTTAAACTAACTGAACAGCAGTATGCGAGGAACCTCTCGGCACAGTTGGTCAGTCATCCAGAATGAGGACAACAGCCCAGGTACTCAGACTGGCTTGTAGCTCAGCCAGCTGATAGGATTTCCCTTCAGGGAGGTAAACCTTTTTGCAACACCAGGACAGCCACTCTCACTGTGCTGTAAGATCCGACCAGCCCACAGGGGTATTTATTTTACAGCTCCAGCTTTGGGCATACGTGTTCTCACATTCTGTGGCATGCTTGGAAAGGTGGACTTAAGCAAAACTCTGTGGATAAGCAGGGATCTGGATTTAGAGCTGAAGTAATTCTGTGGGAATAAAGCAGGTCTTGCAGGCAGCTGCACCCTTGTCTGATTTATTTCTTCCATTTTAGCTGTGCATTAAGTTTTCCGTGTTTCCGGAATTACCTTGTGCGGAGCTTCAGGTAAGCTTCCAAGAATGAGGTGCAAAGAGGGACGGAATGGAGACACACAAATCTGAGACAAGGGCTTGTCCTGCCCTTTCTCGCTTCCTTGCCTGCCCCACTCTCCCTGTTCTGGGCTCGCCGCTGGGGTCCGTAGCCGGCAGGGCTGATGAAGCCGTCCCGTTGTCGGGCAGGCCGTTCCCCGGGGCAGCCAGGCCTGCGGGCAGGGCTCAGCTGTGGCGGGCACCCCGGGGCAGCCGCTCCCCACAGACCCGCTCCGGCCGCCCAAGGCCGCCTGTGCCCGCCTGCCTTCGGGCACGCACGGCTGAGCTCCGCGCCCACCACGGCGGGGGAGCCCTNGAGCCCTGCCCAGCAGCCACGGCGGATTAATTCACCCTGCCTGTACACGTGCGGCTGGGGAGGCTCCTGAGGGCTCAGCCGGGATCCCAGGGATCCTGTCCGTGCAGGTGGAGCAGCAAAGCCCCTGGCCATAGCAGACATAAAACGCCCAGTGCCCCCCTCCCCCTCCATGGAAGCAGCGGCCCCGAGGGCAGGGCCTTCTAAGAGGGGGTGGGAGGAGGTCTCTGGGGACATCGCGGGGTCTCACTCAGCGAAAGCCTGCACGGCACTCGGGCCCCAGAGGCCGAGCGGGAGCCCTGCGGGCTATGAGCGTGGTGCTCTCCACTCGCAGGCTCGCTGGCGAAGGGAGCGTCGCAGAGCAGCTGCGGCTGTTGGAGCTCTGCTGCCAGCTCCACTCCTCCCGATGCCATTCCTACCTCCAGGATTTTTCCCTGACTCGCAGCATCACCATCCAAAAGTCTCCCTGGAGGAAGGTATCTGCTTGCTGGTTTGTCTCCTTATCCCTTGCCTCATCCGCGGGAGAAGGGAGGAAAAAAGCCATAAGCAATCAACTCATCTGCTTTCCTCCCCTTTTGTATTTCCCCCCATCCTGCTCTCCTCCTTCTGTCAAGGGAGGTTAAATCCCCGTCTGGAAGGAGCTTTTCAAGGTCCATGCATGGATGGCAGCAAATTGGAAGAGGTGAGCAGCCGAGAGAAGATGTGAGCGCTGGAAGGGCCGCGCCGTGGGAGTGGTCCTTGCTTTGTGTGCAAGTGAGGCAGTGAGTGTGCAGCCTCCCACTCCGGGTGCATCTTTTTTTGGATGCTGTGTAGTTCCCTGTGTGAAATGCTTTTTTGGCTAAAAGAAGAAGAGATGTCACATCAGGAGCTCACCCAGCGACTGACTACGGTTATCACCCATGTGGGTAAGCATCTTTATTTTTCTTCTTACTACATTTGCGTGGATCCGGGGGCCCTGTTCCCCCAGGAGGTGCTGCTGCTTTTGTGTGACAATATCACACCTGTATGTGAAAGAGGAGCCATCAGCAGACTGCATATCCCTGGCTTTTAGCAATCACACAGCCTTTTTATTGATGGTTTGTTTTTCAAGCATGTTTTCTGTGAAAAGCAGGAACAGTAAGAGCAGCGTGTCCTACCTGTGAAGTGATCTGTGTAAAATACCCGAGCACAGCTCTTGCAGGGAGGTGATGGAGAAAAGGGGGTGTGGGAGGATGCCGGAGCAACAGCAGCGCTACTGTGCTGTGCATTTGTGTGTGATACTGGAAGAGCAGCTCACTCTCAGAGAACCTTTTCATGGCCTTTGCTGTTTCAGATTTCTGGAAGGTGCTATGACAGGGACAGGATGTCAAAAGCTTTTCTCTCTGTCAGGCTTGATTTTACTGTTCCTAACATTCAAATGGCAGTGAATACAGGTGAGGCCATATGCTTTGCACTGACATCCTTATCCATCTGAGCTGCATACCCACCTGCTGGCATTGGGGACTGCACAACCAGGAACTAGGAACCTGAAACTAGCAAGACAGTAGGAGATGCTGGTGATTAAAATATCAGATGAGAAAAGCCTTTGTGACCCCTTTTTGTTACCTACAGTCGAGTTAAAGCAGATTGCAGCTGTGTTGCATCACATAAAGAGAACATTTTTAGTTGAATTGCATAGGAGCAATTTTTATAGCTGTCAATGTTTGCAATGGATTGTGTGCTGTGAATGCCAAAGATGTGGTAGAGATTCCTGAAATGCCTTTGTCACTGACTTTGTTCAATCTGCATATGAAACAGAATGTGACCAAAATTTGGCTTTTAGAGAATATATAAGTAAGGTTTTTGGCTAACATTATTCTTTGGTTTGATATCAGCTATGGCGGCTGAACTAAGTTTAATAGAGCACATGCAATCAGTATCTTGCCTAAAGAAATAACACAAAAGCAGATTCAAAGTCAATAGAATATTTAAGACCAAGCCCCATCTCTCCAAATTCTTTCCAGGATAACCTTAGCAGGAGCTTGGTATGGGAAGGAATATGATTGCCAGGAGAGCTTGGCAGCAGCAGGCTCTTTGACCCAGTAATGCCAACATGAATTGCATTGCAAATTCAGATTGACATGAAGTCACGTGAATTCACATCTTTTAATGAAGATTTGGAATTCAATATGAGGCATAGTCTGGGGTGGGTTGGTTGGTTGGTTGGTTTTGTGTTTGTTTGGTTGGTTTTTTTAAGAGTATTTCAAGAGAGCCAAAAAGATTTGTATGTTTTGTGGTTTTCATGTTAAACTCAATGCAGGTCCCCATCATCCATATTGAGGACTCTCCTTGATATCAGAAGGGATTTGTCAGAGGTAACATAGCATTATGTTACCTACAGTGTAAAATACTATTGTCTAATAGGAGTCATTCTGCACCCTAGAAATGTTGATGAATCTTTGCCCTGTTATCTGCTAAATTCAAGAGAAGTTTCTGGGTCATGAGGCTGGTGCTAGAGAGTTTTACTGGTTTCCTGGAGGTCAACCAGCAGGCCAGTCCTTGGGAGCAGAGAAAAGGTCACAGATCTTGGTGTTTTTTACATTTCACACTGAGGCAAGAGCCTAGCTGATCAGCTTCCACAGGGAAGGATAATCCCATCATTTCCACAGCCATTTGAAACCTACAAATCAGACCCTGCTTGTGGAGTCTGCCTGCCTTTTTGTAGGCAGAGTTCATTTTTTATTGAATCATGTAAGTGGTAAAAACAGTTGTGCAAAAATGGAAGAAAGTAACATTAAAACATTTGTTATTGGCTGAAGGAAGAACATTTCTTCCAAACCCATGATGATGTTGCACCATGTTTATGAATCACATGTTATAACATGGGTGCCTTAGCTGAATCAGCAGTAGCTTATTGGGAGAATAATTCCTGGGAAGCTGCAGGGAAGCTTCTCTTGTATGTTCATTGGGAATCTTTACAGCCCAAACAAGTGAAAGGGCTCGCAGCCTTAGCAAACTGAGGGCATCCCTGGCCATTTTTCGTGCTTACTAGCTCAACTTATCTCACCCTCATATTGCCACTTGGACTGTAGGGCTTCAAACTCTCTGGAATGTAACCAGCTCTTGGTTGGAAGCATAGCTCCCGGGTCACTCAGGAGCAGGAGAGAAGAAATTTATTCACAAAATTTGCAAAATGCCAAACAAGAATTTTATGGGAATGTTATAAAGACGGACTTTTACATTTTCAATAAAACCTTTACGGGATCATTTTGGTTGGTGTGAAGTAATGACACACCATTTTATTTTTAATGTGTCAGTAAGAGTGTCACATTTTTAATTGCCTGGGGCTCAACTTATCTGTCCTGGTCAAAAGCTTTCATCCCTCATTAGCTGACTCATGTTGTGTTAAACAGTTCATGTGCTAGCAAAGAAAGCTTCTTATCCTGCTATGGACTTCATACATGCAGTACCTGCCTCACCTGGGTCAAAATCAAAGCGCTGAAGCTGTTGTCCTGCTTCACAGTAGGTACTTTTCTAGTGTCCGCACAGTAGCACATCTTCAAACAGTGTAAAACAACAGAGGACCAAATTAGATCCCTTAATTAGCCCTGTGCTCCCTCAGCCTCCCTGGGATTATTCCTGACTGTCCTGGTGTGGGCGAGGTAAAGGGGCCACCACAGGTGCCTGGGACAGGAGTAGTTTGTGAATGCTAGCAGGCTTTCTGCTTACTATCTGAGATTTAGCAGCAACACTACCCAATCTTGTTACCAAAACTGCGTCAAGAGTCTTTTTTAAATTTACCCTACTTTCATTGAACTTGTTTGTTGGGAGGTGTTGGGGAAACACTCATCAATTTTGGAAAAAGCGCGTCCTTTGGGTAGGTGGGCACGTGGCAGCTCTTTTGTGGTGGGGAGGGAAGAGCTTTGCAGGGTGCCATGCCTGGTGCCGACGGCAGGATCCTTTGCCTGTGGGAACACATAGAGCTCTCCCAGCCTGCAAAGCCCACAGGAATCCACTTTTGTGCTCTCACTACCCACCCACGCTTGGCAGCTGGCCCCCAGAAGTCTGATGCCAGCTTTGCTATGTGTGGGCAACGTTCTGGGCACAGTTGCACACACAAGAGCCTCCACCCAGTGCCCGTTTTCTGCAGATTTTTTTCTTAAAATGATTTTATGATAGGATGGAGCTGCCAGAACCAACGTGAGCTGTCTCAAAAGGCCAGCAGCCTGGCTCCTCTCTTGCCAGTAAAGAATTCCACAGCACGTGGGAGATGGGGTTTTGTTAGAGGCTCCCCTTAATTCTCAATGAAGTTTTAAGAGCTCCTCCCCTTCAAGTGTTAACTGGACCCAGATGAGCTGGCTGTCATTGTCCCTGGTAGGAGAGGCACTGATGTGAATTTGCAGAAAGCACTATATTGCACAAATGTTACATACAAGAAATAACCCAGTGCATTCGTGTTGGCTTTCATCTGATTTTACACACTTGTGTTTCCCCAGTCTCTCATTTTATGAAAAAATGAAAAAGGAATTTAAGCAACTTGATGGAAATCAAAAGGAAAGTCAGTGAATGAACTTAGTTTAGGATTGACGTCTCTGGACTTACAATTCTTATCTGTTAACCATGGTATGTCAATTCCTATCACTCTTTGCTTAACCACCAGAGTTGAGGAGCAGAGTAAAATACCTGTGTGTGAAGAGAAGCTGTGTTATAATTTGAGGCAGGAAGTAAAGGATGATACTGCATCTACCTGACTGTGTGAGAGGAATTTAGGTCAACAGAATGGAATAACCCGAGTTGGCACTCATCCGAGGCCAGTGGCTAAGCATCACAAATCACGGAATCTGCTTTATGCTACAAAGCCGCAAATAATCTAATATGTCACAGCTGGACAGACAATTGCAATGTTTCTGATATGTGTCGGTGGACATCAAGGACACAAAAAAGGGATATTTTAGGAAATTAACTTTGGAGGTACCATATTAAATAGGCCCTTTGCTACTCCTGTGCAAAGGCTTAAATCAAATCAAATTCCTCTACAACATAAAATTCTTGCCTTTGTTTTAGAGCATTCATGCATTTCAGGAACTCTTTTTGAACCGCAGATTCTGCATCTCTGTCCTACTTAGGGATTTCTGGTGCACAGCAAGGGGAAAGTGGTCTTTCCATTGACCACGACACACCAGATTTCCTCAGCCAAAAATAATATACAGGCATGGGAGGGGCATCTATCACTACATTTCAAATGAAATATGACAATAGAGAACTGCAGAAATGGGTTTGCCAAATTTACTTGGGATCTCATGCTTATGAGAAATGGTAGGTTGAAGTTTCCCCATTAACCTAATTATACAGAAGAATCAAGCTTTAATCATGTTATCGGCATCTTTATCTCTGTACCCCAGTAAAGCTTTTGAACGGTTGGCCAATTTTTACCAAAATTGGTGAAGTGACAAAGGTCAAAAATACTGAATTCATGCCAAGTAGAAAAGTAGTATCTGAAGAAGAAGATGAAAATAGTGAAGACAAGGGAAATAAGCTCTTTCTATTAGACCTCAGAGATTCCATGTGGGAGCGTGGAATGTGGGAAAGGAGAGATAATAGCAATTTATCTTTTTTAGTTTCACAGCTTAAAATAAGCTACTTGTTTACTTTTTTGTTCCTAGATTGTGGTTATTAATTTTAATGCATTCTACATGGCCTATTCTGTGCAGCCGTTTCACTGGAAACTGTTAAGTAAGGAACTGTTCAAAAGTGTTTTGCTAATGCTGCAAATTTTGTATCTATAAAAAGTGGAAACTAAGCTCTCATAGAAATCCATGAAAAATGTGCAGATGTGCCTGGTGCACTTTCCAAGATGTAGAATATTGCAAGTCCCACAGACTTGTTTAAAGCCTACATTCTAACCTGGTTTGCAGAGACATTATCACAAATAAAGATTATAAGATCCTGCTATGAGTTGGGATCCAGACACTGGTTTGTCTCAAGGCAAAATATTTACATGATAGTTTGGCCTCATGTTCAGGTAGACAGAGGTGACTAAAGAGCTTCCCAGAAACAGTAGCATGCGTTAAGGCTGCCTCAGTTTCAGGAGAGAATAGCTCAGAAATGTTCCTCTTCTACATTCCATCTTTTCCTTTAGGTGAATACTTTTTCATATGGGATGTGATCCTGGCATCCTTGACACAATTTAAACCTTGCAATATCCAGGTGTGATACTATTACTAATGCCTCTCAGAGCAGTGTGCCCTAAGGAGAACCATGCAGAGCCCCGAAGAATTGAAAGGCTACTTACAGCCCTGTTTTCTCATTTATTGATACCCTCCCCAAAACTGGCTGTTACATCCTAAGCTTTCATTCTCATGCTGGTAAGAGACCAGGATGCTGGGGAGAAAAGGGAATTGGAGTAGCTATCCACCATCTGCTTGCTGCAAGGTTTTGACACTTTCTACTTACGCATGTTGTGATGGCAACTGTTGGAGACAGGGAACTAGGCTGGATGGAACTGAGGTGTGATCCAATCTGTCAATCTCTAAATCACTCTCCTTTTCAAAAGCCTCTACATTGCTGCTGGTTAATGCTACAGCAGTCTCCCTCTGTCCTTTATTTGTAATCTACCTCTGTAATGACTTAGAGATGTTTGTTTGTTGGCACAGAGGAGCGTTTAACACACAAGGAAATTAGCAAAGAGAAGTCAGGCGGCAGGATCCAAGTTTAGCTGTTAGTAGTGATGATGGCCGTGGTCTTTTCCACAGCCGTGCTTGCCAGATACTACGTACATCCTTAGAAGCTCTACTGGCTTCTGCAGTTCATTTCTTAGTGCCTGGAAAATAGTTGGGACTTAAATGAGTTATTCCAGGATACATGCTTCAGCCGAAACGAAGTCTATCTGTTTGCTGTTTAGGGCAGCTCTTCTCATGATTTTCCTGATGCCTCCTATGTTTCAGGCCTCTATTTGAGACAAAGTTAGCCCTCTGTTGGCAGTTTTAGTGGAACAGAATGCAGAAACTTCTGATTTCCAGAGCAGGCTTTTGCTGACATTATATGGTAGTCTTTTGTTGGGTCCCGGTTGGTTTGTGGGTTTTTTGTTTGTTTGGGGTCGTTTTGTTTTTTTTTTTTTTTTGGGGGTTTTTTTGGTGTTTTTTTTTTTTGTTGGTTAGGGGTTTTTGGTTTTGTTTGGGTTTTTTTGGGGGGGGTTTGGCACACTTTTATTTTTTGAGGGTAGGGAGAGGGTTGGCTATCAAATAACTTTTTTTTAAAAGAGAACAAGGTAGCTTAGGTCAAAAGCAAGGGAAAAATGACAGCATTCAATGAGCTAGTCAGACTGTGACACTTCCCAATCTGCTCTTAAACATTCCAGGTCAAGCCCTGGGTTACCTGGAAGCAGGAAGTGGGAGGAATCTCCAGGGTGAAGCAAGTGCAGGTGTTTTCCTCCTGTGGGAGGTCTCTGAGTCAGGCACAGTGAGAGATGCTGATGCTGGCAGAATTCATTGCTTGCTAACAGGGCAGGCTGTAGTGACCATTCTGCATAGCTAAGGCCCAAGCTTAAAAAGCAAATAGGACCAAAAGGAGGCAGAGAGGAGCCCCTGTCTGTTCCTATCCCTGTGGCAGAGGGGAGCTCAGATGGCCTCACTGGAAATTAAACCAAGCTGACATCTATCACATTGTCTGGCAGCTCGTTAAATACAGGGGCCTTTTTCCACCTCTTGCCTCATCTTTTATTTAATTCCCTTTTCTCGCCTTCCATATGGCGCCTGAATCCAAGAGTTTCCCTGAGAGGACATCTCCCTGAGGGAAACAGGATCAGGCTTTGGGAAGGTACTTACAGCACCAGGTCATCTCAGTGAGTAGAAAATAAGCTAATCAATTCCATTGCTGTCACTCTTTTCCCTGTTCTGTACCACATTTGAGGCCTCTTTTCTCCCAAGGCTGGACTTAGCATTTGGTCTAGGATGAACTTTTCTGAATGGGGCCAGATGACTGCTAAAATAATTTTGACATCACAGTGTCTGGTACATGACAGTAGTCCTGTCTGTGTATTTTCTCCTGCTCTTCAGAGCTGGGCTTGTGTTCAAGTGTTTGGAAGAAGAGAAACCATGCATCTTTTGTGTTAATGCTGTGCTTTAGCCTGCTGGCCAGGCTGCTTGTACCTCCCTTTAGAGCTCAGCACCGTAACATCTGGATTGCCCCAGGTGGTCAGTGGGTCAATGATTGGGAGCAATCTAAGTTCTCTGCAAAGCTGCCTGATCCTGCTCACATGAGAAAATGCTGGAGAATGATGTGAAAGAGATAACAAGGCGCATGGATCACTGCTAGTCAGTGACTCACACTAACCAGTGCAGCAGACACTGCCAAACTGAAACCAGGGAACAGAAGGGAGACAGGGTGAAGAAACAGCCAACTCTTACATGCATAGATGGAAAAATATCAATTGCAAATACCTTAAGTGATCTGTAAGTCATGGCATGGAAGGAGGTAGTGCTTAGGGAGCAGGAACACTGTAAAAAGCTCCTGAGTTTAGTGGAGCAAAGGGCAGCAAGCTCCACTTCGGTGTGGGGACAGATGTGTAGGGGACAATTGGGTTGAGATCATTGTATCTTCAAGCTCCACTGTCATGTAAGCACAACATAGATAGCATCTGTGAGTCCAAAAGCATAACTGCCTCTGAGGAATGATTGAACTCATGTACTGGAGGAGGGCCACGTCCAGCATGTGAACTCAGGCTGGTAGTCTGAGGCAATGGCATTCATTCAAGGGTGAAATACATTACATTTTTTTATTTGCAGTGCAGCATTGCAGAAGGCTGGTGCCTTTTTAGCAGAGGCCTGCAAATAATTTTGCATTAATGAATTATTCTGAATATAATTCTGCATTCATCCTGTTTTCTATTAGACTATTTCCTGTAGTGTAGCATGGAATGAAGCCCTGAACTGAGACAGACAATCATAAGTTTCTGTGGACCCTGGGATTTAGTTTATGGAGCTCCTGTGTTTTGTCTCCATCTTTTCTAGCTATTGCAGGGACCTGACAGTACAGTACAATATCCCCCCAAAAAATGGCCAGAGGAAAGACAGACTACCAGGATCAATAATCTATGCTGTCATGAAATGGTTATTTTTTTTGTTTGCCAGAACAACACACATACAACCACACCCACACTCCAGCTCAAAACCAGCTTTGTACCTCCTATGCATTGTATTTGGTGTGTTCTTGAAAATGCATTGTTCCAAAATCACTGCTGTCATGATCTTTGAGTGATGAATCTTTTGGGCAGTCAGGAGCTAAACAAGCGCAACCAAAGCACTGAGTGTCTGTGCCTTTGTGGAAACTGCTACTCATCTCAGTATCATTACTCTCCCTGCCCCAAAGGCGGATTGTATATAAGGTACTACCATCCCAAAGTAGCTCTCCTGCTCTGAGCGCACAGGGGGTTGTTTGGCCCTTCAAGGCAGCCAGCCCAGCCCTCTCTTGTGTCTGCAGAGCTTCCCTGATTCCAGAGGTACGTGAATGGAACACAGATGAAGTTCTCTGGGGGCTCAGTTGCAGTAAGTGCAGGACTATTACAGTGAATGCTAAACTGACTTTATGGAAGTTTAAACAGAGACACAAAGGTCTTTTTTGGAATGTTAGTCCAATGCCACTTTGATTTTAAAAGTCACCGATTCCTGACCTAGATTATTCAAGCATGGGAGTAAAGGTTAAATTTCTGCAGAAGCCAAAATCCTTTGAAATATTGCAAAGAGGTGATGGGAAATGATCTGTCATCAATATTACAACAAAGTGGCTCTGATCCAGAAGTTGCAAAGAGCTCTTTATTTCTGTGTGAATATGGGGAACTGCTGGTACTCAGCACTTCACGGGACCAGATATTTTTGTCTGAGTGCACTCAGCTGTAGCTGACCCAGCTGTAGCCCCTGCTGCAAATAGGTGTAAGAGGCAGCACAGAGTTAGCACCTACTGTCAGCATTGTCCTGGGCTCATATGGGGATCCTGAGTTAGTTTGTCAGAACTCAAGGAAAGCCAGGCTACGAGGATCTGGATTCAGATTCCCCACATATGTCAGTGCAACCTGTAATCTCTGTGCTTCCAGTTACCTCCATCTGTGTCTCAAAGATCTTGGATGGAAACCAGCAGCTCTTATCCTGAGACTGTTTATGCATCCACCCATATCACCTAATGCGTGAGCACCCCAATAGTACTACAGAGAGGCTGTCATAGTAGCAATCCATATATTAACACCATAAATTACAGAATTCATATGAGGAAGGCTGGATCTGCCGCTTCCACAGTGCAGACTGTTGCCCAGGGCAACGAGATATGAGGGGCTGCACACCATTTAGCTCTTGCTTCCTCTGCATGACCGGGAGCTGTGTGGTTTCCAGTTTCCCTTGGGCAAAGAATTGTCTACAGCTGGCCCCAAATACGAGAGCAGTTATCTGCAGTTCCGAGACATAAATACAAGACAAACAATGCTGATACACAGCATTGTGGGCTGCCAGGCAACAGCTGCTGATAGGATCTGACTCTCATCTTACATGCCTTGAGCTCCAGAGATTTTGTAGGAGTTACTCGCATTTTAAATGGAAAACCACTTCAGGTTCAATTTGAAGAGATGAAAAAATTCTAAAACTAGAGGGGGTGTCTGTCAGTATTTCAGTAGAGTGACTTTTGCCTTTAAATTCCAAGACCTATAAAAATTTTAGTTATACAGAGGTAGGCAATTAGCCCACAGTTTCTGACATCTCCAATTATTATTACTGTGACATTTCCAGTTTATTCATAACTTTCCAAGGATATGCACATGCTGACAGGTATCGAGGAAAGAACTGCAGCAAACACACACAGCTCTAGTAGCAATGATACATAGAAATTAGATGATTTGGATGTGAGAAGTTTGAATATGCTGCCTATTAGTCATATATGGTACAACTTTAACACTTCAAATATATTTTTATCTGGCATGGATTTCATATTCTCACTGAATTGCTGTGGCTAGAATTACTATCAGGAGAGTTTGCTTCTTGTTATGAATCAATAATCCTTCACCCAACAAAGCATGATTATAAATATTTCCCCCCTATCAGTCTGAAGTTCACTGTTATCCATTACACTGTGGTTTAGAGGTCTCCAAAGCCAAGGCTTAATTTTTGATGGGATAAATATTGGTGTTTGCAGCATAAAAGCCAAAGCTGATGACATACATAGGAGCCATACTATTGATCTTGCAATATCCAGAGAAAAGGCTATTTCAAACTGAAATGGCTGTGGCCTTAGCATGACCCTGAGCTGTAAGCAGGTGCATAAGTGATGAGAGAGCTCCGGCAATTACCTGCCAGTTGTTGGTGCAGGAAGGTTCCTGGGAAAACCTGATTAATCCTTGTTATGGTGATCAGCTTATTCTCTGAAAACAGACTTCCTATTTTTTAAATGAGAGATTCTGAACTATTCTCACCATTTCATCTGTCTCGGATATTTGTACTGTTATCTGTGTCTAGTATCGCTTCCCCTTCCACAGTGATGAAACCAGGAGAGGCTTCACAGCTGGCTTTGAAGTCACAGTTCAGTTTGAGGTAAACTTTTTATTAATTTTTGTTGATAGCTCATAAAAATCCATCTTCCTGGTTTTGTTTTCAGCTAGGGGAGAAAGCAGTTTCAGCAACGTGCTATTGTCATTTTGGATCATGTTGAATTACACTCTGGCTATACAGCAGAGCCTTGTGCATCATTTTATCTTGAATGGCAGCATAGAGCTGGTAGCAAGTGCCCTGTGAGGAGCAGAACTGGTTGGATAGAGCAAAGAGGAGCTTGTCAGTCTCATTTTGTGCCCATTCCTCCCCAATATTGCAACAGCAGCTCTGTATAGGCCACACACTCCCTGCCCCACTCTCCCCTTCAGAGCAGAGATGTCACCACTGCGTGAGGTTTTCCCTGTCCAGCAACAGGAAGGAGAAATGAAGCACAAGCAGGCTCTTTCCAGCCGGATAGCAGAGCAGGGCTGCTGCCTGGGGAAGGGGGTATGTGTGCTGGTCTCGGCAAGAAGCTGTGCCAGAGCAGCCTCCTTCGCCGCGGGGGACAGGGCAGCAGAGGGCACAGCAGCGCCGTTTGACACTGCAGTTCCCACTGCCCCAGACCCTCAAGGATAGGGCCAGACCCTTCTCGGGTCAGCTGAAAGGCAGGATGTTATAGAGCTGGGTAGAGGAGCCTCTCTCCTTCAAGGCCCTTTTCCCAGAGATGTGATGGCACTGCCGGGTTTGGTACCCAGGAGCTGCTCTCGGAGAGATCCAAGCGCTCCCGGGGCCGCCTGTTTGCGGAGGAGCCGCGGGATGGCGCGGATGGGAACCCGCTCCCGGCCCGAGGGACCCGCTCCCGGCCCCGAGGGGACCCGCTCCCGGCCCCGAAGGGACCCGGCCCCGAGGGGACCCGCTCCCCGCCCAAGCCCCGCGGAACCGGCGCACCTCCCCGCTCCTGCGGCAGCAGCATCAGCACGCAAAATACCGGCAGCACGAATTCGGAGAGAACCGGGGTCACCAGAGATAAACAGCGAGATGGGGGCTGGACCTTTGAAAATGGGGTAGCCAAATTCTCTATTTAATCTTTTCATCCAAACTGGGTTATACTATTGGAGGACATCACTTGACTACATGTGAGCTATTCTTGATCTCTTTAGGAACAATAGTTTAAGTTTCACATAAGATCAATTTTCCTGTTTAGGAGTAAACACATCTATTTGTTTTAATCTGTAGAAAGTATAGGAAAGCCTAATTTTATAACAGCTTCTCTTTCAGCAAATATGAGAATCTGTTGTGATTTTCATAACTTGATTAAACACTACAGAAATTATTAAAAGTCTTAAACATATGCCAGTAAATATAAAACCTAGGAATATACCTTACAGAAAAATAAGACTGGCATTAGTGTGTTCATTCTCGTCCCCCAGAGAGCTGTGCTACAATACTTGAGCAAAGATGGAGACATTCGAATGAATCAAGTCTAAAATAATCTAACGAGCCTAAACTGCAGGGCAGAGAAACCAGCTGAAAACAGCATCACCCACAGCATAAGGGGCAGGGAGTGGGGACCCTCCTAAAAGCAGTAGCTGAGGCTTTGGGTAGAGGGTGTGCTGGTGGAAACCTCAGGTGAGAATGCTCTGGCAGTTCAGGCTGACTGGTGTACTCAGGACCCTGACTCCATGCTGCTGCCAAATGCAAAGTATTTTCTCAATAGAGATCACATGCTCTAAAATACCTGGCCTGTCCACAGTTAATGCTGATATTTGGGGTCAGTCACTGAGCCTAATTTTCAAACTCCTTGTTTTGTTTTTATTTTACCCAATTAGTTCATTCTTTGCAGTTTCAGTTCATCAGCCTTCACTATGAGACCTGCTGACCCTGAATGTGTGCGTAGTAGTAATTTGACTGATACAAATAATGCTGCAAAATCTTAATGAGCAGAACTCTATTTTAAATTCAATGTTGGAAAGATGGGGATAGCTATAAATGGTATAAAATAACATTGAGAAATGCTCTATGTGCCATGCTTAAAGCTACAACCAAGAAAGGGATATTTCTTACTATGTTAGTAGATATTTCTTTATTTCCTAGCTTTACTGCAGTAATTGCAATTGATCTTATGCAAACTGAGTACCTTGGGATTCAGTTCCCTGATGAAGAAATTTTTCCTTATGCTTCATTATTTGTATTGCGATTTTAAAGTTCACTGGTGGGTTCTTACAATGCTTCTGACACAATTAAAAATATTGTATTTTTTTGGTTTGTTTTAGAATTGATTGCTGTTCTTGAAGCAAGTATATTTAAACAAGAGATGAGAAAATATTGTGTAGAATTATGTGCATTTATGCTACAAAGGAGCAGCAAAGAAGTGGTTAAAGAGAGGGTAAAACTATTGTTAAGCCGTTTCAAAGGGCCCTCAAGCCAGTGGGAGATGTGTGAATATATGCTTTTAGCACATTCCTCCCCATTTTTAGGCTTTTGTGGGGCAAAACTTTAGGTGAAATTATTCCTTCCCCCACAAGTTTTCTTCAAAGCGTTCTCAGATGCATACTCAAATATATCTAAGCAAAACTATTATTCCTAAACTGTATCCTTTTATTGACAATTAGAAAGGAAATAGTCTGTTTCATAAGAATAAGAATTTCGCTGTCATGCCAGAGTGCTCAGCTGAGAATCACTGGAGAAGTACAAAGCATTATTTAATGCTCCATGCCATGAAGTGAACTTACGCCTACTGGGACTAAGGCCCATAAACGGATGTGGGATTTAGATACATTTTATTGAGTTAATCTTTGCTGGTCAGCAGAAAATATTTGTAATGGGGTTTCCTGACAGACAAAAGAGCAATTTTTTATCTCATCAGAGCATTGCACCACTTAGCTTTAGGCAATCTAAGTCCATGGTGCTGTTATAGTCAAAGCACTGTCCTTATTTCATGTGGGCTAGAGGTCTAACCTTGTGCAGAAAGTGCTCAGCACCTCCTAGCCCCTGAATGCTGCACATGGGACACTTGGTGTTGACAGGGAAGGTCTTTGTGCCTTAGTGTAATGTTGCAGAGAAACCTTTGTGCTGCTTCCTGTAGGAAAAGTTCACTCAGGTGCAGCTCTATACTCTTTCTGCACCTGAAGCTGAGTTACAGATGTCTTTTTTACTGTGCCTGTTAATATAGATCCATGAATAATTTTAGTCTTGGTATGAAAGGAAATGAGGCTTTCATGCTCATGCTTTTTCTATCTCAGCTGGCCCTTTTCCATATAATTTTAGCAGCTCTTGCCTGGTTTTGACAAAGGATTGAAACTCTTGGTTTCCTGTACATTTATCCTATTTATATATTCGAGATTGGGTATGGTGACAAAACCCAATAATTGTGCTGGCTGAGGAGGAGAGGGAGAGGACTGGAGGTGTGGTTGTATATAGTAATGTCTTGCCTTGCTGGGCCTGTGTGTGGTGCAGTGCTGCAGCTGGGGAGAGGTGAAGGCAGTGCGCACAAGGTGCACTGCTCACGGGTGCACCAGCTAGCAGGTCATCTGTACTTTTATTTTCCTGCTTCACACCAGGCTTTGGTGTGACTTGGGAAATCATTCTGTAGGTTGTGTCTTTCTAGAACCTTAAATCTGTTACAGCTGGTGGCTCAGAGACAAAGCTGGGGGGGGTAAGCTGGGCTGGGAATGGTGCAGGGGTTCAGGCTGTGGGTGGACACGAGGAAGGAACAGCTCTGCAGTATAATGTACTGAGCAGGACAAATTCCTGTTACCTGGGTGTAGGGCTATGCCAGCATCCAGCCACCCTGTGTGGTTGCACTTGTGGATGCACACAGAGGAGAGTGTTCCAACCTCTCATTTGCTGGTGCTCAGCACAGAGAAGCACCAGTGTGGGCAGGTCCTTCAGGATAGCCCTCTGGTTTCTGACAGCTGACCTGGCCTGGGGAAAAAAAGGAGGTGTACTTCACAACTGCCAGAACAGAGGGAATAACTCCTCTTTGACTGATTTTATCCTCAGTTCCCTAGATGAACACAAACCCTGCCCTGAGGATGTTAAAGGAGTGTGTTTGATGTGTATCTGCCAGCTGAGAGCCCAGTCAGGCAAAGCAGTGTCTAGGAAAGTCTCTACAAGAGCTTCTTTTTCCTGTGGACTGCACGGAGTGACTGAGTGAACCTCAGTGCACAGACAGGCGAACAGGGAAAAATCAATAGTCCCTGAGGTCCAATATCCAACCCTTGTGGTAACTGATGTTGAGTGCTTGAGAGATGGCAAGAAAACATTGGAAAGGCCTTTACTGTACTTTGTAATGTGAGAAGCTCTTTCTTCCTGTTTAGCTAACATTTGGCATGTGTCCAAAAGCCTGGAGTATCAACAGCCCTTATGATGCTCACAAATGCTATTTTTATCCCTGTGTCTTTCTGGTTATGAATTGCAACCAAAAAAAAAAAAAAAAAGCTGTTTCCATCAGGGAATGTGCACAGCTGCTCCTCAGGGAAAGAAGCTGTCCTGGTGGTCTTGGCTGCATGGATCCAGCAGCTGTTCTGCACTGGGAGTGCTCCAGAGGTTCCTTGCAGGGAGAAAAAGGTGAAGGAGGAAAGAAAGAGGAATACTGCAGTGCATCCAGTGCAGTGCTCTGGATGACAGCAAGGATCAGGGTTACTGTGCCCTGGAGGTGACTCAGTGTGTCAATGGCAGAGTACAGAAAGGACAAAATATGTTCCTTTCTTAATGTCCAGAGTTTGTCCATTCCAGCTGTCATGGAGCTGCTGGAGGGCCATGACACAAAGACTGTACCTATGCACTAGTGCTGCAGTTTAGGAGCTGGAGAATGACGATTTGATGTGCCTGGTTTTATAGATCACAACCTTCTCTCTGTTACCCAGTGTCTCTCTCATGTATTTCTTTCACATTAACTTGTCACTCAGTTTATTCCCGTGACTTTAAGCCAAGAGACATTTATGTTTTGGGTAGATTTCTCAGAAAGGCTCTTGGTATCACTTAGGTCTGTAAGCATTTTCATGATCAAGACTGGAATAACTTTGCATCCAAGCCTAAATCCTGGATCTAGCTACTCTTTACCCTTGTGTCAGCTACACTTTGGTAACTCTGGGGTCTATTGGTTTATCTTGCCAAGAAGAGACCTAGCAGGACACAAATGCCTTCTGTTCTTGGTGATCTGCTCTCAGTTGCAGAGATCAAGACAGCCAGGTAAAATAAACCCTGCAGGTGCAGCAGCAATTCATGACCACTGCTTGGCCTGTGAAGATTCTGCTCTTCTTCTGATCTCCTGAAAATCTTATCTAATCCAGGAGTGATGTCATTGGCTTGGGGGTTTCTTTTTGTCTGCATTTTTGTTTATTTGTTTTGCATTTTTTCTTTTTTTTCCTTTTCTCTTCTTTTTTTTTTTTTTTTTTTTCAGTGATGATAGTGGTCCTTGAATAACCTTGATGTCTTCACAGCTTTGAGATGACAACAAAAGTTCTTTGGCTAAGTTTGTCCTTTGATCTTCACTACTGACTCCTGCTTTTGGCAGCTTGCGTGGGAGTTCATGTGCGTCAGCGGTGGCAGAATTGTTGTTTCCCTCTGCTGAAGGTGACCAAAAATGTTTTGCTTGTCCATTAAGAAATCACTTTAAGCAGATCAGTGTAATGAGATTCTGAAGCCATATGGCACTGGAATTAGTGCCTTCTAGTGCAGGAACTGCATGTTGCAATTGCAACAGTGCTGTACGCTACAAGGAATTTCAGGAACAGAGATGTTTTTTTCTCAGCTTGTTCCTTTAACTCCTTGGGGTTTAAAACAATGCCTGGGATGTAACCCTTTATTAAAAAAGGAGGGTGAGGAAGTCCTGGTCTACTTTTTATCAGTTGGAAGAAAATTAATGAAAGTTAATAAAAAAGACTAGTTTCTGTTTTCTATCTGAATGTTGGAATGGATTGTTACTATCGTACCAAGAGTGCTCTGAAAAGAAATCTCTGTGTCAAACTACTGAAATGCCTTGCAGCTTATCAGATTCATGATCTGGGAGATGGGAAGGCAGAAGGAAGGTTATTGAGGTACATGCAAAATGAAAATGTGTTTCAGCATAGCTGTCAAATATTAGTTCAAACATCAGATAAAAACATCATGAAATAGGAAAATATGAAGCTGGGGTTTCAGGAAAGAAATAGAGATTATTTTCTTAGCTTCCATGTGTATCAGTCTTTATAATGGCATTGGATTTAGATTACTTATTTCTTAGATTTGTGGAGTACTGCATACATAGGTGAGGAGACCTGCAGGTCTTCATGGATAAAAAAGATACCTTTTGCTGTTGGGTTTTTATGTTTTGTCATTTCTAAAATGTTGGTGGATAAGAGAGGTAATTTTTTCAGTCTCTTCTACATTAAACTTTCTTAATGGTTCTTACAAGGTTCTGATGGAAAAGCGACACCTGTTTCTCCTCAATTGCTTTAATGACTGTGTGGGGTAAGTTACAAACAGCAGGTGTTTTACAGTGTTTTCTAGCTGCCTCATTTACTCATGCAGCAGAAGCAGACTTCTCTTCCTCCCTCCTCTGGCACATAAATGCTGTTCCAAAACCGAAATCTTGATTCTTCACAAAAAATTATGTCCCTTGGGCTCAGAATCATTGATGTGTTTGTTGCATTTTTTTGTGCTTAGCAGTGATACCAACCATCACAGCACTGCTTTTTGAGACAGAAGCATCTTGTTTTATGAAAAGAGATATAGGGTTTAAATGGATTTAACTGAGCTGACTTTAAATTTGTTGCCATCCTCTGGCCACACAGTCATGGCAGCAAGCACTTTCCAGCAAGCATCAATTCCAAGGTGAACTGGTATTTCTAATGAAATTAGGAAGGAGTGCAGCTCTGCAGGCTGTTTTGGATAATGACATCTGGGTCATGGGTTGTGGAGTGGGTTTTTTTCCTTTCTTTCTTTTTGTTGTATTGGGTTTTAAAATTGTTTTAGTTTCTGATGACACTTTCTTACATTTATTTACTTGCTTATTCATTGACAGACTGACCTGGATTATGTTGCTAGGCAGTGCTGGCAGGTCATGACCAGAAAATATCCTCCTCCTTAGATCTTCCAAATATTTTGCGGTGGTTGTTTGGAGCAGCAGGACAGTAATACCCTTCCATTCAGTGTTATTATGGAGAAGACCCAGGGAAGCATGCCTACCATTTTCTGGTCCTGTTTCCTGCACTACAACCTTCTGCACGCAAAGAGCAGTAACTTGCTTTCAAAGAGATTGGTACTTTTCAGCTAATGGAGGAAATTTGTGAATTCTCCATCATCCACACTGTGTGTGTGTTTGGTAAGAGGTTACATAAAAGAATTCCTTCAAGGCAGCCCTCACTGCAGCTCCTGTGCAGATATAGCCAGACCAGTACAGAAGAGGTCATTTGTGCGGTAGGAAACAGGGCAAGCCTCAGTGCTCCTGTGTCAGTTTTCCGTACGTGTCAGAAGAAGCCAGCCCAGCTTGTGAATAGGACTGCAATGGAACTTACAGCAGAGCAAGCAGCTCCTTCTGTCCATCCATTCCAGCTCTTGCATCACAGCACTCAGTCCCTGAGGTGACCCTTATGTGCCTTATTGCTAAATGTGCAGCAGCTGCAGGCAGCTTATTTTTGTGTCCGAAGCTGGGTAATGGCAGTGGTAACCCAGGCAGCAGAGGTTTGTATTTAGCATGGTAATGGGTCAGGCTTTCCTAGGGAAAGACTGGGAAATTATTTTAGATAATTTCTCTGTTGTATGCTGTGTGGCTACCTCTGTTTCCAAAGCTCACACCTAGGGCAGATTTCTTCTTGCATCCACTTCAGGCATCAAATCTCCCCCTTGGAATGCAGCATGTCACAGATCCTCCTGTTCCTGAGCCACATGGATACTGATGGGCAACAGGGTACACGAGGAGGGGTGACAGACAGAAATGTATTTCCACGAATGCTGGATTCTCCCTCATTGTTTATCTCTGTGTGCAGGGTTGAAGTGCAATGATTCTGTGTATGTCAGACATGAAGATATTGTCAGAAAAGTTTATTTGCCAAGGTATATTGTGTTTGTCTGTGTAAGGAAGGACACCTTGAGCCCCTGTAATGAAAGAAAAGAGGGAGGAAATGTTTGAAGATAAAACCGCAGGGTTGTGTTTCTAGTTTTCTTATCCCATTGTGAAAGTTTTCTACAAAGTATTTCTGTCTTCTGTACCACTGCTTTCCCTATCTGTAAAATATTGCTGTCCCCTAGGAATTTCTCTATGGAAGCTCTAATAAATATTTTACAAGTGCTAATGAATCAGGTTATTCAACTGCTCAATACATCAATGTTCTCACTCTGCAGGCAGGGTTTTGGCAAAGGCAAAGAGCAGGAGACTGAGCAACTTCATGCCACATAGCAAATTTGGAGGTGAGGGTAGTAAAATCTTTTACCTTTAAGAGTGGAAGTGTCCTTTATAGCTTCATTTCATCAAAAGAAGAGGTTCCGAGAGTCAGTTCTGAAGTCTAGTAGCTGTTTGACTACATGGCCAGTTTGTGTGTGCTGGGTCAGGAAGCTTAAACATCTCTCCCTGTGTGGCTGAGGCAGCAGAGCTGGCAGGGGAGAAGCTGCAAGTTCATGGAATGGGAAGGAAGTAGGGGTGGGTGAGTTGACTTCCGTATATTTCAGCTTGCAGGCATTCAATGCAGTCCAGCCAGGTATTCAGCATTTTAGTAATGGCACCATAGGAGGTTTTTTTCTCCTGAACATCTTTGTCCCCTCTAGGTCATTCACTAATTTGGATTAATTGGCCTTCTGCTTTCCCACTCCACGTGTAGGGATCAGCTGTGATCTGAGCAGGCCAGGAGCTGAACAACACTGGATGTTCTGGCGCTATGTAAAGTGCCAACAGGTGTTAGTGACTGAGGCAGAGGAGGGGTTGAGGCAAAGGTTCTCACTCTGTGTGTAAGATCCTTGCAGGAAACTCGTTCTGTGCCCAGGTCACTGGAGTTGAGCTCTGGGTGGCAGTTCAGCCCTGATTCATTGGGTTCTCATCGCATTCTTTGCACTGTCACCAGTGCTGGCCTTGTGCCTGTTATGCATCTCCTGTGCAATGCCCTGCTGATGCTAGGGAAAGTTCCTTTTTAATTCACCATTTCAAGATTGAGTGCTCTCTGCACTCAGTTCCCCAATAACTAGTTTCTTCATAAGGCTCTCTAACCAGTGATTTGTGCTACAGTAATTGTTAAATGGGAAAAAAAGTCAGCTAAATATCCAGCCCCCTTCAGAGGGGGATTTCTAAATGTATGCTTCAAATATCTGATTTTGGTGTCTAACCAATGGATCCAGCTTATTTGTTTAAAAAAAATTAGATGGGGGGTTGCACAGCTAGCAGAACATGTCTGCCAGCAATATTTCCTTTGTCCTCCATTTGCTACTCTGTTCATTTCAATTATCAGATCTTATGAACAGGGACTGTGCACAGCAGCAGAGGGCTTTTCTGTACAGTTGCAGCCTCCCAGTGCCACTGCCAGACGTGTGAGTAATTGGTTGAGCAGCTCTGCAAAGCAGTCTCCTTGCACCGTCCAAGCTGAAATGCAGAAGTAAAAGAATTCATTCTCAGAGATGAAGGATCATAAAATCGTAAGCCTGAAAGGGACCAAAAATCATGAAGAAAAACCTTTTCTCATAGAAAAATTCTTTGTGAACATATCTGGCATGCTCATTAAGAGTAATTCTGTGATCTTGCAATGTGCTTCTGGGATCTTCTCTCTTCATTGTTGCTTATAAGACAGCTTTAAATTAATGATAAGGAAGCCATTCAGGGCATGGGCTGTGCTGAGGTTCACAGCTTTCATTCTGAATGAGAGATTAAAGTAAACTGATATTGAAAGCAAGCAGGGAGAAACAAACACAGTCAGTAAGCCTGTAAAAGTCTTAGCCAATTGCAATGGTGAACATCCTGCTGGCGAGGGTGACCTTGAATGAACTAAGTGGGATAAAGTCACCAGGCTGGACTGACGGCTGAAGAATCAGGCTGGATTCCAGCAAACAGAGAGCAGATTCCTGACAAGAGTCTCCTGGGCTGTGGCAATGGCTTCTCGGTGTCGGAAATGTGGACAACAGGTACCCAGGAATCTGCCTTTCACTGCTGTCCGGATAACAGAAGGAGAAATGAAATCTTATCATGATTTTATAGGAGGATGCATTAGACTGGAGCGCATGACAAAGAAAGGTATGTGCAGCATCTTTAAAGAAAATAGCATCTTCTCGTAGTGGTAATTGCATTGTATCCCCAGGCAGTTTGCAAAAAGAGATTATTCTTAATGCTTTTGCTGAGGAGTCAGTGATAATTAAAGGCAACTAGCTGGATTTGGGTATTAACTCAGGTACGACTGCAGCATTTGACTTGGCTGTATATTTCTGGGATATTTGCTGTGATTTGACCTAAAGGAGGTTGAAATGAATGTTAGACTTATTCTGAATAAATATTTATTTTATTTGGGTGTTAGACACTGAGTTTTCTGTATTTATCAGGAGTAGGTATCTGTTGTTCATGGAAAATACTTTTTAAAAATAAATGAAAAGAGCATAATAAATGCTGGAGCAGTGGGTGTCATGACCCAGCTGAGTCTGTCACCCTGTGCTCCTAAATTACTACTGGAAGGTCAGTATCTTCCTCTCTGTGAAGATTCTGGTTTCACTGTATTCAGAAAGTTGCACAACAGAGCTTTTTGTGCTCTGTGTGCGTCAGCCCAGGTACAGGGCAGTATTCCACTCTCAGGGGGTTGCTAGTATAAGGTACTGGTGCCTAACAATTTGTGCTAACTGCATGTTAACTCTGAAGTGGAGTGGTGTAGTTAAAATCTAGGCTGTTGGCTGTCTATTCACATATCAAGATTGCTGAATCATAGAACACTTTTTCTCTGTGTCATTGAGAGGAAGGTTTTCCAAAGAACCCCCTTTCCTTTGCCCTGTTAACTTGAATAAATCCTTAGTAAACCTCAAGTCCAGAAATTTATAACATGTTCACTAGTGCATGATGAAGATTCCCAAAAGCATGCAATGTGATTGTACTTGGAAGTTAAATTGTTTATTATAATTTTTCAGCAAAGAGAGTTGCATTCAATCTGGTAAATTGAGAATATTCTGTAGAAAAAGAGGTGGACCAGAAGCAGGGTATCAGCTGCAGCCACTGCTCACAAACTAGGGTATGCAGATGCTTTCTTTAATAGGGCTCTGATGCACAATGTCAGGGTTTGAAAACTGCAAAGCCAGTCCATTGTACCTCTGCTTCTGTGGGTGATCCATCCATGCTGATCTTTGGGCTCAGTGCCTACCTATGCATTGTAGTATTTGGCTGACCTTTCAGTCACACTGATGTTTCCAGTTGCACTCTTTGTACTGAGGCATTCCGAGTTCATTGCAGCAGGGCAGAAATGTTTGGTACCCAGTAAAAGACAGTGGAATTCATTGAAGTTCCTTCCTGAATGTTTGATCAGGTTGCTCATGGCTTTGTGGGCCTATGGACCTGCTGGAAGCAGAGCTCAGGCATCTGCTGTTCTTTTTCTTCCTGTAGTAGGGAGGGGAAGAGACTGGTAAGGGCTTTGCCATGGTTACTGTTCCCAGGGAAACACCTTCTCTGCCTCTCATGTTGACAGACTACCTGGCATAGTATTATGGGTGGAAATGCCTTGGAAAAATCTTTTTTTTGCTAGAGAACAGAGAGCGTGTCAGATCAGCCTGAGCCTCTTGTCATTTTGTGAGGCAGAAAACATCTTTGCCACTTTAGTATTAAATTCTGCCAGTGAAGCTACCAGAGGGGCAGAAGTTCAGTTATTGCTGAGAACAAGGTGCCTTCAGCTGCAGGTATTGGAGCTGTGTGAGTTGTGAGAGCACACTGGGGCAGCTCTGTGTGTGGTGACATGTTAGAAGGGGGCTAAGGACCTGGGAAGGTGGCACAGGAGATCTTAACAACTATTGCCTGGGTTGTTTTCTCCTGCCATGAACTGACTCTGACCTTGTTCATTGTGAAGATTTTTTTGGCCTGTGTTTTGTTAACTGTAAAGTAGGAGTGGGAATGACCTGCCTCCATACAAAGTGGATCCTGATGATGAAATTATGACTACTTCATATTACTGCTTTGATGACTAGACCAGTTTCCCTTAGTTATCTGTGCTGCATAAACACAGAGGCAGAAAGATTTTCTGTCCCAGAGAACTTGGATTCTGTCTGCCCCACCTAGTCATACAAGCAAAGACTCATTGACTGTCTTTTTCTCAGGCTGACTTTCCCTGAATATAATGGCTATGCAGGATCCCTGTGGCATGTTCTGACTTAAAATCACTTTAGGTAGGGGTACCCTTTCTGCAGTTTTAAGATCGAGCTGGAGTGTTGCTAAGGTCCAATTGGCTGATGTTTACTCAGTACTTCGAGCACTCCAAAATATGGAGCAATTTTCACCTTGTCCATGCCCAAGACAGACCATGGCTGTGGAGCCCTTTGAATATTCTGTGGCAATTTTATCTTGTGTATTAGGTACCATAATGAGAAGACATGGAAAGCATGCAGGTAACTAGAGCAGAAATAGGACACATGGTTGCAGTGGCCTGCTGGTTACTGCCTTTTATCAGCAGTACCCCACAGCAAGCAGTGTTGTGCCAAGCCATTCCAGTTTCTGGATCATGCAAATTTCAAGGCATTCAAATAAATTTGAATCAATGTGATTTGTTCTGATGAGTGATTAGAGGTGTGGTTGTAGGCTTCTGTTCAGGTAAAGAGATAAAAGGAAGGAATGCTCACAAAAAGAAAGTGCTGCTGTGAGGGGCCAGCTGAAGCTGAAGGGCAGTTTCCTTATGGCCACGTGGTGCCTGCTCAGAGCTGCCCAGCCCTGGCTCCCTGCAACAGGCTGTATGAGCTGCCTACAGGTGCTGATGGGCCCTCTGGGGTCTGCTGTGCTAATGGTGCTATTTTGAATACCACTATGTGACCTTGAGACCCTGGGAGCTGCAGCTCCAAGGTGCTGGTTATAGCACAGCTATGAGAACCAAAGGCAAGGAGCCCCCAGAAAGCCAGGCAGAGATGTGACAGGGGCTCCAGCCCAGGGCTGATCGTTGTTGGAGTGCCCTCCGTCCCTCATGGAACAGATACTGAGGCTGACAGCAAAGCATAGCCTCTTGCCATGAAATACATCATTCTTGGACAGTGGCTCAGGTGTCTTTTCAGCACAGACCTGACTATTTATGTCACCCAGTGCTGGTGAACATCTTCAATGCTTGAGGACACCTCTTGCTAAACCAGCCCCTTTGTCCCCAGATGCTCCCAATTAGCCTGTCTAGTTGTGATGCTCCAATGGGATCATACACCTATGGGGGTTTTACATGGATGAATGATCCTGTGCTGGCTATGACTATGTCTCTGCATGCTGTGGAGCTTGGGGCTGCAAGTGGATTAGATATCTTTAAGGGAATAAATGTGTGTTTTTCATCTGTGCTCAAGGGTGGTGGCTGCTTAAATCAGAGTAGTGAATCTGCAGACACTAAGGAGTATGCAGTTTATTGCTGAGGTTTTTCAGGATTTTGCTGTTACTGGAAAACCAGGCAAGAGGCTCCTTGACAGTAGGATGGGGACCTGTCTGTTGTGCTAGCAGTGTTTCTGCTTTTGTCCTCTGTCAGACAGAGGACTGCTGCAGTTCTGTCTGTCCAGCAATCATGGGAGCTTGTTCTCAGTCCTACTGCTGTGTCTCACTGCTGGAGTTGAAAACCAATTCTTCAGATCCATCTGTTCATGGAGGAAAAGGACCTGAAGTACTGGAGCAGTTAAGGAATTATGGTGCTATCTCTGGAAGGAAATCCCATCTGAAATAAATGGGGTCTGAAATTTGTTGGACTTTTTGGAGCTTCTCCACCTCTAGTAATAAAATAAACGACAAATGCTTCCTTTTTCAAATGACTGACCTTTCCACAAAGGTGCTGGTTATTGGAGAAAATTACTATTTCATGTGAAGACCAAAATCTGAAGTATAAGTGGAAGGTATTTCTAAATCCTTTAAGACTCAGTCACAGTGCCTCCTTGTGCATTGCTCAAAATTGTTCTGGTTCTATTTGCATTCAGTATTTCTTCTTCTTTTTAATAAAAAATGCTGCCTAGGGCACCTGGGATAACTTTTTTCAGCTGACTCTCATTGCATATAAAATAGCTGAAATAAAATATTCTGTTTTCCACAGAGGTTTTTCTGAGAAATGATGATTATCTTAGATGCTTGTGTTTCTTTTCACCTGTTCCCATTCATATGCAGCATACTTTGCTGTGGTTGAGAAATACTAAACCCCTGTTTACCTAATCAGAAAAGTCCAGACTATTATGAGAGAAATAGGGAAGGCACAGCTTGATTTTAATTTAAAAGAATTCTGAGAGAGATGTAGTACTGCAAAGATCAAGAGAACAAATTCTCAGAGGGCAAGTTATAGCAGAGGCCTTGTGGGTATTTATGTTTTTCCCTTTCTCTCATGATACCAGAACAAGAAACAACTCAGTGAAATGGAAAAGCATTAAACATGGATAGACAGATTGCTATAATTGGCAATGTTTTGTTAACTTGTGGGACTTATTCCCACAATATAATAGTGCAATTTGCTTCTTTTTTAATTACCTAAATTGTTGTGTAAACTGTCTGGGGAGAAGATTTCAGGGGAGAATGGTGCTGAGTATGCTGGGAGGTTGGAGAGTGCCTGTGCAGGGCTCTCACCGTGGTTATGCCAACAGAGCTTATTCTCCAAATACAGCCAGTTCTGCTGCTTCAAGCCTCACTTAAAGGGCCGATTCTGCTGTGCTAATGCATTGATTTTTTATACAAATTGTACTGCTGCTTTATTACCCAAATCTTGCTGAGGATTAGCCTGACCAGTGAGTTTTCTAAGACATGGATTTTCCTTCTTCACCACCTGCACATCATCTACTAGAAATACTCAGGATCAAGTATAAAGAAATGATAAATAAATGCTTGATTGGAGCAGCCCAGCTCTTTATGAATATTTGGACTATGCCAAATGTCTTGTTGTACAAATTTCTGATCCTATTAGTTAATTCCATTTTTCGAGGGGAAAAGAGATCCTCTGGGCTTTTACAATAGACAAGAATTATTGACCAAACTTTTTTTTTTTTTTCACCTTTTTCTAAGCTGGAATATCCCAGCATCTTTGTGTTGCACAGAGTCAATGCCTTATTTATATTCAGAACCTGTGCCTATGAGTCATAAACTGGGGATTGCTCAGTTTAGGCTGCTTGTCTAAACTCCTGAGTCACTACCTTGAGACAGTGTGCTTCTGGGGGCACCTCTGAGGAGGTCTATGGGAGATTTTTGGGATACTGTTAATTAATAAGGTCATCATTTGCTAGCATTGGGAAAAGCTGAGGTGAAATGGGAAGGGGTAAAGGGATACTGTGTTCCATTTTCCCTTGACTTTACTGCTAGACACAGGAAGTGACATCTGTCAGAGAATGGATGAAATTAGGGGCAACTTAAATTTTCAAGTCAAAACCACAAAAAAAATCAATGGGCTGTAAGTCAAAGTGGGAGCTGTGAAATACAAGCCAGTTTCTTTGTGTTAGGCCTACTCTAGTGGAAACAGTGGATTTGCAGCTGCCTGTTGTCTTTAACATAAGATTAAAGAGCTTTCTAAAATGCTGGTTTAATCCAATTTCCATTAACATCTTGTGTGTTCAACAAGTCAAACACAATGAACCTAGTGGTCCTCTCTGGCCCTGCAGTGAAAGAATGTGGGGAGATGATCTCTGAATTAGAGGCACTTGGGTATGTATGAGCCATTCCTTGTTGTGCTTTTGGAGGCCCACACCCACAGGTATGAGCACATGGACGTGTGGAGACAGATGCTGACATGGTGCAAGTTATTGCAATGAAATCGGGGTGTTTGTAGCCAGAGAGGATCATATCCTTGAATATTATTATTTTTTTTTTTTTAGGTAAACTTAAATGCGTAGTACAGTTGCTTCCCAGTAACAAAACCTGAAACATCAGTATTACCCACTATATGGGTTTGGTGCTGGTGGGACAATATTTGGATAGTACAAAATACTCTTCTGCTGAGAGAGGCACAACAAAGCCTTTTCAGCTTGGCAAAGACATTTTGCTGATGCATAATGAAATTACCTGTACTAATTACACAAATGAAAAAATGTCTGACGTGTAAATTTAGCTTATGAAACTTAAAGTACTGCCTGAGAAGAATGTAGTGGCCTGAGAGGAACTTCTTTGTGCCACTTCCATGGTAAGTTCATTCCTCTCCTTATATCCTGAATCCACATTAGGTTAGTAATTTATGTTCCCCTGCAGAGTAGCATTTAATCTTCTAACTCCATGGCTGGATCTGCTACTTCTGCAGCATCTCTACAGATGGGGTTAAAGTGCTTTTTAGACTGTAATTATCTGGCACATTGATCAGCCACTGGGACCGATGTGAGGCTTGTCCCTCTGTGCTCGCAGGGAGGCCAATCCCGGCAGGAGGGTGAGGGATGGTGCCGGGAGAGCTCAGTGCAGCGCCCCACACCTGGCTGGGCACCCAGCTGGGCACAGGCTCTGCTGCTGTCTCGGCTCCCCCGGGGCTGAGCTGGGCTCGGTGGGTAGCACAGCTGTGGTCGGTTCTCTCTGCACAAGCAGAGCTGCAGGGAAGCTCCCAGGAGAGCAAAACGTGTCTGGAATGGGAGACAGATTTTGTACACTGGTTACACGTGGACATTTATACTGGTACAGGCAGCAGAGAGTAACATTACACACCCACTACAGCTGGTGAATTCACCTGTTTGGCAGGCAGTGTAGAAGAGGCTGGGCAAGGAAGTGCAGTGTAAAATCCATGCATCTTGCCACTCTCCTGATGTACCTTAATCCACCAAGTAGTGTCTGTCTGTGTCTGTCTGTGTCAGTAGTGTCTGTGGCTATAGTGTCTGTCTACAGGTGTCATAAGCTCTCTGGGGTATCTTGTACCAAGCATGGTGATGCTCGGCTTAGATCTGGCATTTATTTGTACCTACACAGAAAATCCTGTTAGTTTCCTCATGCTATACTATAAGCATTGTCATAGTTTGTGATGGTTAGCTGATGGGAGAAGGATGGAAATACTGAGTGCATTATCCTTAACACGGATCCACTGTCCAGTAGCCTGTCTGTACAGACAACTTTGGTCTGCTCCTCAATTTACAGCTGGGGAAAACTGAGGTTGACTGATGGCCTGGATTCCTCTTCCTGTGCCTCAATTTCCCTATCTATAAAATGAATGACGCTTGTCCTTTTGGAGCCTGAAGACACAGAGCAAACAAGATTCTACCATTTCATCACACATCCATTCATCCATTCATCCATTTCATCACACACCACACACTGTAGCCTGGGTTAAGAGTGACTTGTGTCTAAAGCTACTGAGCTGCTGGGGGTTGTGGCAGTAAAAGGGCAATAAATTTTATGAGTTAACCTAATGTTAATGTTGCTTCCCAGTATTGCTTCAGACTGCTATAGGTGTGATCTTATCTTCATCAAGCTACATATGTACTCCCTTCATGCACTGAAAACTTGTGTCCTGAAGTATTCCTTGAACTAAATATGTATAAGTGATTACTCCCCTGTTCAAAACCTGAGGTCATGTTTCCTACCAAATTCATAGGTCTCGTGCAGTCTTCTCCTTTGTCTTTAAAATAACAGCGCGATGTTCTGATGTGTGGGTGTGCCTTTGGTATAGCACTATGAGACAGCTATTCACAGCAGCACTGCTGGTTTCACTTGGCCATGAGTACTCTACTATTTAAAGTTATTTAATGAAAGCCCTTTCCATGCCTTAGTGTGAGCAAGTGAATCTGTTTCGGTGCCTGTTGGGCCGTACCTTTATTGTTTGTGTCAAGCTGTGAATGCCCCCAGAGTGTCCCTTTAGAGGGGCCTGAGTGGAGAGCTGTCCGGGCGGGACGAGGCAGCTGTACCTCGGGCAGGGTTGGAGCCTGGGCATGGGGCGAGGCAGAGGTCTCTGCTGTGGTTTGCCTTGAAGCTGTTACTAAGCAATTTGTGCAGACTCCTCCAGGAGAGCGTCAGCTCTTTGGTGCACTGTTGGTTGGATCCAGGATCGCTTCCACAGAGAGCTGCCTCTCTCCATCCCTCCCCTCTGCCTGGGTGAACTCATTGCCACGGCGGGACTGCCGAGAAGCCAGGCTGCCTCCTCGGGAAGGGCACGGGCTCGTGAGTGTCTGAGGGGCTGAGGGGGATGAGGGGGAGGCATCGCTCTTTGCACTGTCCTTCTGTTGCTTTTTCTAGTGGGCATCTGAGCTGAGCCGCTGGTGCCAGCTTGGAGAAGGCAGCAGGAGGGTGGCTGGGAGCTCTCCTGGGCAAAGGTCGGCTGTGAGCAGGGTTTGTCCCGGAGACACACTCGGAGCGCTGCTGGCAGCAGCGGTGCCTGATGTGCCTCACTTTGTCTCCAATGACAGTAACCAGGGAAATATTTTTGAGCTTACTGGCCTCTGTTAGCAGTGAGCAAGAAACCAGTCCTTCAGCTCCTGAGCTCAGAAATTATGTGAATAGGCTCTGAAGTTATTTTGCTGGATGCAACAGTTCAGGGCAGAGCCAGTGGCTAGAATTTTTCTAAGATACAGTTTCAGCTATGAAACTGTCTGCTGGCGAGCTCTGGGAGAAAGGAATGAAGTCTGCTGTACAGTCTGCTGTACCTCTTGGTTATCTCAGTGTCCTGGCATTGTAGTGAGCATATTTTAGCTTTGCAGTTTGCCGCATGTGGGTTTTGTTATTTATGATGGTTTGTAACATGACATTATGGAAATGTTCTTTTGTTCTAGTCTCTGAGCAGGAATTTGTGTTCTAGCAATCCAGCATTGTTGTGAAGGCCAGATTTTGGGAAGAAGATGAATTGACTTTTCTCTGGCAAAAATCAGAAACCATTATGAAGTTTTTTACTATTGAGGCACTAGGCAAGAGGCTGTCCCATGCTGCTATAAATCTGGATTTATTTCTTGAATGCTGAGATTAGATCTTTGCCTTTAATGCCTTTTATTAGGGAGGTTTCAGTTTTGTGGATAGTAGGATGTAACATCCCCCCACCAGGAGATGGTCTGTGAAATCAAGCAATGTCTTGCTGAGCAAATGATGTGGTATGATGTGTTTCTATAGATCTTTTCTGATTATGGATAATTCACAATGTAGAGTGAAGATTTGTTAATAATTATCTACCTCTTAGGATTTACAGCAGTATTATAAGAAGTATCTTCACAATAGGCTGGGATATGAAGTCACCTGAACTGAACAGTGGCAAGTGCTTTGAGAATTTTGTATTAGTTTGTAAATTTATCTTTTATGGGGATTATTAATGGAGAATTCTGAGATGTGTGTATAAATCTATGGTACACTCTGACAGTGAGTAGTCATTGAAATCCTTGAAGTGTGACTATAAGTATAAATGTATTTTTGCAGAATGTACCAACAGAAATTCAAAGTAACAGTTTACCTGTGCAGAAGAAAGATTTTAATTATTTTCTGATTTACCAATCAATTTTACGACTTCTTTAAAAACAAACAAAAAAACTCTGTCAAACAAGAATATCCAAAGACTGTTTTTGAAGAAGTGGTTAAATGGAAAAAAGCAGAAAAATATGTTTCTTCATCCAAGGAAGTGTATTCCAAAATATTTTGACATGGGCTTAGAAAGCTGACATAATGCCTAGAGGGTGCATTTCCATTTGGGAGGGCAAGATTTCAGTTTTTTATGTGAACAGCTCTACTTTCTTCCCCTTATAAGTCAACCACAGTAGACTCCTAATGTGTACTGTGCCTGCCTGTAAAAACAGCTTATTAAAGCCTGTAACCACTCCTGGAGCGCAGGAAAACACAGCCTCTAAACAGGTCTTGTCCATCTGTGACCTCTCCACTCTAGTAATTTTATGTTAAAATGAGCATCAAATTTAGTAAATGAGATTAATTTAAAAATGCAGTGTTCCAAAAAATTTGAACAGTCTTCCCTTAAAGACTTAAAATCAGCAGAAATATGTGCCTGCAGAGCCAGGATCAGGTAAAGCTGGACCTCCAATATTAAGCGGCACAGAGTGCCTTGGAAATATCAATCACAACTCAGTGTAATGACAGAAGAAAACTTCAGAGCAGATCTGCTGCATGATAGAAAATCACATCAGGCACCAGTTCAGCTTCTGCCCAGGTAGACACTGGGACTCAACAGGTTTTTGAGCTCTTCAGAGAAAGGTGCATTTCTAACCTTTGATGGAGACTGTTTGGGAACTTAGCTCTGCTAGACTTTGCTGTTGTTGGTGGCAAGCAAAGCAGACTCAGGACCTGGGAGAAGTTCTGAACTGTAAGAATTCTGCAACTTTCAAACTCTGGATTTGCCTTTTGGTACATTTTAAGGAGCATAAGAACACATTACATGAGGTGTCATTTCATGATCTTAAAATGAAATATCTGGCCAAGAAATATCTGGCCTCATGCTTAACCCTGTCTGACCCTTTTCCATCACATCAGCACTCTGATTTTTCACCAATTATGAAAGCTCTGAGCATAACTTTTGACAGAGCTTGCACGAAGTAGACATAGGCTGATGTACTCTACAATTCTAGAAAATAATTTCTTTCAGTCCCAGCTGTCTTCCTTCCCTATTACATATGAGGCTGTCATTAGGAAGAAATGAACTTTCTTCTGAAAATTTGTAACCCCTTATTCCAAGAGTAGTGACTTCAGATGGGGGATTGAAGCCATCCTCTCCTGCAGTCACAGAAGGCCGGGCAGTTGCAGCCTTCAGCCACTTGAGACCAAAGAAGCCCCCGTGTCCTGTTGTGGCTGGTGGCTTAGTTGTCCTTGGTGGAGCAACAGGAACTGCTGTGCCAATCTGCTCGGTGCAGTCCAGCTCCTCACTCCAGCAGGTCACCTTTCCAGCACTGTTGGAAACAATCAGTGCCCATTAGCATGTAAACTAACTTGTTTCTGCTCAGAGAAGAGAGGAAAGAACAAGAGGATATTTTCTTTGTTGCTTTTAATCATCTGCTGTTGGTGTAGCTCCTCCAGACCTGCTGTGGGAGCACATACAGCTGGGTGAGACACAGAAAAAGCAAGTGTGTGTGTGCAAGCCCAAGCAGGTTTCGTTTTCGAATGAGGAATTGTGAAGCATAACTGAATGGCTTTCCCCTTGAGGATCCCCTTGAGATAGCACAGTTGCAGTGAGCCTCCCTATAGAGCTGGGAAGGAGGAGAAGCTGTGCCAGACAGATGGCTGTAGTAATTGCTTTTCTTTTTCTCCCCTTTGGTAGAAAACCTTGGGAAGCAAAACTGTAAGGCTTAATTCTTCTGCATTGAAACTGGCCTCTTCTAGGAATTGAATTTATAGCAGTTTTAAGAGGAGAACCAAGAGCAGATGAACTGACTTGTTTCTTTTATTTTTTTTTTATCTTTTATCACATCCTTATTCATATTTAAATTGTCCTGACAAATTCAATTAATTCAAGTAATGAAGAACTGTATGGTATATGTAAATGTTCATCTTTGATGACCTGTGTAGGGGCTTGGCATTGTCTCATGTAACACCAAACAATTAATTTTTTTTTTAATTTTAAAGGCTATGAATAACTGCCTCTTAAAAATAATAATTTAAAAAAGGGTGAAGACCACAAGAGCAATCACACAGAAGGTGGGAAATGTCTGAGTCAAGTTTCCCAAAATAGATATGTTCCAGACACTTGGCTGGTGTATGTTTTTATAGGATCTAGAGTTGCATGCCTATACAGATTTTATCACAGGACAGGACTGCTCTGAAGTGACCAGGAGTTGTCTGATCTCCTCTGTAGATATTAGCACAAGGTGCAATGAAACAAGATAGTTGTCAAGTTCCTGCAGCTTTTCAGCTTCCTGAAACTTTCTCCTTGACCCCGTGTAGTGTTAAAATGTGCTTATCATCAATAAGTTTTTCTGAAGTGTTTATGAATCTGTAGTTGTCAGCTCAATACCAGCTCATGTCACCCTGAAGAAGGGGTTTCTCAGCTGGAATATCAGTCCCACAGAAAAATGGTACCTTGCTTCTGTCCAGGAGGGTGAACAGCACTTCCTGCTGCCTTCGGGCTTGCAGTGCAGGCCAGAGAGGCTCCAGAGCTTCCTGGGAGAAAGCTAGTAGAAGATATAAATGATTAATACTCACTGATGCTAGGCAAATGTCATAGCTTTGAAACAAACCCAGACTTGTGTCTTTTGGTTTGCTTATAAGATTTTTTTTCAAGCTTTTCTTCTAGTCAAAGACCACGAACTTCTTCCAGTAGCCTCAAGTAATCATGTTTCCAAGGACTGGGACTTTTGCTGCAAGTTCTGTGCTGTGATGGTGTTGCAAATTCTTCCATGTTGGGCAGCAACTCCCTTTAAGCACTGTCCTGGAGAAAAATACAAATGGGCAAATGGGACCTTGAGTGCTGTTGGCTGCAGCTGCTGACATTTCATAGCCACATGATCTGATTTGCTGTTTGGGCTCGTGAGGCACCTTCCCTTGTTTTCTCAGATTTTCTCAGTCTCCTGCTTGTTTCTTCTGTTGCAATTTCTTTTCCCAGCATGTCAGTGTGTGAACTGTACTGACTTATTGAATGTGTGATTCCTAGTCACTGAATATGTGTTTTTGTACCACCTTTCTCATCATCCAAACATTTCCTCCTGAGTGTGGGTTTTACAGCAAATCCCATGCGGTTCGTCTTGCCCATGCAGGAGATTTTATGAAAACTAACTGACACTCTGCAGTTTTGTTTCTTTTGCCTAATCTTTTCCTTACATCACAAAAATCTTTTGAAATAAAAGGGATATCTAGAAACCAGAAACCAAACTATGTTTAGAGCAAGCTGATAAAGCTAAATAGGAGATGGGTGGGTGGTGGAATTTCTGTTTTGCTCGAGACTAGTTGATGTTAATGATGTCTTCACACTGGCAAACACCAAACACAAATGAAAGTACTAGCAGGTTTGTTATCCTGGAGGGCTGGGCAAATCTCTGAGAGGTGAGAGATGGTGGCACCTTTTCTAGTTAAGTTTCCATTTCTGTCGAGCCTCCCTGTGATTCTGTCATCCACTGTAGAAACCCTTTTTCTATTTTTGCAGCCTATTGGCATAATCTCAGTCCTGGTCAAACCTGAGTGTACCTGAGCACCTGTGGGACAGCACAGATATCACAATAACTTTGCACCTTCTGGGTGCTGAAATCAACAGTGTTTCCTTCAATGGAAGGTGCCCTGAGGTTTCTCGGTTCTAAGAATCCAAGCTTCCTTTAAATTATTAATTTGATTTTCCTTTCCCATATTCCATGCTGATTGTTTTTCGTTACAATCAGCTACAGTCACCAATTTTCCTCTCTTCTGCCTTCATCTTGCTGTCAACACCTGTTTTGAGAAAGGCAAATCTGTTGCTGGTGATTCAGAAATACTTCCAGTGTACTTTCTGAAGGATGGTAGAATCTTTGGACCAATAATCTGGGGACACTTCTCAGTACCTGTTGAAAATTGTGTTCATAGATTACAGCACCTTTTTGCTGTTAGTTCCTTAAGTGTAGTATTTATCTGACTCCAAACAGCACTATCAACATGCTGTTCTTCAGCAGCTGGAGAGAAATGAGGCTTACAGTATTCTCTACTTTCTAAAAAATAACCTTGTATATTCAAAAATATTTAGTTTGCTTTCCTTTATTTCCTCTGCAGTTTCCTCCCCAGGTCCCATTCTGGATATACATGGAAGAAACTTCAGAGTAAAAGAGGAAAACTTAATGGGTTACTATTCTTTTGTTTGTTTTGGGAATGTATAACAATCCCTGACACCAAGCTCCTTAGTGATTCCTGGTTGCTTTTGCCACCTACAATGTCAAGCATCAGAGAGCTGATAGTGAGCCTCATAAACAGGATGGAAAAGATCCCACATCAAAAGCATCACTCATTCAAATTTGCATTTTCTCCTGTTAAGTTCAAAAGGGAGAATTTGCAGAATCATCCTCCTTGCCTCCTCCTCTCTTCCCCCACCCCATTTCTTTGGAATTATTGCCTGTTTTGTGCATCAGCCAAAATCTGTGCGACTTCTTTTCACATTGTCTGTAACCCGTTGGGACACGAGCTCTTCAGCTGCTTCATCTCAAGGCATTAGTGAAAAAATTAAGTGTTTGAAAAGGAAATAAAACTTCCCAAATGACACTGGGTCATTTAAAACCTAGAATTCCTACTTCTGGAAAGGATCAGAGTGGATGAAAGCAAGACACAGAAGGTATTTCGGGCAGTAGACTAGGATGCTGAAGAAAGAAGGTAATCTCTAACCTCCCTGGCCTCACTCTCTGTTTCTGGACTGTTGGTTTAAAACCAGGTGCACAGAAGTATTTCAGTGCCTGTATTGAATTCACATCAGTTAAGATTTTGGTGCTTAAATGGGGCAGCTGCCTGCCCTAAGTCTGTGCTCTATCTGTGCCCAGCCTCCTTCCTTCTACCTGCTGTCTGAGCACCTAGAGGTGATCTGTACAACATCAGGACTGGTTGTTGCCCTGTGCAGTGCCTAAAGGAGTAGTTCCAATAGTTGTTTTTATAACTTAAACCTTGATACTGCCAGTTGAGTTGTCAGATGTTTCTCAGTAAATGTTGCTAGTTTAGACTGGCATGAAGAGTGGGGAAAATAACTGGGTGCACCTGTTACAAAAAGGGATCAAATCAGCTCCATGTGAGACTATAATTGCTTTTCACTCCATAGATAACACACAAAAGTTGAGGTCATTTTTGCCCAGCTACTTGTCAAGTTACTTTTTAACTTCTTAGTGTTTACTTCAAAATAACAGGCTTTGTTTTCATGAGAAGAAAATCTCACAGCCCCTTATTTCCTCTTTTTACTATGTATTTGCTTGTAGCGGAAAAAGCATTGGGAAAGGAAACTGTTGTGGATTGGCTGGTTACACAAAGTCCTCCAGCAGAGATCGGGGAGTTCAGGGTGGAACAGGGCTGTAGAATATGTGGAATAGACTTCGCTGTTTCAAAGACTGAAAAACTGCTGTCGTGGGAGGCCAAATGCAGTGACTTAATACAGAACCTGAAGTGGTAAGGAGCAGGCTGTCAGCTTGAGCAAACCTGTGGCAAGCTCTGGAAAACCTACTGGAGTTGGTTTATGGAAAGCTCTCTCTGAAATCACAAGGCAATAGATGAAGTTAACAGGCTGAAGAGGAGACTCTGTAAGTATCATAATCTTTACCATGATAGTCATATAAATAGCTCAGGCAATAGTCTGGCTCGGCTCTTTTTCTTTGAGTGTCATCTTTGTTTTGCTGGGTTGTTAAAGTAGGAGAAAATTGTCATTGAGGCTGTATGAACTCACTGAAGATTTCTGTTTTCCCTTTCACAGATGAAATCATGCAGCAGGAGATACGGCCGCTGGTAGCAGTGGATATAATAGAGCAGCTCCACAGGCAATTTGCAATCTTGTCAGGTAAGAAGCTGCTGGTAATGACACACTGTGATTCTCTTGGAATATTGGAATGTGTCATGCTGACTGTCACCCTTCAGCTCTGTACAGCAGTTGCAATAGCATTTCCATCTTGCTCCTGGAAAGTGCTGCTACAATCAGATATTCACGGTGTATGGAACGGATAAATGCCAAGCTGCTGTACTTGTTTTTTTTAAGCCAAGTTAATTTTCCATGTTCTCCACAATGGGCTGGGAGGAACATATTTAGAGGGCAAGAAATTAGAACTTTTGCTACATATCTTTGCACAATGTCTGAGCATCTTGTTTGTGGGAAAAGATTTTGGTCTATCAGGGCCTATCAGAGTCTATCCATTCATGACCTCCCCCTTCTTCCTCATTTGCCTTTGTTTTAGAAATGATTCATTGCTAAAGTGTAAGGTTCTAATCTTTAAAAGATACGATTATTATATAGTCCTTTGTTTGCCTGAAGTTTGCAATCACACAAAGTGACGCAGTTCCTTCCCCAAAGAAAGAGCTGATACTGGAAGATTTGGCAACTTATTTAATACATTATTTGGGATACTGTAGATGATAAATCTTATCAGGGTCCTAAAACAGTCTCTGCTGTTGACTGCATGGCCTCTGGGAACTCCTTTTGTCTATTTCGGCCTGTTCTTCAAATAAGAAAATTCAGAATTTGCTTATCATCTTCCCATAGAAACAGTGAAATATCATGAATTTGCACCATTGTATCACAAAAATGCTGAGGTTATAAGAAGGTTCTCTTGAAAAGCCTGTCCCTCTTGGTGGAGAGGAACACTGGGTACAGAGTGCAGAGAGTGCACCAACCCAGCTCTGGAAATGGTCAGCTCAGCGGGCCCAATCCTTGCCGTGTCTTTGCATTTTGAAATACATTCCAAGTTGTCGAAAGAAATCCAAATCTAATTTACACAGAATTCTTTAAGAGGCTCTGAGTATTAAAACTTGATTTGGGAGGCTTCCAGGTAAGGATCTTGTGGCAGTTTCCTAAGCTCAGTAACTAAAGGGTTTGCATTAGACAGAGGGTATTGACTGAGCAGAGGTGGAACCAGCTGCCTTCTCCTCTGCAGAAAAACATCTCAGGGTCCCACCTTCCTAGAATTTCTGATGAACACAACCCTCTGGGCAGGGCAGGCTCTCTAACTGCATTAAATTGCTCAAATCCTTTCCATCCCACTGTTGTGCTCCATGCAGAGTAAGTAGGAATTGTTGAGAATTGAGGGCCTCATATGCAATTGCTTACCCAGTAAACTGTGGAGGATTGCTATTTTTGAACCCCATTACCTTGCAACATTTGGGATCAATAGCAAAAGCTGAATACAGCATATAATGAGCAACTTATGAAAAGTGGTTTACTAAACAGGAAGAAAAAACCCATTTCCAGTTCCAGCTAGAACATTAAACATGGAATAAAAATGTCAAGGGTAGACATAAAAAAAGAAATTTCGTATTTCTTTATGTACTCATAATTTCAGCAGTGCCTATATTCTCACCTGCTCTTTTAGGAAATTCAACTCTTCATATTTATCTTTTATTCTTGGAAGTGATAAGAAAGGTGTTTAAATAAGGCTATTTAAATGTGAGCTACTTAAAGACTTGAAAAATAACTCTTCATAGAAGGCAAGGCTGAGGGGCTTTGTTGAATCAGCAAAGAACTGGTTCATCAATATAGAATTACTAATAGCAAATACCAAAGGAGAGCGAGGTGTCTTTCATGCCCCTATCTACATAAATAACAAATTGCATTTTAAGAATTTTCAGGCTTATCTAAAATCTTCTCAGTACAGTCCACAAATAGTATCCTACTATAAAACAGGGCAGTGTAGTTCATAGTTTCTAAGTTGATTTCAGTCTGAAATTTACAGCTAGATTTGGAAACCTGGGTGCCTTCACTCCAAAATCCCCATGGTACCATGTGAAGAAGATAAGGAAGGCTTAGAACTCCCTCTGGCCCAGTGTCTTATTCTGTCGGTGACAACTGGTGAGTCATAAGTAAAACTTAGCAGGAATCTTCCTTGCTCTCCCTCTATTGCCTCCTGCAAAGAGAACTTTAGGTGCAAGCCGGATGTTACTATACTTAAAAAAATGCATTTCTCTAAATAATGTAACTTTCTTTGTCCTTTAGCAAAAGATTGGGGTTTTTTTCATGCAATGAAAACAAATCAGGGCACTCTTCTGCCTCATTTAATTTATTGAAGTCATTCGCACATAAATGACCTCATTTGATTTAGACTTTTTTTTCCAGATGGCTCTGTAGCTTTTCCTCAAAGCATGCTGTTTGTTGCTTTTCATTAGGTACGAGCAACCACAAGTATTTTGGTGCTTCAGCGCTTGCCTACATGGTGGCTGAATATTTTATACTTAGCCTGTTTCTTGTTTTTCCACATTGAAGTGTTGCAGCTCAGTTGCCACAGTCTGGAAAACAAAAAACCCTTCTGTTCTTTGGTGCCACCATCATGGGCAGTAAAAGGCAATTCCAACGTACTTATAGAATGTTATGGACATAAATTATGTTTCTCTGAACAACTTCCTAACAGTGGTATACACTGATTTATACTAGATGGGGTTTTTCCTTTCAGTCTGGAGGCTGCAGCCCCAGAGCACAGCCAGTCGCCTCTTCCATGCCTGTGCAGAGCCCAGAGGATGTAGCACTGAGTCTGGTTCGTGTTACTCCACAGCCTCTGACTTTGTCAAGCTCTCCTGTTCAGTCCTGTGGACCCCAAATGCATTTGTCCAGTGATAATGAAAGTCAGTGGTTGACTGTTGCAAACGTTGTCATAAATGAGTAACTCTTCGGTTAATACCACCTTTTTAGTAACAGCTGGCAGCTGAGGCAGATACAGTGAACTCAAAATGTTCCCTTGCAGTGAAGCAGAAAAGAAAGAGGAAGATGATTGAATCAAAGGCTCTTTGTTTTCCCTGGACATGACTCATTAGAAACACTTCTCTCCACTATTGCTGTGTGCACACTTCTTAAGAGGATCTGACTGTCCTGTGGTCTCCGAGCAGATGGCAGAAATTACATAACAAGTTCAATGAATTTGGTGTTTGATTGTGTCAGGGTCTGGTTATAATGAATGTATTACCTACTAACAGCCTCCTGTTTGTGCTCCACCTACCAGATTAATCAAGACCTTACTCCATGCCAAGAACAGGAAAACTCTCCCAAGCTTTCCCTGGTCCACTGAGGTCATGGAAAAGGCTGCAGTGTAATATGGCAATGTCCTAATCACATAATTTTACTTTGGTCATCTCTTTTTCCATGTGCTGATTTAGCCCTGCTTAGCTTGTGAGATTTGGTAGGAGTACGGGTTCTTGTGGTTAAATTCTAGTTTTGATACCACTACTGCCTCTTTCCTTTCCCTGAAAACCAAATTCCTAATTATGGGACTGCAGCTGTGACAACACAGGAGTGCTCAGCTAGGTTTGTGTGTTTCCTGTAGCTGTTAAGGGAACTAGATCACAAAGCTGAGTAGTACTGAAAACCTGGGTTATTCTAACACACCAGTTTTTACTTGAGAATAAAGAACCACTAGTAAAATACTTCTGTCCTGCTGACAGACTAATAAACTGCTGTACCAATCTGCTCTTGGAGCTGCTACCATTCCTTCCCCCCACTACACTTTTTATCTGCAGCTTCACAACCTGTTCTTATCTGTAATTACTCTGTCAAAGAGCCCAATCTGCCATTTGCAGTAATAATGGATCATGTTGCTAAATCACGACTTTATTAGACAAACTGTCATGAAGAGTATTAGCAGAGAAAATCATTTTCATTGTGTCCTGTTAACAGACTTCAGTGGATGGGAGAGTATATCTGAAAATGGTATCTGACTCAGAAGCCAGTTTATTTAATTTGCAGAGCCTGGAGGGTGTTTGGCCATCTGCTTCCTGTTTAAATGGAGCCTTTTGGAAAACCTGGCCTGACCTTGCCAAAAGGACAGTTTGGATCTTTTATAAAAATTGAGACCCAGGAAGCATGATTTAATGAGAAATTCATCACTCTCAACCCTTAATCAAATGGAAAACCAAAACAACAGAGCTTGGAAAAGGCACGACCTGACCAAAGTAGTGAAACTTCAGCCAAGCTACCATTAGACTTTTTGGCTGTGTGATCCAGGAGATGAACTGTAGTCAGGGCTGGGCTGTGATGACTCAGGGAGCTCTCTGCATGTGGGCAGGCCCAAGCAGTTAAGCCTGCAGGTGTCAGTAGTATTTGAGAGAACTTTCCAATACTAACTGATGCGTTAGTGTCTGTGGCAGACTGGGAAGGTGAGTTCTGGAAACTTGCAGACTAACTTTTGGAACTTCTCCTGACTAATTCCCCTTTGTTGGGCTGGTGCTTTTTGTTTGTTTTGGTTTTATCTCCCAGGGGAGTCAGCATATTTGGTGGTCTCTAGTTCAAAGAGCTGCTGGCTATAGAATAGAACTTCAGTGTAGCCCCTGATTGTCTCAAACATGGGTATTTTTTGTGCCTAAGTGGGAGGCATAGGTGGGCTAGAACTGAGGAGTGGGAGATTTTCTAAGTTAATCATTGTGCTCAGGGCCTTGGCCTGCAGTTGTGATTGCTTTCTGCTTTTACATCAGTCATACCAACATACAGCTTCAGCTATGAGAGCTCTCAGAATTCAGTACTCACACCTCATTTGTCAATCACACCCTTCACACTGCAAAGCAAAATTAAATTTTCTCAGCTGCCATAACCTCTTCTCCCCCACATATATTCCTTCCCCAAATACTTCAGCTGTTTTGTTTCCACAGCTGAATTCTGGCCCCATCTTCACTGCAGCAGCCATCCAGGCTGCACTGGCTGCTGGAAAGTCTGTCTAATAGGAGCAGCTATGAATGCTGCTCTGTGTCCTGGGACTTTGGGGATTGGCACACAGAAGAGTGAGTAAAGGTCCCATTACCGTGGTATCTTGTACAGCCCTGATATAGCTTGTGTGCTATCTCTTCTAAATTTCTTAACCTTCCATGTTCACTTTTCTGACTTCTGACCTATCACCCAGGTTCTTCCTTTCCCTTTGCCCTTGGGGCACAAGTGAAGAGGAAAAACTGAGCAAATTAAGGAGTGTGCCCAGAAAGAGGAAGAATGAGGTGCTGTCATTCTGCAAACCAGGCAGAAGGTCAAGTAATATTTTCCTTGAAAATCTTGCCTTTCACCAGGCAGTTCAGCCCTCTGCTCTTCTAAATCCTGTTGTTTGCATCAGTTGTGCTCCAGCTTGTTGAGTTCAGGTCTGCATAGGAGACAAAAATCTGATTGGTTTCTCCTGCTGGCAAAATTCTGTGGCTGCTCCTGATGAAGTAGCCTGGGGTGTGACTGAGGAGCGGTGGCCCGGCCTCGGGAGGCTGCCTGTAGGATAGCCTGGCTGCCTCAAGGCAGAGTCAGGAGGGAGTCTCTAGTTAGTTCAGCTGCACGACAGCCTGAACCTTCCTGCTGCTGGCTGAACCTGCAGCTTTCACGGCTGCTGCTTGCAATGGCCACTGCACCAGCAGCTGATTCCCTGGCTGGGCACCAGGAGCTGCCAGGAGGTGCTGGGGGTGGCTGTGTTGCTTGCAGAGTGCTGCAGGGTGGCATCTAACGCTGCCTGGAAGAGCTGCAAGCTGGAGAGACAGAGGCCAGTGCATTGCACGGAGACACTGCCAGGCACGGCCACGCTCCCGATGCCTGTTTTTCAGTGTGTCTTTGTTTTTGCTTCTGACTGCACTTAACTCAAGGTATTGCTTCTCCCTTGGAGCTTCTTGGCTCAGCTCATGCCTCAAGGGCTCTTTTGCTCCTGGCAGTCCTTGGGTCCCTTGCCCAGCTGCACAGGCCCTGCTGAATAGCACAGAGTGCTTCTGGCAGCTGTGAGGTGACCCCTCTCACCTCTCTGCTTTGCTCATCGGCTCACTCTCTTCAGCAATTCATGCCCTCACTTTCTAGATAGTGTCTATTTTTTTTTCCTTTTTTTTTCCCTTTTTTTCCCTTTTTTTCTCTTGAGGGCTGATTTTTTCTTCAGGTGTTCTGTGGAGCTGCTGGAGCTTGCTCTGTCCCTATCTGCCTTACTTATGATGGGCTGTAAACTCTTCTACTTGGCAATTGGACTCTTCTCACAAGCGATGCCCAGGAATGTAGGGATTATGCACAGTCCCAGCAAGTACAAGGATGGCATACAGAGAGTTTTTGGGGCCATGTACTCAGTCCTCATGGTTATGGAACTGACTGAAGACTGTCCCTATTGGCTTTTAGGCCAATTGGCTTTGCTCTCTGCCCTTTCTTATTAATGAGTAGTATCTAGCTGAAGTATTTCAAGGACTGGAAGAAATCTTCCCTAGAAAGAAAGGTTGACAGCCAAGGAATAAAAGGGCTGCAGCTTGTCAGTTCACATTCTGCAGAAATTTGCATACTGCAGCAATTCTTGGATTAGTGTCAGGGAAAAAAAATGGCATTGACATTTAGATATATGGGGTAGTTCTCTCATACAGAGGACAGAATTTTTCAGATGCCTTTGGTGTTTAAGAAGCTTCCCTTATATCCCTTATCCAAATGTATATGGATCATTTTCCTTTGTAACTCAACTACTGCTCGAAGTTCAGATATGGGCAGGAAAAACCCATTTGTAACATACTTGTGGTATTGCTTGTCACTCAACGCTTCAGGCATGTCTGCTCTCTTCTCATCCTTGTACTTAATTTCTGAATACCAAACTCCCTCAAACTTGCCCCTGATTTCCTGGTGTGGCAGGAACTGAAGGTTTCCTTGTTTATTTCCCTGTCTGAAATACAGCTCTGCTGAACCATCTGAGGGTTCTGGTGTGGTTGCTGCAGGAAATGTTGCCATCACATTGGAGAATGAGATAGAGATCAGGAGCTGTTAAGGGCCTGTGGCTTAGTCAGAGGCAGGAGCTGCTGACTCTTAGTTGGATGCTCCCAAGTGTCCTAGATTTTTTGCCTGCGGTGAAAGGAAGAAGTCAGTGTTCAGTCTGTTTACATTCATTACATTCATTCTTTGCATGGCTTTTTATAGGAGAAGATGTCATGACAAAAATACACCCACATACACAGAATGCATCATCAGCCTGCCTCATCCAGCTCTGGGAAGAGGCCAGGGGAAGAAGAGCACATATGTAAATGGAGATGCAAGAGATGAAATAAAAGGGACACAAAGAGATCCTGGCCAGCAGGAGCATTAGAAGCACCATTTGAAACTTGTAGTTTAAACAAATCTTGAATATAACTGTAGCTAAACTATCAGGTGTTGAAGGAAGGGATCCAGGGGAATCTCTGTCTTATCATCCAGTGGCAAATATTGCTGCTTTAAACCAAAATATTCCAAGTTACTACAACTCCCTCATTTGAAGTATATTCACATATTTGAAATACACGAATGGGAAAGTTTGGTGCCCAGAAATCCTGTGAATGTTTGCAAGACACCAGGTATGAAATACCTTGGCATGCACTGAGCTGTGCACAAAGAGATGGCAGACAAATTTGGCATTAAATTTTCCTGGCTGTTGCTGTTTGTGTCCAGGAGATGTCACTGAGAATCTATAACAAACCAGCCTAACTGGGGACCTGCTGGTTGGAGTTCCTGGTCTAGAGTGCAGCAGGCTGGGGAAAGCCTGACTGAATTTGCATGGCAGCATATTCTACATCACTGCTGACTGCAGACAGTGCAGCTGGCGATCCAGCTGCCATGCATCAGCATTTGGCATCACCCCCAGGGCCGTGGGGAGGTCAATGTGGAGGCCATGGCTCTGCTCAGCATTTGAAATCTGATTCAGTGCAGTGTGAATGATGGCTTTCATGCCTTCTCTCTTGTCTGAGAGGCTTTTGAGTCTCAGTAGGCCTGTTTTTTCCCTAGCAAGGTGAGTTTAGTGAATGATCTAACACAACTGAGTCATTTTCAGATGTAATCAAAGCAATAATCAACCTTCAAGAAGGAAAAGAGGGGCTAAAGGTTGTGTGCTGATACTATGTCACCAGATGTCAAGAAGAAAAAGGGTTTCCTTATTCAAAATTCCTATTTCCTAGAGCTCTGAATTTTACCTCGTGTAAACACTGTATTCCACAGCATTCCAGCTCTCCATGGCCAGACAGCACAGAAGGGATTTTAAATAATCCAACCAAAGCTGTGAGGATAGGGCAGAGGCAGGATCAGGTCTAGCCAGGGACCGTCCACTCCACAGAAACATAGCCAGGAACTGCTGGAGCACCTCCTTGCAATGACCACCAACACAGGAGCAGGAGAAACTGGTTTGTGGCATCAGCTGGGGTTATCAACAGGGAAAGGCAATGGTGGATGGGAGCAGCCTGGAAACAGGGATTATTTATGGGGATTTAGAAGGTGCTTTCAAGGAATGAGAATGCTTTTTTTCCCCCCACTCCCATGCTCCTAATGGGATAATTTATGGGATATTTTCCCAAGAAAGGTAATTTACTGCCCCACAGCTTCCTTTTTACTAAAGAGAAGCCCAGAATCTGGCTGTCCCTTGGGCAAGAGTCCTCTGTGTGTGATAAATGCCTCAGAAAACTGTGACTACAGCAGAACTACACCGATTATTGGGTTGTTAGAGAATTCCTGAGCCTGGTGCAAAAAATAGGTTTACATAAAGATTGCAGAGAAAGGAGAAAGACTCAGGGAAAAGCATATAATTAATACCCCATTTAAGGAGAACTAAGCAATAAGGTACCTGTAAGAAAAGCTTTGCTTTGTTGTGTTCCTTTATGTGCTGCTGCCTCCTCAGTCTACTCTCAGCTTTGAGCCCAAGCTGGTGAGAAAACCCCTTGTAACTTCTGTGTGGTTGGAGCAATGCCCAGATTTATTAGTGGAACCAAGCAGGGATTGGTGCTACAAGTAAACAGGGTTGGTGCTGTGGACTACAGCAGCTCTTGGAGCTGAACTACTATCAGGACAGCTTAAAGGTTGCTTGGTTCCAAGGGGCTTGGCTCCATGCTTCCTGTAGCTCTACCTGAATCTGGTTCAGGGAATCCCTCAGAAAGGGACTCTCCTTAGCCTTATTGCTTATGAGTTTTGCAGTTCCCTGTCCTGTTTAATAGAGGTTTGATGCAAATAAGCGTGATAAGCAAAATTCCTCCATGCACCTTGAGCATTCTTAAGGAAAGACCTAAGCCTGGATTGGTCCCAGGCTTTCATTGTGGGCTATATGTGTGTATTCAAAGCTTGTATACTCTGTTACTTCATTTTGTTTGATGTCTAGAAGGAACTGGGGAGTGCTGTACCAATCTGTAGGGAAATATTGTAATATTATCACAAGATATTATTTGGAAATGGGAAACAAAGAATGAAAAAAAGCACTTAATCAGAATTGTGGAGAAGATTAATGAAAAAACTGAGAATTTCAAAGGCTAGAATCTCATCTGGAGTAAACAGAGGTAATGAAACTACAGTGAGTTATATCAGATGGGAGCTGATGATGATTACTGGATGTGGGTGCTTTACAAGGAGAAATATGCCAGTGTTTTCCACTTGAGTACTGACCAGTCTGTCCAAAGGCATAAAATCACCTTCTAAACTTTATGACTTGTCTTTTACAGGAGGAAGAGGGAAGGATGGGGCACCCATTATAACCTTTCCAGAATTTGCAGGATTCAGTGAGATACCTGATGATGATTTTCTGAATGTGGTCACTTATCTAACCAGCATTCCCAGGTGAGGCTAAGCACAAATTTCTGTTGATTTTCTAGAGAGTTTTGCTTCCTCAGTGGCTCGCTGAATTTAGTGGTGTTACCAGGACACACCAGTGCCTCTGCATCTCTCCAGTCGTTATGAAACTTCCTTATCTACTGGAATTGTGTCATTTGTATGGAAAAGAAAGCTTCACACAGGGCAGGTTGAACTGAATTGGAGCAGGATAGATCTGAAGAGCAGCAGCAAAGATGACAGATCAGTGGGAGCTAAGAGGGGCTGTTTGTGAAAAGTCTCAGGGAAGGGAAGGGATTATTATTTTTATTATTATTATTATTAAGGGAAGGGCTGCTTCAGGAAGAAGCCATACTTACATAGGTCCCATGACTGCTTATTCTCTGAGTGCATCTTTCTATCCAGCTTTCCCTTTGCTGAAAAAGCAAGTGAGGTGCCCCACTGACAGGATTCTGGCAAGCACCATGTGCTTTCTGGTACTTCATTTCTTTGGAGGTTGCTCCACAGCCAGGATATTTTCCTTGCTTTTTGCCTTCAGCTTTATAAGGATAATGAAACAAACTGAATTTCCCCTCTCTGAGAAAATGTACTAAGACATGCCTGCTGAATTACCTTTTGTTTATCTAAGAGTTTAATATTTTTTCAGTCCCCTGATCCTGTCTCTAAACCATGGCTCTCTGTGCTAGTGCGAAGCACAACAACAATTGATTATTTCCCGTGGTCTTCTGTAAAAAAGTGCTTAGAGGATCGCAGCGGAAAACGTGCCTCCTTCAGATTTGTGCGAGGAGTTTTACAGCTGCACCTATGTGTATTCCCCAGATTTGCCAAAGTTGTTGCCAAAGAGTTGCCAGAGCAAGCTGAGAGAAATACATACTCTGAACTTAACAGCTTCATTGTTTCACTCCGCTCTGTTGAACTTTTGTTCCGCCAGGGCATACTCTTGTTTTGAGTATTTCTTTACTCTCTTCAGGACTGGGAGGGCGACCAGCTTCAGGGTATGTACAGCAGCAGCGGCTGAGAAAACCACAGAACTAGTTTTTCAGTTCTTGGTACTTGGTATGCAGGGAGATGATTCCCAGTGATTTTGTGACATGTTGCATTGTCAACATGATAGACAGAAACACTTTGAACTTCTTCAGCCCGTGTGAAGCCCAAAAGCACAGATGCATTTAAAAGAAATTAGCTAAATTCGTGAAGGATTGCTCCATCAATGGCAGCTGGACACAATGGCTCAAATGCAAACTCAGGCTGAAGAAATTAATTTATTCCTTAATGCTGGCACTTGGGAGAATATACCAAGAGAAGTATTGTCCTTCTCGTTTCCCTGCTGCCTTTGTCTCAGTAGACACGATCTACCAACACTGGAGTCAGGGTGCTGAGTTGGATGGACCTTTGCATTGATCCAGTTTCAGTTCTGTGTTTTCTCTTCCCCTGAGGAATCCCAGAGCCATGTGCAAAGAATGAAGAATTGAGTTTCAAAACTTTGTAAGTCAGGAGAGCTGTGATATACCTATTTTACAGATGATGAGATATGTATGAATAACAGCTCACTCTGCAGACAGGCTCACCAAAACTTGTGTTGAGTTAGCAACTGTTCAGTTTGCTCTAAATGACCGGTTCAAGGTCAGTGACAAGCTGGGGTTTGAGGGTACATTTTCTGCATACCAGCACATTGGTTTGACTCTTAGATTCAATCATAGATCACACTGTAGGGATGGGAGTTTTCCAGGGAGTTTTCTAGTCTTTATTGCCGTGCTTTTAGAAAGATTGCCTGCATTTCTTGAGTCACTATCTGGAACTTGCCACCGTCTCTCTAAATGGTGGGGGAGAAAGATATTAATTTAGAAGAAGAACCTGAGCAGCGAGCTATGACATAATTATATGGAGTTCAAACACAATGAGGCCTAAGTAGAGGACCTGTTTGGGTACAGCAGAGCCCTGTCAGTCTGCAGTCGGCTGGTCCATGCACACAGTGTCTCTGCCATGTGCCTTAGCAAGCAGTAAAGGGTGTGCAAATTTACTTTTGCCAGCACCACTCTACTAGATAGTGCTGTGTGTAATATAAGAGTATTCCTGTGCATGTAGTTTCACTACTAGTAGTCCACCTTTTACTTTAATTCTCAAGAAAGATGTGAAGGTATCCAACAAAGTGACTACAAACAGAGAACAGTCTCTAATTCTTCTGGAGTTACAAAGAGTGTGGCCATGAATCAGGTGAGATGAGGTATAATTTGAAAAGCAGTTCATCCTATTTATCATAGAAAATTCTTCCTTCTTCAGAGCTTAGTGAACCAGAGAAATCAGCATCATTTTCCAGGCAAATGTAGAGAGAATACCTGTCTTTTACAGTGTCTGATTTTGCATATCCTGTACAATAGGTTCATGCTAGTCGTGGAGATAAGGTCTGTGACTGCAGATAACATCACCTAGTGTTAGTAACTTTCTAAGCCCCTCTGGAATGATTGATCTTTATATGCTCACATGACAAAACATGACAGGATTGAAGATCAGCCCAGTGAGACTTCTGTAACCTGATTCATTTTCCTTGTGGTTCAGCACCTCCTCATGAGAGTGCTCCACCAAAGGGGTCTGCAAGCAAACATCCACAGATACTCAGTAACATGATGCATGCACATGCATGTCTCTGTGCACGCACTACAGAGCTTCAGAAAGCCCTTTTTTACTTGCTTTATTCCATGGCTAGAATTCCTTTCTCTTTGACTTGACATGGATTAAGTACTTTGATAAACAGATGTCCTTCTCTCCTTACAAAAAAGGTCATGAAATTCAGCATCCTGAGTCAGTGTTCAAGGGCTAACCTGAATACAGAGCTGAGGATGGAACAGTTCTGCTGATTGCAGATATTTCATTCAGGGAAAGGGGACCTTTCTGCCAGACATCTGTAGATCTAAGCAAATGTGCCAGAATTTATTCTGGAGGCAAGCCTGATGTTTATCTCCTTTTCAGGATTGTCTTCAAATCCTTCTTTTCAGAGAACTGGAGAAACCCTAGTGCATTTTCATAATGAGGGTGGAGATATTATAGTACTGACACTGAGGAAACATTGATAGAATGTGTGTGTGTGTGCTTTTAAACAAACTTTCTCTGGATGCACACTCAAGTAGGGGTTCTCAGCTGAACATCCACTTGTGCTGATGCTGCCATCTCAGCCAGGCCTCCTCCGTGGCTGTTTGCCTGCATCCATCCCTTGGTGCCAAATGACATTCAGACCTTGGCATGGCCTTTCAGCATGCTGGTTGAAACAGGATCACTTGCTGACACTCTCTCTGTTTCCCTGGTTAAATTTAGGACTTCAGTCAATCCTATCTAGCTTTAAAGAAAAAAAAAATCTGCAACCCCCCCCCAACAACAACAACAACCAACCCCACAAACAAACAAAACAAACAAACAAACAAACCCCTCAGTATCAAAAAGCAAACATATAAGTACCATTGGCTTATCTCAGGGACAACAACTGCTGAACGTCATTTGAATGCGAAGGCCGTGGGTTGAGACTTTTGTGTTTAGTTTCTCACCCTTTCTGTAACAATCTGCAACACACACAATATCTTTGTTGCCTTTACTTGAACATTATCAAGGACTTTTATTACATAGAATATTTGTTGAGATACTTAAGTATATGTATGTGTTTTTGTATATCTAAGACTACTGAAGAATATGTATACATTTGCATATTTTTAAAAGGTAATATGAATTCACTTCCCTGTGCTTGAGAGGTGCTGCTGCAAACACATTTTCTGTCCTCTGCAGAGAGCTGCATGTTGCACTACTAAAGAGGAAAGGTCACGTATTGTCACTGAATTTTGTAATCCTTAGAGGAATGCTGAATTCAGGAAAAATACTGAATTAGAAAATTCAGTGGGTTTTCCTGTTAGCAAAATGAACTACTAGGAGCATTCACATGGCATCCCAGTTTTGCACAGTGCTTTGGCTTTCAGTTTTTGATCCTGCAGAGCTGCAGCAAGAGCTCCGAGTTGTTACTGTGTTGATGGTCTTGAGAAGATTATTGACATGAGTTTGGATAAAATGGCCCATGGAAACTGTTCCTGGGTTGATTCTTCTATGGACAGTGGAATAGGGATCAAGGAGATACTTTAAACTTTTTTTTTTCTTAATCTGTGATTAGATGTTTGATTGCAGTATGTCCTCTGATTATGACATTTATACTCTTCCTGCCTGCCTCTGGTTTGTCCTGAGATGACTGAGCCATCCTGCTCTTGTGAAGTTTCTGGACACTCAGTGTGTATTTCTTGGTTTCTCCAATGCTAAGTGCTCTTAGAAGGCAGAGAGAAGAGCAGTCCCACTGAAACCTTGCACTCCAGAGTGGGATTTTTGAGAGGGAAGGAGGGGATGGAGTATTTATGAGGTCATAGGTAGAATGGAGCACCAAATCACTGCCTCTTAGATCCTCCTTGAAAAGCACTGAGAAGGAACAGGAACTGTTATTCTAGCCAATATGTTGAAAAGGAAAGTTTTGAATGACTTGCAACCCCAGAACAAGTTTGTGATTGGCAAAATAGAACTCTTCAATTTCTGCTTTGCCTACCGGAATTCCTGGGACTTTGTGTACACAAGTCAGGGCATACCGATGCCCTGGAGCTCAGTGCGGCTGTCAGGTGTCAGCATACTTGGAGAAAGAAGATTGTAGGAGGGGTGTCCAATAGCTTAAATTATTTTGGGGGAAAAAAAAAAAAAGATCTGGAGGTTTTGTCTTTAAAAGAGCACAGTGTAATTTGTGATCCTGAACTATTCATGCCACCTAGACTGGCAGCAGAGTAGCACAGCAGCTGAGAGATTCAGCAGATAAAATATTCATGTTCTGTGTAAGCTGCTAGCCTTATGCTGGAAAGAGAAATTTTGCTGGCTTTCCTTTTCATATGTGTTTCTGCCAAATATTCATTCTTTCCACTGTACGTTGTGTTTTCATAATGGGCTCTGAGCGTGGTGTGACGGAGGCTGTGTTTTGCTGCAGTTCTCTGCCTTGGAACAGGAGTATCTCCCTGTAACCCAGCACACCTATTTCATCTGTTTTGCAGTCTGGAGGCTGCCAGCATCGGATTCATCATCATCATAGACAGACGACGGGACAAATGGAGTGCAGTCAAGGCATCCCTGACACGAATAGCAGTAAGTGTTTGCTTTTGTTTATTTAATTTCTAGAAATTAAAATTGTCTGCTGAACCTTCAGCACACGATACAGCCTCCTGTGCTCATTTTAAGCTCCCATTTTCTGGCTGTGAATGCAGATTCTCCCCAGCCCTGCAGCTTGTAAGTGTTAAATAAGAGAGGGAGGAAGCTGCAGAGACAAATTACATAGTCTTGTTTACTGCTGAATTAGGACAAATTTCTTATTTTCTGGGTTGATTGCAATATGAATTCTAGTAATTTGAAGTTGGTTCCTAGGGGAGTATAAGAGGTACCCCTTCTGTGCCCTGAGGTGGGATGACGTGGCCTGCTTATGAAAGAAATAGATCCCGAGGGATTTGTGTTTGCACAGTAGTAAATGATGTCTGTAAGAAACTTATATATAGCTTATTATATTTCATTTGCTAAAATCAGAGCTGGGCACTGATTTTCAGTGCTAAGAAAAGCAGCTGGTTTTATACATCTCTTACTAGGAGTATTTACTGTGTGAGGACCAAGCCCTCATATACAGAGGTGTAGGATAGCGGGATGACAAAGGCGACTTTAAGTTCTTTCAAGGTATTTAGACAGAAATGGTTTTCATTCTCGGGCTTTTTTGCTGCTCTCTTCAAGAAATTGTTCTTTTTTTATGCTTGATGAGCTCCAAGGAGTGTGAGAGATGTAGGCTGGGTGTTGCAGGCAGGGCCGTGTCTGATGAACGTGTTGAGTGCCTGCGTATGTGTAAAAATATGTGAGGTTAAAAAGATTCAAAACCCTCTGCAGTGTGAATAGGTAGGTCAGCCTGGGGAATCCATCTATGCTACCAGCTCCCCTCACCAGTCCAACGTGGGCAGCCAGCTTTGCCCTCTAGTGGCTGCAGCCTAAAAAATGGGAAAACCTCTGGCGTGGTGGTGCAAATGGGGCTTGGTAGGGTTTGGATGTAGGGGAGAAAGGCACTTGTCAGGAACTTTGGAATTCTGTGATAAATGTGTATCACAAAAAGACATGTGGCTGGGCAGTACAATCCATGGGTCAGTCCTCCTGTTGGGTTTGGAAATAGTGACAACGAGCACATGCTGAATGGACCAGCTGATGCAATGAGCAGCTGGACTGAGCAAGATCCAGTTCATCCTACCTGCTTTGCCCTGGTGAGGAAACACGTGGCTGAAAATTCCCTTGTAAGGTAGAAATGCGCCTTCTAAGAATTCTTTATATCTTTCAGGGAGCATTTCCAGGAAACCTGCAGCTGGTGTTTGTCCTGAGACCCTCCCGCTTTATCCAAAGGGCAATCGCTGACATTGGCATTAAACTCTATCGAGATGACTTTAAAATGAAGGTACCGGTAAGCATGCAGTTTTTTGTCCATGAATTTTCTTTATCTCCATTTCTGCATTTCTGAGCTGTCAGCAATTTCTCATAACCCAGGACTGCAAGTGGCACCTGGGGCCTTTCATCCAGGTCTGTGTGGTGATGCCGAGTTGATTAGCAGTGGATGGTTCATAGTATTTAATGGACATGTCCCCATGTCCAGTCTAGCTATGAAATGTGACTCAGTTTTTAAGTACTGGCATTTTTACTCAGTGGAGATGTTCCCTTTGTGTAGGTAGAGGTAGACCCCACTCCAGTAACAAACATAAGTATCCAGGGCTACAGAGCAGCAAAAGCCTAGGGCTGAATTCTGCACAATTTGATGGGTTATCCGTGGGAGTGCTGACTGTCCCTGTCACATTGGTTATTCTGAATGTCTTTTATGATTCTCATGCCCTCAAGATTCAGAGTTTGTGTTTTACTTATTTTTATATGCACTTGGCATATGCTGTAGGTTGATGAGACTGTGATATGAAGAACGTTATCAATCCTGAAAAAGTTTCAGATTATTCTATGAGAGGTCTTTTAGGAGTTGTTTTTAGCTGCATGTGGTGTCAAAAATTTTTAAGTTTTATAAATAAACTTTAATTATGATTATTGATTATATTTCATCCGGGATCAGACTCATATTGTGTTCCACAGTGACTCTACTGGAGGGATTTCAGATGACTATTTTGGATTTTGCTTTTTGGGTTTATGTTGTTTTGCAAAATACATATGGTTCTCCAACAAATTCTAGCTCTGTCATCACTCATGTTTGAAGTTCAGGTGTTTAAAACACTTTGTGCTTCTCCTGAAGTGAGAGACAGCAGCTGTTTATTACAGTGCATACAGAAAAGGAGCCATGAACATGCATTTGGTTACTGTGGTTAAATTGTAACATCTACTGTCCTTGGATAAGGGTGGCTTTTTGGTAAAATGCAAAATTGATGAAAAAAATTTGTTTGAATACAAATCAAGATATTTTATAGTACTTTAAAAAATGGGTGTACCTATATTTAATATGCCACAATCTGTTACTATAGCAACAGTTGTACCAGTGACTGCAGCCTGGAAAGGGACTGCTTCATCAAGGACTAGTATTTTCCACCAGTTCAGCATTTCCTATACTTTTAGTAGTTTATTTGATGTCAGAGCTGCATTTCAAAACTTGGAAGGGATCAAGGTTTGAAGGGAGGTTAATTGTAGGCAGGGGTCAAGCACTGCATTAAGTATGAAGTGGTAACTTACCTTTCTTACAGGCAGGAAAATCAAGGTATCAGTTTAGTTTGGGGTCATTTTGGATATGTTGAGCCATCCTGGGTATGTCCACAGAGCTTAGAGAGGAGCCGTACAAAAACTAAGAGCACGACACGCAGCTGGATCCGCCTGCCTCCTGCCCAGACGTCTGTAGACAGCCTGTCAGATTTATATACAGGCTACCTACATATGTCTGATGCTATTCTAAGTTGCTTAGGGTTGTACTACAGGTGTTCTAAGTTCCTGGGATCTGTCATGCTTTCTGGAGGGGCTTTTCTCCTGTGCTGGAGCCCATCCTAAAAGTACTATCTGGTCATGTCCTTGTATGCCTCAGTTTCAGAGTGGGGAAGTTACCGGGAATCATGTCTTGTCCTCCTTGAAAACAGCATCCTAAATTCCAAGCAGGAGAACAGGGCCAGAGAGTTCTTGTTCCATTGGAGATGTCCTTACTCAAGGAATTAGGGATCAGTACCTACCTTCAATATCACGATGATCTTTTGAATAGTTGGTGGGATTTTTGTTCGTGTTGTGTGTTTGGCCCTATGACAAAATTCATGTCATAGCTGGGCTGTGGATGGGTGGCATTTCCTGTCACTAGTGTAAGTGAGTCAGGACCAAGACATGAACATTCAAAAGGAGCTCCAAGAATATCGTGTGCATTTGTTAAGGAAACATTTGTTCAATAGTTTATTTGAGTTATCAGACTGCAAATATGCTCAGTAAAATACATTTGCTGGATTAAATCAACACCAGAATGAGTAGAAAGCAGAAGATCAAACAGGAACTGGAAATAAAGGCTGAAATAACCAACCAGACACCAGAGGGAAATGCAGGATTTACATCACATTGACATACAAATGTGGGTAATAAAACCTCATCAGGTAAATTTCTACTGGGGTAATGATTTGATTAACTATCATTAATCAGGATCAAGATATAGAAATAGAGGAGACACAGCAGGTTCATCTGAAATTAAAATTTGTGAATTCAAAAGGAACACCCAGAGATGTACCCAAGGGACCCCCTATCATAGGAAATTTAATTAAAGCATCTGCAGAATATACATAAAAGGCTGAACAATCTGTCCATAGCAAACGCTTCCTTGAACTTTGTAGGCTGTGACTTCTTTTTGGCAGCCTAACCCATCCAGAAGCAGCTCCATGTTCCACACTGACACTTCTAAACTGCTGCTCCCTTGCACTCTCCAGCTGACTAACTGTGGCTGTTTTCTGTCTGGCAAGCAGCACGGGAGATGCTAATGCTCTCTTAGATTGTTTTTTAGATGGATGCTGGATTGCTCATAGGCTTTCTCCTGCAGGAATGCCTGCATGGTGCAGACCCATGCCCTGCTGGGTAGCACCATAGGTGGCAATATTAATAGGTTTGTTTTGTGGCTCATGTTGAGCATGCCAGGTTAAAGCAAATATTAAATTCTTCCTAAAAAACCTGCATGACAGTGTTCCTCTGTGGTTTCAGTGAGATTGGAAGTATCAGAAGATTTCCAACTTGCCAGCAACATCTCTGATGGGGAAGAGCTACAAAGCAGTTAAGACTTACTTTTTCAAATGTGATTTCCAATTCAGAATTAGTGCTTCGACTTCTATGTTTCAGTGTGAGGCCTTTTCAAGATGATGCAGTTTTTTGAGCTTTCTGGCTTTGATCATAACAGAACAGTGTTTCATAACACATTCAGGGAACAGTTTTTCTTTTAACTTTGGCTGAGATACTCACCTTTCTTTGCCACAGTCTCTTCACCAACAAGATCTCCTTGTTTCTGTGTTTAAAGACAGGGTCAAGGAGAAGAACTGCTGGAAGTGAAAAAGAATAGAGTGAGGGCCTACTTGAGAATTTTCAGCCTGTATGGGTCCCTGGGGCCAGATGCATCCTACACTATATTCTTGTATCTAAGTTAGGTTAAAGTCTGTATGGATGGACAACTACATGTGGTTTTAAAAACTAGATTCATGATGGGTTACAAGGGTAATGGTAATGGATCATACTCTGCCTGGTAGTGGGCAATGAGTGGAGTGCTGTAGTGATACTGCTGGGACCTACCCTGTTTGATGTCTTCATCAGTGACATGGAAGAGGCTTCACTGTTATCAAGTGTGCGGATAACACTAAACCAGGAGGAGCAGATGGTATACTCCAAGACAGAGCCACTGGAACAGAAACTCAAGGAATGGGCTGACCAGCATATTATTTTAGGTATACAAATGGGGCAAAGGAAAGTCCTGCAACTGGGAAAGAGTTTCCTTCCAGAAGGATTTTCCTCCTCAAGAAAGAACTCATTCTTCCCTTCAAGTTCTTCCCTTCCAACAGTGCAACAGTTGTGCTGTTGACAACAGTCCACACTGTAGCCTGACTGTCTGGGGAGCATCTCTGCAGAACAGGACCTGCAAGGTAGACAGCAAGCTGTACATGAGCCAGAGTGTGCCCTGGCAGCAAAGGAAGCCGTCAGCATCCTGCAGTAACAGGAGCAGTATGAACAGGAGCATAGACAACAGGTTGAGTCAAGCACTCATCCCCTTTTACTTGGCTCTAATTAAATCACATTAAGAACACGCTGTTGAGTTTTGGTTCCCCCAGCACAAAAAAAATATTAATCTGGAGTAATCTTGGAGAGCCAAGAAGGTTAGGACTTGGAGCATGTGTTCTGTAAGAAGATGCTGAGGGAACTGTGCTTGTCTAACATGGAGAAGGGAGGGTTGGGAGGGTTAATATGACATAGCAGCAGCTTTCTACTCCCTCCAAGCAGGTTACTGGCACTGCAGCCAGCTTGTGCATGATGCTAAGACAAGAAATAACTGACATAAAGTGAAACAAGGGCAGCTCTGACTTGACATAAGGAAAACAGTCAGGTAACCAACCAGGCTGCCCAAAGAGATTGTACAATCTCTAATCCTTGGATATTTTTAAATCTCAGGTGGATAAAGCCCTGAGCAACCTGGTTTGATCTCACAGTTGACACAGCTTTGAGAAAAAAGTTGGACTAGGGAGCTGAGATTCCTGTGAATTTCCTGAATTTCTGCCGATTTCCTGAATTATTCTAGAAAGATTCTGTAACAAATATTAGCTAAAATATAATAGCTTGTTCAGGTTTGTTCTCAATGCTTTCCTAAGAGAAGTCCTAGCCTAGAATATGCATCCTCTTGTCTCCATACAGCTGCACTCATCTCATTGTCCACAGTGTTTGCCAGAGGACCTACCATGCTCCATGCAGAGCCATTTAAGCTTTCTTTAAATATGGACAAGTAACACATTTGACATACTTCTGACATTTATTTATTTAAAATTCTTAGTGATTTGTGCTCAACTCCTTCTGTTACTGAAATCATGGCATATCTTTAGCTGTTGGAACAACAATAAATGTGTACTATTTGTGTAACAACTTGTGTGTGTCGACACATTTACAGTGGTTGGCAAAAGGTAATGCTGCTTATCTGAAGCTGAACTCAGATCTTGTTTGGCTTTCTTCAAGCAAGTTTAGTGGTAAGGAGATTCTAAAGTAAAAAAATGCATCTAGGTTTATCTCCCCTTTCCCTTCCATTATGATTTTAAATGGAAAAATGCCAATGATTTCAGTGAACATACAGTGTCAAAAAAAAAATCAGAAAACTGAAAGAAAAATCGTACTCTCAATGGTTTAATTTCAGCACTTCCCTGGATGAAGTGATCGGTGTTGAGGAAGCTGTTTAACTTGCCTGTGCCTCCATTTCTCTGTAAATAAGTTATCTAGAGAATGAATTATTTTATGGATGTTTGTGTGAACATTATCAATGCCATACTTTTGCTCTTGATGCACATGCAAAATGAGGCAGCCCAGCAAGGAGGAAGATGATGTCAAACCAAGGTTAGTTCAACAATGTCCATGTACACATTGAGAAGGCAAAATCTAGGGAAAATAAACTGTGGCCATAGCATGAGAAAATGCAAAATGAGAACTGATGTCCTCTGGTGGAACAGCCGTGGTCATATATGTTAAGGCAAACCCAGATCCTAGGAACAATAATTGAAGGGTTTGTTATTTCTCTCAGTCCAGTGTGTTTGGCTTCGTTTCAGATCATCATGTTAAATTCTGTCTCTGACCTGCATGGCTACATTGACAAGAGTCAGCTGACCCGGGAGCTGGGAGGAACCCTGGAGTACGGCCACAGCCAGTGGATCCATCACCGCACTGTGAGTGCTGCTGCTCTTGCACACCTGCACCAGAGCTCTCCAGGTGGCAAATGCAAAGCAGCCATTAAGCAGTAACCTTTCCGCTCCATTACAGCCTATGGATTCTGCTGGGGGCTCAGGGCAAGAGGAAATCCATGACTCAAACACAGAAAAGCAAATTCCCCAGAAGTTTGTCATAGAAGCAGTAATTGATCTCACTGTGTACCTGGCCCAGGGCCTAACAGTGTCCTGGTATTCTTACTCAGCAAGGCCTGTGGGCCTTTTAAATAATTGATGGGATTCATAGGCTTTCAGCTGAAGTTGAAAATAGGCTGTAGCATTTTGATGACTTTACAAAGGTCAGAAGTCTCACTTTAATGACTAATTAGGTCTATGTTTTTAAGAGAATAAAAACACTCAGGGCACTATATTTTATTTTTCATTTCTATGCTATACAAGCATGCACTCCAGCTGGGTCTTATTTTGGGTAACTGAGGAACAGTTGTTACTAGGAAGGCAGAAAGACTTGTTTATTCTATCGAGGAAACTTGTACAGGTTTGATTGTGTGTTCCCTTTTTGGGCTGTTAATGCATTTCAGTGTCTGCCTCAAAACAATGTAAACAGTTCATTATGGTGCCCAGTTTAGAGGACAGTTCCCAAAAAACACACTCCAAACTCAGGCACATGAGCAGACAAAATATTATCTCATTCTTTTTAAGCAAAAATGGGCTAAGCTGGGTCATGATCCTGGGAAAGTAATTAATCACAGAGATTTTATACAATGTTTGCACCTCTCTTTGTGGGTCTACTTGCAAGATTGGTATATTAGAGCCCACATCTAGTGTGAGCCTCAAAGTTTGGCAAAGTTCTGAGCAGCCCTGGGTCTGAATCTGTTGTTGCTGATGGGCAGGTTACACCTAACTCATAAAAAGAGCTTTTCTGAGGTAATTTAAGTCAAGTCACTTTTGTCACTTTCTTGCTATAGTTTTTTTGTGCTTTGCTGTCCTTATAAAATTAAATTTTAGTCTCCTTGAGAACTACCAAATATCTCAGGCTTCTAAATATGCAAACATGGAATCTGAATTTCATCTAACATTGATTTTCTACATTTCTAATTGTGTTGACTATAATGAGGTTAGGGTTGAGATGAGTCAACAGGCTTATGTCAAAAGTATGAAAAATATGTCCTTGAAGGAAGGGGGAGTGTGAAGAAATGAATCATCTGTAAAAGCTTTCAAACAGCAAAAGGTTCGAAAATATGGAGGGGGATAAAAAGAGGTACAAGAAAGGTTGTTTATTAATGACAAGGGTTTACATAAAGCAATAATACATAGTTTGGTAAAATATGCGGACAAAAATGAGCCAAGAATTTAGGGGAGTAGGGTTATGTAACCCCCAGAGATTTTGGCTAAATTTGTTGGAAAAAAAATTTACCAAGCACAGAGACTTGAAAACTAATCAACCCATAGATGTAATTTAGGTACATGAAACACTGTATTGTGTATCATATACACAGGAGAGAGTGGGGGGAAAGGCATGCTATTAAGTGAAACACTGACAAGTTCATGGTGCAGTCAGCCAAGGAATATCTGCTGGATAAGAGGTTGTCATCAGGGAAGTGTCAAATTCCATGGCACATCGAAACAATCTGACTTCCAGTCTTGCTGAGCCTTGTCCTTCATGTCCTTTGCTGCTTCTCGCAGTGTTCTCATATCTTGTCCTGCCAGTGCTTTTCTTCTGAAAAAGCTTTAAATTCTGGCCAAATGGCAGTGACACAGCAACCTCCTTGCATCATTCACTGTTTCTGTTCTCCTCTCTTGGCTGCCAGCAGCCTAAGGACTTTCTTGCCCACAGAGTGCATTTTTGGCTTTCAGTAAATGCCCTTTGGTCATGGATGGCCATGTCTGTGTTGCAGTCAGAAGTGTGATATTTCAGCCAACTCTAATCCAGTGGTTTCAGTGCTGGGAACAGCAGGATACAGCTGCCGAGCACTAAGATGGTGCATATGTGGGTCTGTACTGCTTGTGTTTAAAGCAGACATGAATTTATGGGGAAAAAGGGAAGAGGGCTGTAAACTCTGCTAGCATTGCTTCATGGGGGGCATGTTTGAGATCACAAATGTGGGCTAATTTCTCTCTACACCTTTTGAATGATGATCTACCTCCAGTTTGTTTTTCACTGAGCACACAGCATAATTTCATTTGTCAGGGCTGCAAACAATAAATTCCCATCATTGCTGGGGAAAGGAATGCAATGTGCAACAACTACATAATGTTTGATTGAGTGTAAGAGCATCCCTAGTTCTTGTTGACTGACTCAAACCTCCGGGGGGTTAGATCAAAAAATACAAAGAATAAAGAGCTATACAGAACAACACAGTCACCCCCAAATTTGGGCATGATCATGAAAAAACATCCCATGCAGTAACTTGCTACTGGATATAAAGGTTTTAATCACATGTCACAGGTCTGACGTTATATTCTGCTCTGAGAAGGTGGCACTGTTTTTTTTTAGCCTTCCTCATTTCCCCATTCTTCATTAAAACAACAGATTTCTGACAAATATTGTGTTGGTGTACCCAAGTGATAAAGAAACAGCAATAGTCCAATGAATTTATGCATTTTAACTATATTTGTAGTTACTTGTTCTTGTATTTGTGTACTGGCATGGACAGATGGGAGGAAATTACTAGAATGCATTTCGTACAGAGAGGCAAGATGGAGATGCACATATTCAGAAGTCAGGGGAAGACAGATTACTGCTGAGTGAACAATGGCTGTATAAATATAAAGGCTTTGCCCTATATATTTTAGTAGTGTTCTCAACTTAAATAAAGCCCTAATTAAAATTTTAAATGCAGCAGAATTTCGCAGCAAAATGGGCAGAGGATCTGAAGTTCCAGGCCTGGCTTTGAAGCTGATGTCCTTTGTGGTTTCATTATGTTTGCTGAGCTCTGGGAGTTCCCCGTTGGCCCAGAGAGGTGACAATATGTGTGGACCTGTGAAAAGGTCATTTGTGACACATGGTTTAATTTGTAACTTTTAGCACATCCACCCAAAAAAAGGCAACGTGACCAGCTTTACAGGCATGTAATACTTGCAGCAGTGTGATTGAAGCACAAAGTACTGTTAAAGAGCTAAGGGTAAATAAACCATCTGTGACTTTATGCTTTTGCTTTTCTAGGCTATTGAAAACTTTGCAATGACAGTAAAAACAACAGCACAGATGCTACAGACCTTTGGAACAGATTTAGCAGAGACTGAACTTCCCAACGACGTGCAGTGCACAGAGGAGCTTCTCTCCTCACACACCGACCACCACAGCAAGCTGAAGGTGATTGTTACCCCATGATGGCTCCAGCAGTGTAATAAATGAGTTCTGGTCTAACAAAATTTTCTGCCATCACTTGGCAGTCCATTGTCTGGAAACCACTGAGGAGGGCAGACACCTGGGTTCAGGAGGTCAATTCGATTCACCTGTGGAAAAGGACATTTTACAGCTTCAAGAATGATAGAATGGGGAAGTGCCACGTCCACTGTGTGAGAGGGAGTAATGGGATCACATCAGGAGTAGTGTTCATCAGAAAGGATGGACTTGCATTGGAGCAGAAACAGAGAACATCTGTGAGGATAGTCAGGAATAGACAGAATGATCTAACTAGATGATGACTGTTGTTTTGTTTAAAAAAAGTTGGGGCTAGTTTAGCTTTGCAGAGTAAGGATCAGAAGTAAATATTACTGCTTTCAACAAATGCCTTAGGTTAAACACAAGGTTAAAAAATACTACTTAAGCTGTATTAACACAAGAACAATTTATATGGAAGAAGTGTGCAGTGATGTGGGGATTCGTCATCTGACAAGCTAATGTTTGAGCCTCATTGTCTTTTTTATTGCTCATCTTTCATGCTGGGAAGACACTTCTGTGAATGACTTTTTATAGCTAACATACTATGGCTCAGCATGGCATGATGTTGTTTGAGGAAATTCCATTAAGAAGTGCAGTGTCTCAGCCCAGTCTTTCAGCTCACAATCTACAGTATACATTCAATTTCTGGTAGAATAATTTATTCTGCAAGTGACCTGGCCAGATACACAATCTGCTTAGAAATTACTCCACTCCTTTTCTCAGAAACAGATCTACTATTCAAAGTTAAAAGCTTTAGGTCTCTGCATTTGCTAGAAAAACCTATCACCTTTGGTAAGCATTTATATTTTGTTTCAAGTATTTTGTACCTATGAAAGGAGGATTCCTTTATCATTACACTATTGTCATCTAGGAGATGTGAATGTTGTTAGAAGATCATACAGTTTGGTTTCTGGCTTGTTTTTCCCCTCAGGATGAGCTGAAGCTAGCAGTGAAGCAGGGGGCCACCTTACTGACATGCATCCGGGAGCCAGTCACCCGAAGTGCCAACAGCAAACTCAGTCCAGATGAACTGGAAAATGTGGCCACAGTGGAAAGGTCAGTGGAGCTAGATTACCTTGTGCAACTTGCTAATTTCTTCTTAGGAGATGGAAATGTAATTTAAACAATTTAAATATGCAGGTTGTAAATTACCACTGGTGCACCTAGTCAGGATTTATTGGACAGGTAAGTCAGAGAGGGGAATGGCTTAGAGGAGGTTACTTGATTCAACTGTCAAGGCAAGTTCAAACAAGTCCTGCATTTCTTGGTAATTTTTGGTCAGACCACTTAACTACCTGGCTGAAGATTTCACTTATTTTCTCCATAACATGTATGACTTCCAAACTTCTGTTCCTGGTTAGAAATGGCACCTGAATCTCTGTGAGATGAGCAGGTGGTTTGCTTGTGGGTGTCTGTGGAAATACTGGGGGAGGAAGAGATGAAGATGATACCTGAAACATCCTGTGTGTCACAGCTGCAGAGACACACAGAGAGACCCCCCTTTTCCTTTCTACAATGCTAGTTATTACCATAAAGCTTTTAGTCACCATGTGGAAGTTTCAGCTGTGCCATGTGACACAGTGCAAAGAGAAATGTCATGCTAGGGTTTCACCGTGTCTGCATTCACTGGGAACAAAGGTGCTAAAAGTAAAGCTGAGCTGATATTTTTCACTGAATGCTTTAAAATCCTTTGAACAGTCATCCCACAGGAATTTGTGAATTCATCTTGAATTCAATGACTAGCTTTGATTACAAAAAAGTTTTCCAGGGACAGAGTGAAAACAGAAAATTGTTTTTGAGAAGAACAGAAGGGGGCTATTGGCATTTGCCCCAATAACTTGATTGTTTCAGCACTCACTGATCCCTTATCTGCCCAAAGAATGTCCATCTATTGAAATACAAGATATTCAGAGAACACTTCCTTTTTCTTTTTTCTACTTGTTTAAAACTGCTCTACTTTGTAATTAGTGGATCATTGAGAAACTGTGAGGATGACTCATTAGCCTGGTGTCAGATATTTTAGTGAAGATATGACACCTTGAGATTAATGTCTTCGCAAATAAATGTTTCGTCATTTTCACAAAGTAAACAATGTCCATGGGAGTCATTATGAGCCTCTAATCTATTGTTTTTAATGGAGTGGGAAAAATGATTCAGCCCTTGCCTGTTTCTGATAGGTGAAGAAAATTAACAAGTTGTAGAGTTCTGCCTTAATCATTCCATAAAATAATAATTCCATCATATTCAATCTGCATCACCTGGGGATGAATTATCTTTGAAGCATTGGGTGGAAACGAGGGAGTGACAGCTGCCCTTGGCTGCCAGCACATGGAACAGCTCCAAGTCCCTCTTGCACATCAGGAGGCAGGACTGTACCTGCCACAGTAGATCCATGGAGTTGTCACTCATCTGTCACATTCCTGCCTGTCCTACTGCAAATTTCATTCTCTTTTGCTTAAGGGAGAGTTGACACAGAGCCCTCTTACCTAAGTATAGGGCTCCCCACCATCTCCCTGTTCTGCTTTCTGCCATCAATTACTGTAACTTTAAAGAAGTGAACTACAGGAAATAAATACATTCTGTTCATTATAATTTCTTATCAGGTTGCTGGCTCAGCTGGATGAAACAGAAAAGGCTTTTGATCAATTTTGGACCAAGCATCATCTAAAACTAGAACAGTGCCTGCAGCTTCGACACTTTGAACATGATTTTAGAGAGGTATGTCTTTGTTCATGCTGTCTAGCCTTCTCTGGTAAATAAGGTCAAATTCTACCCATACTTAGAGTATACTAGCAGTCAAAAAAGGAGGTTGGGAGAGAAGACCTTAATTGTGAAATAGGAAATGAATATTCAAAAATTAGTCTTGACAGCTTTCAGATGTCTTATAGCACTTGAATAAGGTGCAGTGAAGAAAGTGCCAGATTGTGAGGCCAAAATGTGGAACACCTATAAGTAAATTTATCTCGATAAATAATTTTGCATTTAGGTGTGAAGTTATCAAACATAGATTCTTCTGTGATGGTAAGTTGCCAATCCCACCAGAGTCAAGGGAATACAATTCAGAAAGCCCAACTGTCAGCCCAGAGACTGGAATAATACAGATTCTGGAATAATATAAACTCTGGAGTTACAGGTTGTCAAAACTTTATGGGCCTAATTAGTGAGAAGCAGGGAAATTCTTTGAAGAATAGCTGATTTATTCCTTGGCTTTTCCATTTTGGAACAAACTGAAGACTAAACTTGAGATGCAGACTCTTCTCAGAGATGCAGGTGACTGTTTGTTGTAGTTTTTATCAGTATCTTGTGATGGGGTTTGACGCAGTTCGTCACACACACACAAACACACAGTCACACTTTGATCAGAAGGCATGAACTAAGAGCTCCCTTTTTTTAAAAGTTTGACTCCATTATATAGTATTTCTACAAAGGCCAGGGAATGGGGGAGAAGGTTGACACCTCTCCCCATCCCATTGGTCAAGACAACTGTCCATCAGCTGTCCATATGTCTAAGAACAGGAATGAAAACTTTTCTTGAACTACAATAACATTGGCTGTGTTTACAGACCAGAGCGTGAGAAAGAACCCAAACCACGAAACTGTGAAACAGAAGAGAAGGCTGAAAAAATCAGGGCGACAGGGGTTCTGTGTGAGTTTATTTTGTTTCGGTTTTATGTTTTTTTGTTGTTCTTGTTTTTTAGGTAAAACTCACATTGGATAACCTCATGGAAACACAAGCAGGTTTTGCTGACATTGGAGACAGTGTGACTCGAGTTGAGAACCTCCTAAAGGAGCAGAAACATCTGGAAGAGAAAGGACAGGTTTGAACTCAATTTAGTATTCTAGCTGCTATAGAGATGGTATTCTAGGCACTTCTTTTGATTTGTGTCTTTTTTTTGTCCAGATTTACTCTCTTCTCATAAGTCATTACTAAAAATTGCAAAACACAGATCCTGATTTCCAGAAGCCAGGGTTGTTCGGACCCGGTAGTCCCATTTCATTACTTGGAAAGATAGGGAAAAAAGTAGGGAAAAACCTTGTCTAATGAATGTCCCCAGTATGTGAGAAAGAAGAAGTGGACTCCATAACCTCCAAACCTGTTCCAGTGTTTGGTCACCCTCATAACAAAAAAAGTGCTTTCTGATTTTCAGATGGAACCTCGTGAGTTTCAATGTATTCAATGACATTGAAGTTGGCCTTCAATGTAAATACAAAGTAAGACATGTCAGCTATATTAATATTCCAAACCTTTACTCCAAGGCTACAACAGGGGTTACAGAGATGGATTGTTCTTATTACGCATGTCATTCGAACTTTGGCTTTTTCTCATTAATTTCACAGGAACCTTTGGAGAAGGCCCAGTCTCTAGCTCTCCATGGAGAACAGCTCATCCAAAACAACCATTATGCAGTTGACTCCATTAGACCAAAGTGTGTTGAACTCAGGCGGATTTGTGATGACTTTACCAATGAGACCAAGAAAAAGTATGATATTTTGGGGAAGTCTCTTGAGCTGCATAAGCAGTTAGATAAGGTAAGTGAACCTTCTCAGATAACAACTCTGGCAAGGTTCTACTAAAAATGAAGGACTTTATAAGATCAGGTAATTATGATGAAGATAAAAAATTGTGTTTGGTTTTTCTCCATTTCATTCAGTAAGTGCTAGTATAAATATTGGCGCTTTGCATTAGTTCAACAAGTTCAGTTCTGCATATGCAGATGGGGTGACTTGTGAGCAGGAAATGCTGCATGCTATGAGTAACATTGATCCCCTTTAATGACATGTTAGGGCAAATCTGTTTTCCGTAGAGTAAAAGCAACACCTGACAACTTAGACTGCCAGTGATAAGTCCTTCTTCCTCCACTTTTCTTTAAAGGCAAGCCAATGGTGCGAAGCTGGAATCTACCTCTTAGCTTCCCAAGCTGTGGACAAGTGCCAGTCACAAGAGGGAGCTGAAACTGCACTCGTAGAAATTGAGAAGTTCTTGGTAACCGCTAAGGAACACCAGCTCTCCAACCCGAAGGAGTTCTACAATCAGTTTGACATGATCCTCACCCCTGAAATAAAGGTAAAACCCCTCAGATGTGCATGTGCTCACTTAGAAGTTAAAAATTTCCGATTGCTTTGTCCATGAGAGTGTAGTGGGCTATATATTTGAGTCTGCTAAAATATTCCTCTTTCCTTACTCCAAAAGGGCACAGAGGTCAGTATTTGTAGCAGTAAGTTTTACTCATAACAGTAGTAATGCAACAGGTCATTTTCTTCAGAGCAGTGCTAGAAGCACTGCTTGAGTCACCACGTCTTGGTCAGTGAAACTGTGATCTGGACAGAATGCATGGACTGGGCTGCAAAGAACTGCAGCACAGTGTGATCTCCAGCTCTAGTCTGAGTCTGGTAATACAAGTCCTTTATTCACTCCCTCAGATCAGCACTGACAACCATTTGTTGTATGCCTTTTCTTTGTCAAGGCCAATGCCCAAAGAATTGTACAAAAACTTGAAGATGTACAAGAAATGTTTGACAAGAGGCAAGTAAGTCTGAAGAAGCTGGCAGCCAAACAGACCCGGCCAGTACAACCTGTTGCTCCACATCCTGAATCTTCCCCAAAGCGAGCATCACCAAAGATTACCAGACCAGCAGCAGTAGGTAGGCCATGAGCAGCTGCTCTCAGACTCACACCAATGTTTTGTCCACATGGTCGTGTTTGATTTTTGTTACCAGAATGAACACTTGAATTCGATGTCGGTGTTGCCATGTCAGCCTTGTAGGTCCAGCTAGTAAAAATGAATATGAAATATCTCTCACTGCAAACATACAAACACGGGTGAATCAAAAAACCTGCCAGGTTTCTCTTCCTAGGTCTGCTCAACAGAGTACATTTCTAGACTGTGTCTCAGTGTGTCTTGAATTGCTATTTCTCAAATACCCAAGCCAGGGTAGTCAATGCAAGCCTGCAATGTAAGCATGAGAGCCTCTTTTACATTGCAGATAGTGTAATGTGAGTATTTGGCTTTCAAGTGTCATAATTCCTTAAGTTTCAATCAGATACTTGCAAAATTAAGTTTTCATTAGTGAGTGACACTGACTCATTTGTGGAATTTTTGGTTTTTCCTCTCTGCCTAGATGTTAGTTCACTTTCTACCTTGTACTCCTGCTAACCATAGAACTTGAGCATTGCTTCTGTTTGGAAATTACTGAAAGTTCCTGATTTGAAATGAGAATGTGCATTTAACCAAGAGAGCTGTTTTCTGCAAAGGAACATGGGTGAAGCTAATTTGAAACAGTGCAGTTTATCCTGCAGAGCAGCCACCCTGTGCTTGGTAGCAGGAAGGGGTTGTCCCTTTGGAACCTTTAGGGCTGTTCAAAAGGGAAACCTTTAGCAAAAAGCGTTTAAAAAAACCCTCTAATTTGTGTGAAGAGCATTCAGTAAACTGCTTTTCTCAACGGGAAGATGGCCAGTAGCCTGACCATTTTGCTTTCTAGGCATACCAGCAGAAAGTCACACCAATGTCCCTGTTCTCCTCTGCTCCTCAACACTCATCCTTTCTTCCAAAGGAGAATCATCTTCTTCCCATTCCCATGCTGGTTTGACATCTGTACATTTTTCCCCCAAACCATGCTAGCTGTGTTTTTTATGGACAGTTTCTACCTCAAGTTTCAGGTTCTCTTTTGGTTTAAGGCAAGCTGAGAACACAATGCCTGAGAAGAGGTCATGCTGAGCCACACACGCATCATCCAGCACTGTGCTCCCCTCTTGCACTGGGGTGGGCAGTCAGTTTGCTGGAGTTGTGATTTGCCTTGAACACTAAATAAACAGACTGAAAAACTGTAGTAGGTCTTTTTCCATTGCATGAGTTAGAAAAATGCAGGGAGCTCAGGAGATCACACAGTGCTGTCATCTGCTCCAAGCAGCACTAACGCCAGAGTTCATCAGATTGCTCACTGCATGGCCACTAGTGCTGAAGGAAAAAGGAAGTTGCAGAAAATGGGGTTATGGGGTCAGTAGGTCAGAGCCAGTTATTTCCTGTCAGTGGCAGCACAGTTTTAGGATGGCTTTCACCTACTGTGAAACCGCATCTTCAGGCTAAAAGCTAATCTTGCTGTTCTGTTTATGCATGCAGTCTCTTGAACTGTTTCTTGAACTTCTTGTCATTTTAGGACATTTGCAGATTTTTAAATTAAATTGCTGACATAGGTGGAACCTTATAGAACAGTCATTAGTTTATGACAGTGCTCTAAGTGTTGATTCTTGTTCATACAGAACATCCACATACTATCAGCTTTTTCACAGAAAGTCATGAGATGCTCCCTTGCTCTGTGCCTTGAATTGCAGTTCATGGTTATACAACCCAATACAGGATAACTGTGTGACAAGGCTTAGCCTTCAATGTCCTGTTGCAAAATAATAGGTAGGTGAAATCTATTAAAATGCTACTCTGGTTGTGAGGAGGTGTGAAGTGCAACCCAGTCCTGTTGAGACATTGATGAGCAGACCCTGCCATTTCATTCAGATTCTTGAAGGTGACTGACTGAGAGTACCTCTGTACGAAGAAACAGAAGTGCCTGAGTATCTACAGCTCATCCAGGGACTCACAGTCAGTGACTTTAACAGCCATGAATAGTACATGTATATTCCCATATTCTTTATGAATCATTTTGGTGTTATCTTGTTGTCTGCTACAAAGAATCATACTTACAAATTCCTGAGCACCCTTTCCCTCATAATGCCAAAGTACTTGGCAAGTACTGGTCAGTGTTTTAACCTCTTTTTTATAGAAAGAAAACTGAAGCACAGATAAACCAAGGAATTCACCAAGGTGTTTCACAGTCTGACTCTGAAACGTGTCTGAGAATAGAAACAGGAACATTGAATCTTATTCCAAGCCTGAAAATGAGGCTGTGAAATTCTGCTTTTCTTGAAGCTACCTTCTTTCGGACTTACCTCTGTGTCCTTTCTTCACATTCATGGCATCAATGCACTATCAGCGTTTACTTTTGGGGACAATTTATTGACCAACATCTTGGAAACCTGAGAGAGGCTTAGAGCACCTTCTCGAAACAGGTTTTGTAACTCATTTGTCATTTGTTACCCAGGACATACCTGAGTATTTTGAAAAGCTTGCAAAATAGAATATGATAACAGGAAAATACCATGTTCCTAGACTGTGTAAATACAAAGGCAAGAAAAGGCAATAAAATGTGGGAAGCAGAAATAGAAGACCAGAAAGAAAGGCTTTTGTCCCCAGGCAGCAGAGTAACAATACCATGGCAGCCCTGGGGTGGTTGGTCTGTGAAAGGAAAAGAAGTTACATCTGTTCCAGAATAGATTTTGTTTTGTTCTTCCTTGCTGACTATCCATTTTCCTAACAGGGAACAGTAGGGAAAATTCAGTCCAATTCAGGGTGCTGATGGAAAAATCTTCACAGATATGAATGCTCAGACATTAAATTCTCCATTATTCTAACTGTCAGACTCTCCATTTTACATGGATGATCCAGAAAGGCAGCTCAGAGTGACTCTCCTTCAGTCAACACTTTTCTAAGGGTCTGGAAACTCTGAAGAAAAATTTTAGCTTAATCCCAACTTTACTCGATGCTTCTGGTTTCAGGAGTGAACTTCTGTATTTTGCAGGGACGGGCTTGTTTCAAGACTGAAGTACTAGTTCTGGAAGTTACTGTGATGCTGAAAAGTCTGTGCCAGCTGTATTTGGTGCATATTTTAGCTGTGAGAACTTGATTAAATATTATTCACAGATCAAGCCTGAAGAGGCAGAAAACTCTATTGATCTCTTTATAATAAGAGCCTTGAAAATATTTAAGTAGCACATATGACACCTTGTTTTAAGGAGAACTCTGTTTTCTCCCCATGGAAGCTGCTTGAATACTGCTAATGGCTAAATTTGTCCCTGTGTCTGTTGGGAGGAAAGAAGTGGCACTTGATAGCAAAATATTTTTGCTCTGATTCTCTTCTGAGGGCATAATTTTTGATGATTTGACTACATATTTGTTCTCTACATTTCTGTGCAGAACTCTTTAGGATGGAGTGGATTGGAATAGATCCACAGAGTCAAACCACACAGTCTGTCAGGCACAATGAGATGACCTACGGAACTGTAAAGGATAATACAAACTGTTAGAAATTACTGCAGTTAGCATTTATCGATTTTAATTTGCTTGTAATTCTCCCAAACTCTTACTCTTTGAAATGAAACTTTCCCAAAGGTTATTTCCTTCAGCCTCACAGGTTCTCGGAAAATTTCAGTAAAAGATGCTTTGGCCATCTCAGTGACCATGGTTAGGAAAAATGTCTTGTTATCATTACCTTTCTGGCAACAATTGGAACATGGCAGCCCAAAGTGCTATGAAACATTCACCTAGAGAGTTCTTTGTGTGCAACATGAATGTGAAATACAGGAGCAGAGATGTCAAAATTCTGTGAGCTTGTTAAACAAATAACATGTTTAACAGCACATTGCACATACAAAATCCATGACTCACCATACAAGCATCTTAGAAGGCCAACTTGGAACACAAGATTCATAAGAAGGGGGGACACAGCTGGAGCCTTTTCAGTTCTTTAAATAATAAAATTTAAGCTGGTTCCATCTCAGTTAAATGTATACAACTGCTCATTGGATCCAGTTCAGCATTCCTCACAGTCACTAGTGCATAACACTCGCTAACTAATAACATCTGGACAGAGGATAAAGGAAGAATTTCTTGCAAGAGTTTGGGGATGTGTGCAGGGAAAGTGAGGCTTCGGAGAGATTAGGAGATGGTGCATGTGACTTTCATGAATGGTTTGAAAAACCACTAGTTTCTGTGGTTCAGTATATTTCTGTAAATGAAATTGAAAACAGGAAAAGATACTTTCAGTTTTGTGGCTGGGGGACTGCTATTACACTTGGGCCAGTCTGAGGAAACCAAGTAGTGTCTCCTTGTAGAAGAATATTCCACATCCGGGAACCTTGCTCTGTGTTTCTTTTATTAGCAGATTTTCAGGGGGCTTGACAGAAATTTTGTTAGGGCGAAGAAGTCTATATTGCCTAAGAATGGCAAAGTCTTTCTGCCCTAAGCCATTAAGTGACAGACCATAGCTGCTCTGGTGTTTCTTTAGTTGCCTAAACATTCTGTTTTGTCATCACCTGCATTCAAAACAGCAACTAGCTGCTGATTATCTTCAAAATCATGTTCCTGTTGGACAGCATGAGCAGCAAGCCCCAATAAAGTTCAGCAGACTAGTTGTTTCCATGCTTGTTCTTGCCAAAGGAATTTGATTCTGCTGTAGGGGATTAGTGAGAATGCACAAACCCATACAGAAAACAGATGAGAAAACATGTGATGGGGTAGTTCCCCCCAAACCTGAGCATAAATGGTTTTTACTTGAGGGGGGCTTGGAATATTTTACACGTGCAGAGTAGATATTGTAACCCTTGACTATGGCCTGTGTCTCCTGCCAGCTAATGAGTTACCCTTATTCTAGCAGGAGCTAATTTAGGGCCACTTACCCAGGCAAACGAATCCAGCTGTCTCTGAGCACCTGGGAGCTGCCCACAGTTCTGTCTGTCCCTCAGCGGGAACTGTGGCACCCCCTGTAAGAGATCAGCACCTGAGGGGTGGCGCCTGCGTCCTGCCACGCAGGAGCAGGGGGTGAAACCACAGCCTTTCCTTACAAGCAGCACAGCAAGTTTTCCCCAGTGGATTTATTTCAGTCTTAGAGGGGTGGAGAGACTGCAAAGCAAAACAGAGCACATGAGTCTCTGTTATTTTCTAGCAGCTTTAGGAACAGTACATCCCACTTCACCATTTGCTGTAGGCTAAACAATGCAACAGTGATTCCATTCTTGTCATGCAAGTTGTTCATAAAACAGCAGTAAGCATTACTAAAGCCCCATTGGAAAAGTGTAGTGGTGCTCCAGGTGAATGAAAGTGACAGACCCAAACTCTGCTTTACAATGCCCTTTGACAATATTTGCTTTAAAATCAGCATCAAGCAATTTAAAATATTAATGAATTCAAAATTAAATCATCATTTTGTATCATCCAGGCAAGTACTGTGAAACAAAAGGATGAAAACAACATGTAAACATCTCTAATTTTCCTTTGTTCCTGTGTCTTTATTCTTTCAGCAACAGCAGCTCAACACTATAATTTTCAGCTTCTTCAGCAAGACAGTACTGTACTGACCTTGAAACAGCCAACTGTACTGAATTTTATAAGGGAGTTTCCCTTATATTTGTAGTTCCACAGTAATTACTGCAATAATAATTGACAGGTATTTGGGCTGTTTCTTTCTGTACTGCTCCAGAAACTACTTAAATGCAGTGACATGTAGCAGTCTCTGACTCTCAGCCAGTCAAGAACTGAAATATTCTCCAAAGCCATAACCAAAGCAGCTTGTTTCCTGTTTTTAGTTTGTTTCTGGGTCAAATTGGAAAGGGAAGTTCGTTGTGTCAATATGAATCAAATCAGTTGAATTTGACTGCTTTCTTATCTTGCACCTGTCTCCTTTTCTGAAATGTGTCACACTAAAGAAGCCAAGACTCAGACTGTGAATTGATCTGAGTAATTTGTTGCTGGATCAAGGAGTACCTGCAGTTTGGCTTCTTGCCAATGTGTCATCTCTCATTTAAACTGCCCTGTGCTCTTTCCTGGATCACCTGGAGCTGTCTGAGCTTGTAAGTTGTGATCCATACATCAAAGTTGTAACTGATTTCCACTTTTTCTGCTGATTGCTTTCAGCAAGGGTTTTCATGCCAGTATCAACCATTCCTTCAAGCTACAAAATTTTCTGATTAATGAATAAACTGAACAACTTGGTATTGCTGACTATTCTAAGTGAAAGTTCTCATGTTTTCTGAAGTTATTTCCATTGTTTCCGTTTATTTCCATGACATATCCATCAAAATTGTGAATTAGGTTGTAGAGCAATCCAATGGCCTGAACTCAGATTTAGAGAGGGCAATTAGACCCTGGCAGCATATCAAGGGTATTCAGGTGTAAGATTATGAAACAATGTCTTGGTGGCCAAGTCTTAGATCTGTTTTCTTTATGTGGATTTTTCAAGATATAAATATTATATAGTTGGGAGAAGCTCCAGGAGATAATAGTTCTTAGTGTAATAGGTCTGATCTCAGCCATTTTGTCATGGTCATGGTAGGTGAGACTTTCTGGCTAAATAGAATCTCCAGGGGGCATCAGTACAGAAAAGGGTGAATTTGCTGATGCTCACAGATACTTTACTCAGAGATTCATGGGAAAACATATGAAAAGACCCATTTGAAAACTTACCAAATATTCTAGTTTTGCCAACAGTAGCAGTCACCCTTCCTGCACATTAGAAAGACATGAAGTTTGACGGTCAGGATCAACAGCTTCCATGTGCTGCATCTTGCATCTTTTTTGTTCCCTTGGTTCCAAAATGTCAGTACACCACTTTCTGGGTGAAATAAAAATACCTTTGAGGGAACAAATATAACTTCAGGGAAAGCTTGCTTGGGAATGGGAAAAGGGTATTTCTTGAAAGTAGTGCTCAAAATCAAAACAATTCTCCTATTGTATAGTCTGAAAGAGTGATGGAAGAGCCAAAAACAGATATTTGCATTTCATCTCAGTCCTGGGAACCACAAAAATTCTCTACCAGTTGGTTATAGCTGTGGGTAACTGCGAGATTTCACTGTTCCATTGAGGAAACTTTCTCGTATGGAGTCATTGTGAGGAGGTAACAGGCATGAAATGGGCATTGCCAAGTCCTTATGTCATTCCTTATGTCATTTATCCTTCTTGGATAAATCCAAGAAGATTTGGGGAAGAGTTGGAGAGAGGCTGCTTTAATAAATTCTCTTCCCAGCCATGTGATAAGGCTGTTGAAATGACACAGGGTAGAAGAAATATCAGCTTCCATTATTATTGTCTGTGAGACTGATATGTTGTCTTTTCAACTGAATATAATTAGGGGTGCTTTTATGTGCATCTTTTTGCCTGTTTAAAAACTACTTTAAAATAAGAATATAATGACAAAGGCATTTTAAACTTTGTTAAGGTATTCCTTTAAAAAACTATTCAGACCTCTCCTACATGAAACCTTTGATACTACGTCCTCCTCATTCAAAGATGTCTGCATCTTTTTTACTGTATCCTTCGGCTTCCCCCAAAGAACAAAAAGTTAATGACTATCAAGACTCTTAACACTTCAAAACATAAAACTTGGTGAAACCCTCTTAAACAAAATGTTGCCAGATGCATTTGAAAATACCAGCTTTTATTCTTAGAAAAAGTGCTTGTTCAATTAGAAAGTTTTGCCAGAATAAAAAAGAAAAGGACTCAACCTCAATTTTGTTCTTTGTTGCCTGGCCCAGATTCTTTCAGCATTTCATCTGGCTTTCATACATGTTTTCACCCATGACATGAATGGCTGCCTATATCAATTCAGCAACAAAGAAAAGGGAGAGTGCTGTTAGCCTTGTACTTGCATGTGCTGTGAACTCATTACCAATCTAAAACAAAGATAAAGCTGTAACAGATACTATTTTCTACTCAAGCCAAATGTATGATTTCCTTTCTCATAGTTCATTCTAACCCTTTGCTATGGACAGCAGGCTCAGCACAGGTGGGTTTGTTGTTAAGGGTGACTGTCCAGCAGCCTCAGACACCTCAGGGTCAGCTGGGGCTTTCAGAGCCTGCAAGGGCCACCAAACCTGACAGAACAGGGCATATGCTGAAACAATAACCCCAGATTCTGTCCTTACACACCTGTCATTGTGCCTTGCTGAACTCCTGTGATTACTCTTTTGAGAGTTGTTCATGAAACCTAACAGGGAACAATCCTTTAATCCAACATCAGTCAGCAAACCATTACCAGAAACAAAGTTTCCTGGGAACCCACACAAACAACACCATTCAAGTGACAATTACCCAAGTTGGTACAGCTGGCTAACATTTGCCTGTGCTGTCCTAGAGATGGTTTTAGCACGTTTTTTAGTGTTACTTTCTTTTTTACTCTTTCAGCCACCAACAGGAGGTCTACAGAAATTTCCTGCCCTCCAAAGACTGTTTCTGAAGTAGAGTTATCAAAAAAGAAAAGTATAAAGAAGACAAAAGGTGGAATTAAGGTAGGACTACCTGTAATTTGGGGACATCCCATATTGTGAGAGAACTCAAAACCACATAAATATAGATTTACATACCTATACTTGGAATTTAAAAAGAATTGGAGCATTTCAAAGTTAACTCTATGATAAGGACAAGCTATTTTAACCCAGCTTGTCTGTTATCTACACCCCTGACTTGCTCATACATTTCATATTTATTCCTCTAAAGTGGAAAGCAAAAATTAAATGCAGTCCATTTTCTGAAATGGCCAGCACAGCCCACAACTTCAACAATAAGCACAGAATAAAACACAGTTATCAGCAGGAACATGCAGGTGGTCTCCCCTTTGCCTAAACTCACAGAAAGTGACTTCAGAATTAGTTTTACTCTCATCAGTAATGCAGATAATCAGTTGCATTCCTCCCATGTAGTTAGTTAGGTGTATGCAGCGATGTGGTATAGGCTTTATAAAACACCCATTCATTAATTTTTAAATTCACTTCCCAAGACTACACTGCAAATTATGCCCCCCTCCCTTTCCTCCCATTATTCCTGATAATAGTTCAGATGAGGTCAGTTCATTACTGGATCCCAGCATTATCACCAACCAGCTAAATAATTTAGCAATATAGAATGAAAGAATCAGCCCTTAAAAATGAAAGTGCTCAGGAACTTGGATTCTGCTGGGATTTAGATAATGGCTTGGATTAACAGCAAACTCATCAGATGGGTTGTTTAACTGAATTTGAAGAGATTGGCTTTTGAGTAAGTGCAAGTAGTGCTTGGTGCTCTTAAAGCTGCAGGCAAAAGGAGGAAAAGCCTGCTTAAAACTTGCCTGGAGAGCACTTGAAATGATCCAACTCTGCAAGACTGGACAAAGGAGTGAGTGTTTATCAAAGCAAACACTGGAGCTGTGCAAAAGCTGTTTCAGCCTGGGTGTGGGCTCTGCACAGGTACCTGTGCTCAGCACTGCCTCACCCAACACTGCTGCTGGGACACAGACACTTCTCAGAGGCACATGGAGGATTCCCAGATTTCTCCACAGGGCATTCTACAAAGAACTCTGAAAATGTGAAGTTTTTGGGTTGGCTTCAGACAGGAAATGAAAAAATAGTATTCCAGAGTCTAAGGAACAGATTATTATGCCCGTAATTATCTACACAAGGAGATAATTCACCTTCTGTGGTGGAAGAATATAATGACTTTGCCTGGAGTAAGGAATGCCTCCATGCCAACACTGAGCAAGAATGGAGAATATAAATAGGAGATATTTCTGCACATGTAGAATTCAATTACTTGAACTTGTCTAATGACTTTCTAGGTTAGGTAGGATCTGGTTTTTATTCTTTCAAAGAGTAAAAGTTCTCTAAATGAAAGCATCAGCATTCAAGTATTTTCAGTTTTAACATGTCCTTCTCATTCAGATTGAAGTGATGCATGAAGCCAGTCAAGGAGGATCTAGCAGAGTCCTGGTGACCAGTGAAAGTGATGAGAACTTGTCAACAAGGAGGAGGTAAGGCTGCATATATGAGCCACTATATATTTTTTTTTCTTCTTAGAATGCAAATTATTGCATTTATAGTACATTCTCTACAACCTCTTTCAATTTCACCAAGATTAATAAATATTTAGCAATAATGAAGTCACTGAAATGCTTACAGCCATGCATTTATACCGAGTCCATCAGATGGAAAAGCAAGTAAGAGTTATCATTTGTTTGGGTTGGGGCTTTTTTATAGGGTTTTTTTTTTCCTCTTAGAAGCATTAATTAGAAGATGTGAGAGAAGAAGTCATTAGAATAAGGCTTGCATGTATTTACAAAAACCCCAGTGTTAAAAGATCCTCTTTTTAGTGTTCAGAATATTTACATTTGACCATATATCTGAGGGGCTTCCGGGTTTTTTAACTGCAAGCTCAAGTTTCTGCAAAATCTTGAGAAAGAGATTTTTAACGATGCATTCTAAAGCACCAGATACTTAAACCACTTCAACAAAAAGTATCAAGCAACCCCAATTTTAGCTGAACTGCCGTTTTTAGGCCAAAGGGAACAATTATATAAAAAAATACCAGAAAACAAAAACCCACAACAAAACCCACCCTGCAAGAAGCCAAATGCCACAATCCTGACCTAATTTCCTTTGTTCTCTTCTTCACTATCATTTAGATATTTCATGCTTTAGTTATGCCTCTGTCTCATACACTGGAGTTACCTGATGCAAATGACTCCATTTGAAAAAACCCTAACTTGATACATTATGTCAGACAAATTGGAGAGACATACAAATCATAATTATCTCAATTTAATTAAACCCTATAAAAATACCATGTCCGGTCCTCAGACCATCAGCTACTTTTCCAAAGGTGTAAAGTATGATCTGAAATCTTGTGTAGACAGATATACATCTCCAGGGGAATGGCTGGAACATACAAATTATAACATTAACAACAGGTTCAGCTTCTAATACTTGGCAATTTTATACAGCTTTAGACTTCTCTAGAAGCTTGCTAAACAAATTTCTGAGCTTTCTCTTTCCTTGGGAACACCAATTTTGCCTTTTGCACACCCTGAGGGCAGGGGGGGAATGACAGGCAGTTTCAAGTCCTCCTGTAAAAGGGAATTCAGAACAACATTTAAAAGTATCATAACTGATCCTGCCAGTTACAAAGAAAGCAACAAGAGATTTTTACCTTTTCTGTATTCTTTAGGTTTTTTTTAAAAGAAATAAGTCTGTTTATTCAAAACAAATTTTACAAAACAACCGTCTTTCTGTGGTACAGAGCAAATTTTAAGAATAAATATTGAATACTTTGTATAAAAATTAGTAATATCAAAGGGAAACTGATGCAAACCAAACAAACAGGTAAAAAAAAATTAGCATTAAATATGCTGTGCAACAATATCAAACTCTTAATCAGGAGTGACCATTCAGGCTGATTCAGTTTTATTTGTAGAAGAAGAACCTATCAGCCCTGCATTGGAGCACTGAGACAATTGTTAAAAAAAATTCCTGATGGAAGTGTACAAATCTTAATTTGTGTTTAGAACCAGAAAATATGAAGTTTTCTATGTCTCTTCTACTTTTTGAAAGGAGTGCCTTCATGCTTTCCTTTTTATTCAACAAGCAACTTCTTTTCACTGCAGTAAAAGAAAATGCATACTACAAACATCAAGACCCTTTTAAGATTAAGAAACAATCCAAACAAAGCTCAAACCAGCTGTAAAATGAAGTATTTCAATGGTCAAAAGTGACTTTCAGATAATGGCAACCACATTTAAGCAGTGTTTTAGATGTTAGCTGATTAAATCTACGTAAAGATTACTTTACTTTTGCATGTATGAGTGAAAACAAATCCCAGTATGTAGATATGCTGGAAGACTATAGTCTCACTTGTACATTTTGGTTGCATACTGCGTATGAAGACCCTCTTTCCCTTCAGTGAACAGGGTGGCTTTTCTAGCAGTGCAGTTTTGCTGTGCAGCTTTGTTGATTCAAGTGGCTCACAAGTCAGAAATATGATGAACTAGCTTTCCTTCAATGTAGAATAATACTTTCTCTATATGTGCATTTATTTTCTCTGTTTTCAACAGGTTATATAGATCTACATCCCCAGTACTATTATCCATTTGTTTAGGCAAGAAAAGGAACTGGGTTTGTTCCTTCTGAAGTACAGCTGTTATACTCCTCAAGTCATTCTGACACTGATAAATGATTTAATTGTGAGCTCTTTGTATGCCCAACATTTAGGGCCATCTAGGAATCTTAGTATCTTCCTTCTGTAAAACCAATAATAGAAAATTACATGTTTGAGTTAGTTCCAGTAGCTGCCTACCCTCCATCTGAACAGCCTAGAGAACAGTCAGCAAGCTCACTCCTGGATCTGTCTGCACTGACAGATGCCTTGATCCTTTCAAACCAGAAAACCCGCAGCACAGCTCCAAGAGCAGTAGCAGTAGCACTTAATTAAACCAAGTTTACTACTCACAGCTTCAAACTAGCAAGTCTTGTACAGCTGCCACAGGTTTGGCAATTAGCAACTAAGATATCCGTCCTGAGAGTCTGTGGAAGCACCATGACTGAGCTGTGCAAGGACTGCAGGCAGCCTGCATCTCGGGCTCTCTGCAGTATCCTTATGGCACCACAGGACAACTCATAAGGGCTGCAGTTTGTACATCACTTAGCTCTGGTTTGGTTTACAAAGCACAGGCATTTTGTTCCTTTGTGAGTGATATTAATGTTAAGATATATTCAAGGTACAGGGGTTTCTGGGCACAAACAACCCTGAAATTTTAAAGACAGTTTTGACTTCAGGAGAAATATTTTAGTTATTAATGATTTGTGTACTGATTTGTGTGAATCACCATCTCCCCATCCCTTCAACGCAAAGTTTGTACAGAAAATATCCTCCCTCTCTGTTGGTACAAGCATGAGATTTTGCTTTTTAAAGTCTTCAAGTAGCTCTAAGTAACATTCCTGGGGCCTTTTGCTTCCTTTCTACCTCTAGAATGTTGGAAAGCAGCAGCATTATTAGAGGAAAAGTAACTCAACTTATTTGCTTATTAAAGATTGGACTTTTAAAATATGCTGATTCAGTTTTTCAAAGACAGAGAAATATTAGCCTAACCCATCACATGAGTAGTATTTGGTTTTTTATAGCTTCAGGTTCTAAAGGGGGTTCCTTTGTTACTTAAAACCACCAAGTCAGAGGGCCTCCAAACACTGTTTCCCTATTTCAGAGACTTAGGGAGCTTTGAGGAAACAATTGTATCAGGTCTTCACTTCTAGCACTCACTGTCAGCTGTGCTGGTCCAGACTGACTTTGTATGAAGCACTGAGAAATGGTGAATATTTGTACAGTTTACACGACCTTAAGCTACTGTGATAGTCTCATTCATCAAGTCAGAAGTTCCACTTTCCTCATGCTTTGAAAGGTCTACTCCATTCTGATATAACAGGGGCTTTTTTGCCACATGCCTTAGTTCACATAGCTTTTAAAAAAAACCATCAAGACTTACTGACAAGTTCAAAGAAACAACAGATATTTTCAACAAGCATTTCAAAGTCTAGAAGTCAAGTCCATTATAGCTCATTCATAGTCCAGAATTGCAATACCTTGAAGAGTGTAAAAAACAGGCTTCAATGTAAAAAGGTGAAGTACAACAGGAAAGCTATTCTAATAAATCTCTGAACAGAATCTGGGACCATCTTCTTCCTTGCCCTCTGCCCACCCCAAGCATTCACATGTAAATTTTACCTCTTTCCATATTTATATATATTTTGGATAAACACCTAAAATGTTGTTGCTCTGTCTTGGCTCAGTGAAACTTCAATGCAGATATTCAAGTATTAAGAAAATGCAGCTGAACAAGGATATGTGTCCACATAGGACAGTTTACAAAGAAGCACAATATTGACTAGCCTGCAGTACATTCTACCCCAAGTCCCTGAAGTAATCTTTTTAACTTTGGGATCTGTAGCCTGCTTCCAGAGCTGGCGAAGATCATCTACGTGTCCATGAGATGTCATCATCTTGTTATAAATGCAGGGATGATATGGAGCCTTTCCTTCCCCAGAAAAAAATACATGATATTGTGGTACAATTCCCATTTTATTGGCACAGAGACCCATGAAAACGTCATCTATATAAAGACTTGTATTCAGAGTCAATGAAGCCTCATAAACTTTAGCTGCTACATCATTTGATACTACATATGCAGCTCCTGCTGTGTAGTCAGGGTAAGAGGGCCACGGGTACATTTCATATGGAACATAGTATTTGCTACTCTTGTCTCTTACGGGAGGGGATCCGCGATGGACACGACCGATCCAGAGATCTTGAGCACCCATTTGTGTGAGACTTTGGAGATAAGCAACGAGATTTGGCATATGGATAAATATGTCATCATCTGCAGACATAATGAACCTGGCATGAGGACAGTAGGCATTCACCCAGCTAAACTGCAAAAGCAACTTAAGAGTAAGATTGTGAAAGGTATCCAAGAAGTCCTGCTGAATCAAATCCTGGTATTTCTGGTCTTCGAGCTCAAGTTCTCTTTGCCGCTGTGTTTTCTGCAGATGGTCTGCTGGTCGTCCTAAAGCAAAAAGGGTTTTAATGTTGGCATTAAGTTGAGAATTGACATACTTCTCATTACCCCAAGTTTGTCTAATTGCATCCCTTCGATGACGGTTTTCAGGAGAAGTCTTCACAAACAATAGGAGAAGGACATCCTGCTGCTGACATTTCTCTTTGTGGTTGATCAAGTACTGGTAGCTTGATACTCTGTTTGGGTTATCCCTGCTGATAGACAGGCTGTCATTCACAAAATGATAGCTATTTATGAGGTATCTGTAGGAATAGGACTTCATATGGCTCACAATGTGATTATCAAATGGTACCCAAAAAATCATGAGACACAGTATGAAGCAAGTGGCACATATCTGCAAAAAATGGCATTTTCTGACTCTTCTGGGACTAACAAACATTCTGATGCAGTTTTTATAATCCTTATTCTTGCTCAGGATCAGTGTTTTTACAGTGCCTATGTTTTAGTTTAAGAGCACAGCGTCGCCCTTCAAGATAAATGTCCCTTGTAAGGCATGATGTCTTTCATTCAGTATCCTTGTGAAGATAGCTTTGTTCACAGACTTCACAAGTCATTCTTCTCAAAAACTGTTTTTCTTTGATTGAAAGAACACACGCAGTTTTGAAAGATGAGACTTGCAGATGAGTATTTTCCCTTTGGGGCATCTTGAAGCAAACACTACAGTTCTAGTCGGAACTTCTAGTGTTTCTTTCCTTCATGAAGATGAACACCTGCCAGTTCTAAAGGGGGAGAGGAGAAAAGTTTAAGTGAGCTGTTACTAACACATTTGGCTTTAGGTTTGCTCATGGAAATGAGCCGACTTCTTGGTCACTCCCCATCACCACCCACAGACACACATCCCTCCCACTCCCCAAAATAAAATAAAATAAAAATTAAAAAAGAAAAAAAGAAAGAAAGAAGGAACCGACTGGCAGCAAGTCAGAGGCAGTCAGTGGCTCGGAGCAAGCTTGTGGAGGCCAGTGAGAGAGGAGACTGACAAAGAAACCTCTTTCTGGGGTGAATTATAGGGCACCCGGCAGTGAGACAGGTGCACAACGGCGAGGGTGTGTCACTCAGGTGTAACTGGGAGGATCTAGGGCAAGGACACAGCAGTGATGTCGGTACAGGGCCACGTCACCGCGGATCGTGTGCTATGCCCAGCCCGGTGAGAGACGGGGCCCCGGGAGCAGTCCATTGCGCCCCTCTGGCTCTCTCTTCCTCGGTGGGCGGGCCACCGGCATCTAACCCGGAAAGGGGTCGGACCCTGATCGAAAACTAGAAACCCCCACTGCCGTTAGCCGGCAGATGACAAGCTTTTAAAACTCCTCGGAGCCCGGGAGAGCCGCACCCTACGAGCGGCCGGGTTTACAAATTGCCTTTAGGGCCGGCAGTCTGCTAAAGCCGGAGCCAGGCGGAGCCCGGCGACTGCTCCCGGGGCAGGGAGTGCCCGGGGCAGGGAGTGCCCGGCGCCGCTCGGGTCNGGCCCTGCTGCAGCTGTCGGCCCGAGGTGACACGGGGCACACGGCCCGGCACACCGACACACCGACTGACCCACAGACTGACCGACACACAGACACACCGCCTGACCGGCTCGCCCGTCAGGCACCCCTGCCGCAGCTACACCTCAACCCCGCGCTGCTGTCTCTGCTACCAGCCAGGGTTTAAGTGAAGAATCCAAAGCACAAAAAACCACCCCAAGTACAGCCCTCTTGCCCTGCGCTTAAAAACTTGGTTCTTGTAGCAGGAGTTGTCTTTGCTGTATAATAAGAACAGCCCGGAGTAGCAACTACTTGTTCATCCCATAAAAAGCCAGAAATTGCCATCAAGCGAGAAATGTAGGACTAGCGCCGTAAGGAAGGACATCCCACAAACCAAGCACTTGTTGCACGGAAACAACCCCTGAAGCAAGAGAACACAAGCTATCACTTTCAACTCACAAGTTATGTGCAACACAAATATTTTGAGACTGTTTTAGCCAGCTGAAGTCTTGCAACTGGCATGATGAGAACACAACAGAGTATACAGTGCTAAGAAAACCTGGGGCAATTTTGTGGTGCTCCAGGAAGGCGACCAACTGCTCAAAATGGAAACCCTGCACTGGTGTATCTGAGGATTGCAGATTGTAATGCATAACAGAAAAGCTGTATGGGCAGTTTGGTGAATAAAAGTCAGTCAGCGCTTTTTATAGTATCAGTTTAAACCCTTTTTATTTTGGAAACATGAAGTTAAACAATGCACCTCAGAGTTATAAACTCAGCAACTTTACAATAGAACACTATTGCAAAGCTTACTCCTGTTTCAGATGAAGCACAGGGATGCAGACGAGCTGGAGTGCGATAGAAATCCCAACATTTGGTAGTTCCTTCTGAAGGAGTGGGTCTGAAGATACCAGGCAGTCAGGTGGTTCACTGCCATCATGATGAACTTAAAGCAGAGGACTGAAAGCAAAGGGAGCACAAGGCAATCTATTTAACCACCTGAAGCAAAGTTTAGCTTGTTAAACACAGGGACAGTCATCACCAAATACAACTTTTTTAGATTACGCTTGGATAAGAAGTTCGGGAAACAATCTGCAATTGCCAATGCCATCTGGTAAAAGGAGACAACAGTCAACACCACAGATAAAAAGGACACGGTCACTGCGAGCTAGCAGTGAAACTAGCCTGCATGACTGTTATTCCCCACTAGGAAAAATAGCAGGCTCCAGAAAAAAAAACCAAAACCACCGCCAACACTCAAACCAAACCCATACACCCACAAAAAAAAATCCACCTCAAAATACATCATGGAAACAGCTTTAAATACGGAGCAGCTAGCAGGGGACAAGAGGCATGCATAGACTCAGTTTTCTATTCCCTAGCACCCTTTCCTGAAGTCAGGGATGATGGAAAGAGAACTTAAGCTTTTCCTATGAGAAAAAAAAAAAAGCCCTACAATTAACTGGCTAAGGGCTGGAACAGTCTGGTCTGTCATTTCCTTGTTCTAGTTCAGTGGAATTTGATGAACCATTAGTAGACAAAAGTTGTTCAATACCCTCCTCAGAAAAATACCTCTCAGGTGAAACTTTAAAATGTGACTATATAGATGAGCAATACTGTTGAAATTGAAGGTGGTCTATACCCACTCACCCATCTCTCTCCAAAAAAGCATGGAGATGTGCACTGAAGGTACAAATGGGCAATAGAGTCTCTTTGATTGTCAGAACTTTTTATAGCTCATTTACAAGACCCAGCCTTTGGGCTTAGTCATGTTCTACTTCCCTTAACAGGAAAACAGGTTGAGACACTACAGGAGCTATTTGCTGCCATTTAAATTTCATCATTCCAGGAAAAGAAAACAGTCCAACTCACCAATGTGTTCTCCCTAGCAAGAGGAAACACCATGGAACAGAGACAGAACAGTGCTTGACAGTCATTTTACTGACCACAATTAAGGTGTTTTTCCTCTTGTTGTGCATTTTCTTACTTGTGGCTTGAAAGCTGTTAGATCTGCTCTAAGATTGGAGAAAGATTGTAAGAACCAAGCATCCACACACAGTTCCTGTAACTGCCTTTCTTTCTGGCAGATTTAAGATTAGAACTGCCTGTGGTATTCCCCCCAGTTGCAAGTACTGCAGGCTTTTGGCATCCTGTAGCAATCCTGTCTTTGCTAAAGGAGTTTGTTATTTAACCTTTCAATACTTCCACAAGCATGACTCATTGTAGCAACTGTTCACTGTTCGGTGTTTTGCATTTGGAAAAATCCTGGGGTGAAAGAGGAGCTGGCATAGTGTGACTTGCAAACTCGATAGTTTGTAGAGTGACCACTATGGAAAAGCAAATCCTTAGGGACCAACTTTAACATTTGAAAAAAGTCAGTATGAAGTTTACTTCAGGACAGAAGTAGAACAGTTTTGGAAAGTCAACTAAGGAGAGACAAACAAGACATATCCTAAAGAAAAATAAAGACACCCTAGACATCAGACACCAGAGGCACAGACGCTCACAGGAAGAACCGGGAAGAGACAACATTTACATAAAAGACATCCAACATAGAAATTTTTCCAACTAACACCACCTTGATAAAAACCTAAACCCAAGAGACCAACTAAGACTGCCCAGAAACAACATCTTAAAACTCTCAGCTACAAATTTTGTCATGCAGTACCATACACAAGCTGGGCTTCAATACACCACATCCCAGCACTACATGTATTTTAGAACAAAGATCATAATGCACAGTTATTTTTCACTCTTCCCACCTAGGATGGAAGATAAGTTCAGATCACAAGTGGCTTTGCCAGGCAATGCAGGATATACCAAAACCCACTATTTTAAATAGAATAATTTTTTACAATCAACTTGTAGCAACTGGCCTTTTCACATCAGCAACTTTTGGTTAAAGTTCAGAAGACCTACCAGAAAGATTGAAGACCTCAAAGATTACCTAGTTCTAAACAGAAGTAATCTGAAGAGCTGCTGCATTCTACGTCCATGTTTTGCCCTTGGCTGTTGGGGAGAGCCTCACAGCCACTCTGCCCTCTCATCCTTACCACTCCAACCTTCCACAGCTTACAACAGCTCTGAGTTTATATAGTTGCTCAACAATCCAAATTCATCTCTTCCCATCTCCTCCCATCCCCAAAAAGCAACCTGCTGAATCCCTGAAGGAAATATCAGAAAGTGGCTAATTGAGGTCAAGCTGTGCCTAACCTAAGTGCACAATAGAGTTTTCTTTTGTAGAACCAGATGTAACACACACGTTTCTAAAGCTTTTGGTCTTTTCAATTCTAAGGCTACTGCCAGGCTCTGGTACTACAGAAATGTTGAAGCCCTAGGACAGGCTTTTGCTTTGAGATCAGGATAGTTCTGTCACACAAGCTACTCCATATCAGCTTGTTTGACATTGGAGTGGATGCCCAGCTTAGAAGGTACATTGTAGAGATGCTCCCTCCTGTTTCAGCTGCACTCCATCCTGACATCAGATGTCACACCGTGACATGAGATGCCCTCTAAGCTGCAACACCACTTCTACAGCACTTAAGTAATGTACCCAGCCACAGAGGTGACAGAGACAAATATGCTGCAGTAAAAGCTGCATGGGCCTGGCTTTAAATTCAGAGAGATTTGTCAAGCCTAGTGAAAGGATGGGGCAATCCTGAAAAGAGTGAGTTGGGTTTTCTTGAAGCTTTCAAAATCTGTTTTGAAAGGGGCCATGGGGTCCAAAGAACATGTCTCAATGCATTTGAGAGTTTTGTTTGTTAAGTAGAATTCAAAACCTTTTTTGCTGCGTTTGAAGCAATTTAAAGTTATAATTCCTGTGAAATTGAACTCTTCTATCTCTAGTATTGATTTATGTACTGTTTACACCCAAAGTCCGAAGGAAATCTACTCAAGTTCACACATCAAATATACAAGTTTTTCAAGATTTTTCATTATGATTTACTATTTGAAGATTAAGAAAGTATGTATCTAAGTTAATGGGAGCAAAGCCTGAATGGAGTTTGCTGCTCACAGCTTTAGCTAGAAAATTATGTAACCCAGGTTCCTCTAATGATTTTTCTGTTGCTGACAAGTCTTCACAAGTCATGTTATCTGTCATCTCTTCCCTGGCCTATGTCCTCCTTCTTCACTTCCCAATATTTGAAAAACTTCCTATATATATTAAGCACTTGCTTTGAAACTAATCTTCAGGTTCTTCTTTTATGTGAGCTGTCTCACAAAAAGGAGAACAGTTCCTGACACTTCTACGACTTCCTGCCAAAGTGGCAGAAGGTCACTTTAGGAAAAAAGATGCAGTAAGTTGCTTAGCTAAGGCTGCCTTCCTACATAGTTTGCAACCACCAAGATGAAGTCACAAACAGCCTGCAAAGAAAATAATTTCAAAAATGTCAAAGCTCCCCTGTTACACCTTGTTCTGTACAAACTGCTGAGAAATGGAAGCCAATTCAGACAAATATTCTATAGGAAAACATGGTCACAATGGCAATGGAATTAACAAAAGGAAACAGTCCAGTGCTCTGAAGATCTATGAGAAGTTCAGAAATAGGTCACAGATGTTGCATCAATAAGGAACATAATGCACCACTGACTGACAGTGGCTTTGCAAATTTTTTTTCAAGAACATATAACCCATCTTCTGCAAGCTCCAATGCAGGCTTCACCTGCAAGTTCTTGAGTTTGCCTGCAGCTCCTGCTCAGGGTATGGCTTCCTGGGATGGTACACCAGCATTCTAACATGCTCTCTGTCTATGTGCTGAGGACTTCTCAGGTTGAGCAGACACCTGACTTTCCATGAAGGTGAACATCCAACACTTTCCAAAACATGAACTCCTTGAATGATTCTGAAATTGCTCAGTCAAGAGGAATCCCCTTATTAAAAACAATGGGCATTGAAGCACAGCACTTTGTCCAGGGAAGTTCCGAATCAGAATAGCTACAACACCACCTACAAAAATGAGCCATTTGAAGCTGTGCCCAATTGCTGATTCTCAGTGATGGCTAAAACTTGTAAGCATTGAGCAATGTTGGCAGAGAATTTAAGAGGATGGCAAAGCTTTAGATGGCAATTGAGTAAAGCAGTTCAATTCCTTCAGGGCTGGAAGCAGAAACAGGTTGTAAATGCTTAGCACTGCCAGGAAGCAGCTAATTGCCAATAGAGATTTCGTTTCTACAGAGGTTTTGCACTTACTGTAACTATTGGGTGGAAAGAAAGAGAATGATTTCTTCAGTTTCCCCTAAAATGAACTGAAAGCTTCCCAGCTGCTACAAGCAGCTGTAAATGGAGACATCTGCCAGAAAGGACAGATCTGCCTTCTTAAATTGCTTTCATCAAGATCAGTTGCCCAAAACAGCCACTATGGAGATGACAGGAGAGGAGCAGGACCACATCTTTCAAGCATCAGTCTACATTAGACTGCAGTTCTCAGTTGTTTTAACCTCCCATATCCACTGCACTCTTCCCCATACAAGCTAGAAGGAAGGACTGCATTTTCCAGAATGAGTCTCCAAAATATGAGTCATTTAGTTCAAGGGATTTTGCATAAAATGCACAAGCACGAACATGAATTTGCTTTGCATGCAGCAGATTGGGTGGAAAGAGCCTGTTCTTTGCACTGACAGTAAGGACAATATGCTGAAGTTTCTGTCTGTAAGTGACATGATTGAGGCCACATGTTCTCATGTTCTGAGAGGAGGGACTAAGTTTAAGCACTTAACTTCCACACAGACAAGTCAGAACTCTGAGACACAGCTACAAATGCTGTACTGGCACCTTATTGTACAACCTACCACATCTGTTTTGGCAGCAATGAGCTCTAATGATGCACTGAGCAACAGTCTGCATTTACATAAGTTAACTTTCACAGTGCCAGCATTTAAAGACTGGCACACATTCCTTTGTACTCCCATGTACCAAGGCAAAAAGAGGTAGCAGAGGGACAGCTGCACATTAACTGCAGCTGTTAATGTTACTCCATTACTATAGCCTCTGGAAGTCACCTCCCTCTCCATTTTACAGTACATCATTTCCGTTTGTATTAGGAGTCTCATCTGGAAGCTTCTGTGCAAGTGGTGTAACGAATTTTCTAGTGATTATAGTATCACTTACTCTCAGAATATTATAAACACAGCTTGCCTGCCAAAGTGGGCAAGGACCACAAGAGGCATTACAAAGGGCTCGCCACTGCTTTCTATCCCACATTGGTGTATTCACCTTTTTACAAAAGTGGATTGCAGACAATCTTGCAAGAAGCACATCCCATTAAACATGGTTCACTTTGAGCTGAACATTGAAGAAAACAATTATTTTCCCCATACTAGAGAAAGGAATTGTGAAATATCAAGCAGTTAAGGGTCCAGTACAAAAGTCAATAGTGTAAGACAATAAATTGAAAAGTCCTTAGTTAGGCATTAATACTGAATGTCCCTGTTTTATAGCATGCTCCAGTTGAAGAGCTACATCATCAGGGCACCACCTAATCGATAATTTTTTTCAGGTGCTTGTTTTAAGTAAGCCCTTTCAAATATTTATTTGCAGCTAGATCTAGAGATGTTATTTCCTGCCCATTTTCCCCATAAACCCAAGGTGATTTCTGTCCCAGTCTGCAGGCCATACCTGAAGATCAAGCTGAACAACTATCTGAAGCAGACTTTTACCATGCTAGCTGCCAAACTAAAAGAGGAAGCCAAGTTTCAGACTGACACAACTAACTGTAAGACTAGTTCAAGCTGCCTTTCTATGGGGCCTCTCAGAAATTTTTCTCTTGCCCAGTAAGAATAGTTTAAAAAAAATGCGGTGAGTTAGAAAGTGTGTGAAGCACTAGTTTAAACAGAAGGCTAACACCATTGTACCATGGCCATTTATAGGTTTTAAGATTTTTATCCCAGGGTAAATATTCTCTCATCTGCTTCCCAATCTATGCCTCTCCCTCAGACAATACTGTAGCTTATGACCCCAATTCAGCATCAAACTGCAGATAGATGTCCCATACTGCAGCAAGAGCTTGGATGTTCCATGGGCCACTACCATGTAGGCACACAGACAAACAAATAAGAATTTGTAAGTTCAGTTTTAGATTAGGATGCAGAGTGTTTTTGTGCCAAATGATTGTGTTTTTCTCTTTCAGTTAGATGAGTGATGATAAAACAGGTTGGAATTAAAAATGTCAAATATGCTGGTCAACCTACAGGGTATGGGAGCTCGTGGGTTTTCTTAGTACTCAGATTAATTCTCCCTGTTCGACACTGAAGTTAGCACAGACCAGAGGTGAACTCATGAGTCCACATAGCAGAGTATCATCCCATCAAGACTTCCCAAATCATCTCAGCTGCATAGATCAGCCAAGTCTCATGCTGACTTACCATCCAGACACCATTTATGCTCTATAGACAACTGAGCATGACAGAAGTCCTGTATCACCCTTTTCTGCATCAAATCCTTTCCTCTGATAGTTTCTTTTCCCAAACCTACAAGTAGAGCGCAGGGAGACAAATCTGCAGGTTTGCTTGTAACCTGCAAACTACATACACAAGAGTTTGAGGAAGCTGGGTTGCAGAACACTGGTGCCCATTCCCATGCTAAGATCCCATCAGTCAGAACTGGCACCACTTTTACTAAAAACTCTTCCATCAACCAGGAACATAGCCTGGTTTTCAGTTCTGTTGTCAGGGAAGTATCCAGGTCTGCAGTTTCAAGGCCATGCTTTCCGCACCACATACACCCAGCAAGCACAAGGTCCAAGGTTCAGCTGCACTGAATCCACCACACACAAAGCTGTACCCTGAGCAAAGCGCATGCTTACACACCCAAAGGTCTAGTGATTTAAACTATAGGATCAGCTTAGAAAAGAAGCTGCTCTATGGAGAAAAACAATAGATGTTGTTCTATCAACATCTAAGGAAGCACATGCATGTACAATTAATTATAAAAAATGAGCTTTCTGATTAATGATAATGAGGAAGAAAACCTCTTTAAGATGACCCCTAATGGCTCATCCCCTCCCAGGAATGCAGTGCAGCTGCCACTACCGCAACACTTCAGAAGCTTCCTCTTGAGATCAGCAAGAGCAAATATTGCCCAAGACACTCCATCTCTCTGTATACCCACAGACCTACATGCACTTAAGAAGAGACAGTCATTGCCCACTGTTCCTTGGCCCTGAACAGTCTGCCCTTGTTCATCCTCACTCCCTCCCATTCACTGCTGTGCACAGCTACCACCAGCTCTTAAGCAGAAAGGAAGAAAGAAATGCTGTATTCTGCTCCAGGCTGAGGGAAGAGGAAAGTTATTAATGACCCTGTCTGCTTCTTGCATAATCCCATCTAGTGGATTGTCTTCTTTTGTTAATAGGAAATGCATCTATTTGAATCAGGCAAGCAGACTGTCCGATCATGCACTCACTTCTTGTTTAGCATTGTACTGCAGTTATTTTCTTAAGAGATTAATTATCATTTAGGGTAGCTCAGCAGTAATTTGATAAAACTGATGTTGTGTAAATGTGAAGTTTATATATACCATACACACACACATTTTCTTTAAAAGCATGAAGTACCAGTCATTCAAGATATACTAGTGGAAGTTAAAGAACTTAAAGTTACACAAACAGGACTTTAAATTCAACTAAAGTCACCCTAACTTGAAGCAAATCATTATCTAGGAATAGCAACACATCAGACTGTCCATTTCTCCTAACTTCCAGCCTTCAATTCTGGAAGCATTCACAGTGTTTACAGACTTAAGAAAAACCTGAAAGAGTTGTAGCATTGAAACTGAAGAAATGTTATGTTAAGGGGCATGGGAGATAGTTTGGGTAACCAAACTCCTAAACAAACAAGCACTATCCAAACCTGTAAGGTTCGTGTTCTCCAACCTCTATTTGTATAGAAGATCCCACTTCTTGGGAAGAGGCTGTCAGTTAGGGGAGAGGGTTATAGAAGACAGCAAAGTTTTGCTGTTATAAGTGTACTCGACGAGCTGGCCACCAAAAAGGACCAGAGAAGATAATGTTTCACCACAGATTTAGCACTTCTGTGAGATCTGGATTCATCTATCCAGCTATCCTTTTCCATTAGTTCAGTAGTAAAATGTTTAATTTCAATTATTTTATATGAATACGTAAATTTCAAGATTCTCATGTAGTTTGCTCATTTTAAGGTTTTCAAGACAGTCAAACATTTCACATCACAAGCTGATAGTTCTTTGAAAATATAAAAAGAGATTCAGTACTGAAGGTTTCTACTTGCATATTGGGGGTCTCCATGATTGCCTCAAGCCAGCCAGAAAGACTTAAGCATTTCAGATTTTAGGATAATGTGGGTCGAGAACCACCTCAGCATATACAAAGGAGCAGCAGATTGGCTGGGATAATAGCGGTGCAAGGCTTTGTTTAAGCCTGTCTGCAAATGGGGTGGGATGAATTCCATTAATCTTCTCCTACTTCTGCTGGAACTAAGGAGAATTTTGGCTTTTATACAGCCTCTTCTGCAGTGCAACTAGGGCAGGGATTGAACAGGAGATACTTGCCTGCTTTTAGTTGTTATTAAGTACGGGGAGCAGGACAAGCACAGGCTCAGGGCAGAAAAGCAAAGCGAAGCAGCCTTCTTTCCCCGCTCCATGCACTTCCAAGGAGCACTGAGCTGCAGGCACTGAGGAACAGCATCCTGCAGTTCCAGCCCACCGTGGCTCAAGTGCCCTCACTGAGAGCTGCTAACAAGCAGCCACAAGCCACAAAACTGAGGGCTAAGCAAAGAGTTCCTCGGGCCTAGCTTCAAGATGCAAATCAGATAAGAAAAGTCAAACAAAGGAGCTGCAAAACACTCCCAACTGTTTAATAAGCAGTGAGATTTTTCCAAGACGACAGTTTTTGTAAATTAAATGAAGGAACTTGTGTATTTGCATTTAACCAGAAGTGCATGTCTCAGTTTAGGAGAAAGGGATAGTAGGTCACGCTAGTCAATAACATCAAGAGCCAGTAAAATAATATTTTTACATATATAAAAATACAAGTCTATTGTATATATCTGTGTATATACACACTTCTTTGCAAGACTCATGTAAGGCCAAGAATGTAACAAACTACCTACAGCACTTGCAAACACACAGCACCAGATTAGGAACTGCTGTGAGGACAGTTTAGTGAAAAGGAATTAAGTAGAAAGTACAAATGCAATTCAGTGAGAGACAGAACCACAAAACACCAGTCTGTGGGCTGTAGAAGGAAGCTACAAAGATGGGAGCAGAGGCTTGCGAGGCAGGGATGACTTAAGGCATGACTTAAGAAGGAAAAACAAAGATATTGCTAAAGAAGCCTGATCGTTCTAGAAAGTTGAACTTAGAGAACAATGTACCAGAAAGACAGTATTCGTAATTAGCACAGGACTTTGCTCAGGTCGTGCTGACAAAGCAGCCAGAGCCTCATAAAACAGTTGGTCATAGGTATGGTACCTTTGCCACCCTTATTACCCACTAGAAAGCTTCCTACCAAAAATGTAGTGAATGAATATGTTATTAGAAAGTCAAGAAAGTTACAAGGAAGAGTTGTGAAAGCACTTTGTGTGGTTTTAATAATAAAACACATGGATTGCACAGTCTGGTGCATGGTGCAAAGATAAAGACTAAGCATCCTTTGGTTAACCAAGTCAAATAGCAGAAAGTTCATCCTTCCTCTATCTGTTTCATGTTCCTTACAAAAACAACTAATCGAGGGCTGAGGGCACAAAGCTGCAGCGCTGTTTGTAAACTGCTACTGATGAGTAGCAGTTTAAAGAACAAGAAAAACTAAGTTTTCTGCCCTAAGACAAAAGGCCTGTTTTGTCTGACAAGCCTCCTCAGGTCTTAGTGGAAGTGAGACTGGAAGAAACAAATGATGCAGGATGCAATAGGAGAAGAAATGTGAGCAGTCTTAGTGGGCCAACAGCATGTGCAATTTGAAGAAACTTTCCTTAGCTCTAAATGCAAAGGACCAATTAAATCCCTTCCTTTGCTGCCATGTCCCAAAGCACCTCCAACAATACGCTCTATGTTGGCAAGAGAAGTTCTTTATTCCCAAATTCCTGCCTTGCCTGAGTTGGTGAAGGTGAGCTGTTGCACCTGAAGGTGATCACGTACCTTCAGAGCATGGCAGCATCCCTGGGAGTTCTGAGTGACCGTTTTTTAGTCAAGTTTTAAACTACATTGAGACATCTGGAGTTGGTACCAGACAGTCAACCTTGACCTCATAAAACTGCTCTGCAGAACTCTAAGGCAGGAAATCCTACAGCCTGTGGTCTTTGCAGTGTGTACACGTATGTGCCACTTCAAGAGTCCTGCCGACTTAGTTGCTTTTGCTTACAACAACATTCCCTTCTTCTGAGGTCGTCTGTTTGCAGGTTTTTTAAGCAGCCTTGGGATCTGTTAGATTTTCTGAGTTATTTGGACATGTAGCAGCCACAGCACCTCCAAGCCACAATTCTGAGTTGAAGATCAGTCTATGCAGCCAGCCAAGCAACAAGTAAACTTCAGGACTGGTACAGGTTCATTCTAAAATGTTGCAATTCTCAAATCAAGGTGTGTCATCATCCTATTTCCATGCATTATGGTGGTTTCCCTACTGACTACAAAATTTAAGTCAAGTGTCATCTTTCAAAGATCCTTCCACAGCATTCTCCCCATTGCTGCCAGGGGCAAATGTCCTACATGGACAACTTATGAAAGAGGGGAACCTCTAGTATCCATGACTATTATTTCAGTTTTTGAAGACTCAGGAATACACAGGTCTCAGTTCAGAATCTGGACCACAATCTCCCATATGTTGCAAAGAATCCAGATATACGTCTCCTTTATCAGTGAAAAATTCTGTTTTCACTTCTGGCCAACCTGACAGAGGTGGGCCATGCTGCTTTCCACAGAAATTTAAATATTAGTTATTACTGAGGTCTGCTGAATAATGCGATAGCCTCACTTGAGATGTGCACATCCTAAGAAGCTAAGGAAGGTATCTGACTAAACTCTGTAAGTGCTGTGTGGAAGGGAGAGCCAGTAGTGCAATGCTAATCCATCACACTCTGCCTCCCTCCACCTCTTTCTGCCAGTCCCAAGGCCCAGCCAGACCCACTGCTGCAACAGCAATGCCACCGGGAGGTTTCCCGACAACAAACCCCCCTCAGTACTTCTGCACTTCCAGTAACCAACGTCTTCAAGTTAGAGGATTACCTAGACAACTGCTCAGGCACAGAGGGATGACCATGCCAGAGGCAATGCTCAGTACATCCTGGATGCCATAACACTGTAGGTGCCGAGTGACACCAAACACATCAGCCACTGGCATTTCCAACGATAAGCCATGACTTGCAGGGTTTTCCACATGCTTCTCCCTAATCTGTGGGTGAATTACCATTCCTAGCATCAGTACTCACTACTCCAGTTTGGCCAGATGTCAAAGACTGTCCAAACTACCGCTTTGGGCAGCAGGAGCAACCAGTTTGTTTCTCAGTAATTTGGGATCTCAGAGAAAGCAGAAAGTGATACAGTTTTGTTTCACTCAGTGGAAGACAACCAGTAAGCAGATACTGTTATATTTCTAAGCACAAAACCAACCAACCAAACTCCAAACCCCTAATCTGCCAAAAAAAAAAAGCCCACATTTTTACTGAGATAATACATTTCTGTATGCAATAGATGGTGGACTTCTATGAAACTAATTCTGGGCAAAACAACCAGTAACTTCCATAATATTAGAGCAACACCCAGCTCTGTGTGACAGTCCAGGCTTCTGGAATACTGCTAGAATATTCCATGCTGTTATCAACAGTGACTTACTGTCTCCTGCCCTATTCAACAACAACAAAACCCCCCCAGAAAACAAAAAAAAACCCAACAACAAAAAAACCCAACAACCCCCTAAGATTGCAGCTCTTTTCCCTTTTAAAAAACAATCTATTCCTTTTCTAGCCCCATCCTTTTCCCTTTCAAACTGTTAGAAGAAATGCCAGAACTAGGGAGAAGTGAGAACAAGACAGCATCATACAAACCAGATTTCAACAGCTGCACTGGTAGTTTCAACACTGCTGCTAAGATATCCTCAGGCATGCGCCTGGGTAGTCCCGAGATGAGGATGCTGCAGCACGTACCGAGTTCTCCACTGCCTTGCCGAGCCAAGATAGTTACAGGGGTTCTTATCATTGTCTTACATTCCATGTAGTTGCTTACACCGGCGTAATGCCAGTCTCCCATCTCCAGATACTCCCAAGACCTTGCGCAAAGGCAGTTACCAGAGCTCCTGGCCCCAAAGCGCTCAGGTGTTTTCCGTGCTTCCCGCAGCGCGGAGGAGGCGCTGCCATTCTCGTTTTCCGCGGCCCCCCCGCCCCCGGCCCGGCCAAACCCGCGGCTCTGCCCCGCGCCCGCCTCCCGGCGCGGCAGCAAGGGCATCCCCAGCGCTCCCGAAACCTCTGAAACGCAGGAGAATCGAACACACCGGGAGAATCGCGGGCTGGAGGACACCCCGCCGTCCCCACGGGGTTTCCTCCGATGGCTGTAGCCGCCTCCTGGCAGTCCCGCGACCCCCCAGTTCAGCGCGAACCGAGGGTGATCCTCCTCTCCACGGCGCCTTCCCCCCTCCCCATCCTCCGGGGCAGCCGCGGAGCCCGGCGGCGGCCTGCGAGGGAGGCAGGCAGGGAACAGCTTCCAGCCATGCGGCTGCGGGCGCCCCTTCGGGGGAACAAAGGCGGGAGCCAGCCGGCCCGTCCCCGCACACGCCCCGCCGCCAGCCTGCCTCCTTGGGAGCTCCGCAGCCTGG